>JAJHSJ010000014.1:58858112-58943615 GCA_021015155.1 Magnolia officinalis
ACTCCTTAAAGACACGCTTTCTAGTTTTTTCCTTCTATCTTATTCCTAAAGAGGCTAACTAGATGGATGTCCTTGCTAAAGAGAGTATTCTTCATGTATCTCTATATTTATGGTGATGCGTGTCCATTGTCTTGATGGATAGTTTCTCTTTCTTCTAATAAGATTGTATTGCTCTTCAAAGAGAAGAAGAAGAAGAAGCGTGCCCGTGGTCTTAATGGATAGCTTTCCTTTCTTCTAATAAAATTATATTGCTTATCAAGAAGAAGAAGAAGAAGAATCTCTATTTTAGCATGGTGTATGTAGCCCTTACATATAAAGGCACATATGGCATTTGGTTGGACATGTGGACCCCACCGCCTAATTGGTCGGTATTTTTTGACCATCCGATTGATCCAGCGGGTCCCAGACAATCCAACCACAAGTAATGGTCTGATTTGTGACCATGCAGCGATGGGTCCATTGTTTGACCCATATTTATGATGCAATGGCCTGTCTTGTAGCATATCTTGTTTATGATTTTTTTTTTTTTTTTAAGAATCAATAAAGATTTTATTAAAGAAATGCAACAAGGCGGCGCAAGGTACAACTCGAGCAAACTATACAAAGCACAATTCACAATCCTTCAAATAGAATGCCCACCCTAATACATCAACGTTTATTTTCCGTATTACCTCTCCCATTGACCCACTTATATTTTGGAAACACAGACTCTTCCTCTCCCTCCAGTTTGTCCAAAGAGCCGCCCTAAAAGCAAGTCTCCAAGCCGTCTCCAAGCTATTCGACCTTGCTTGCGAAACCCTCCTCCGTGCCAAGCCAAAAGATTATTCTCGATTGTCCCCAGCATAACCCGTGCCATCCAAAGAACTTTGAAACATCCCTCCCACACTCTTTGAGCCAAGGGGCAATAAATGAATAGGTGATTGATGGATTTTGTGTTTTCCATACAAATTAAATAACATTGGGAAGTATCAACAACCTTCATTGGAGATTGTCAATAGTTGGCACTTTCTTCCTTCCCACTAGCCACTCAAAAGTGCAACCTTTTGGAGGGGCACCATAGAACCAAGACTTGGTCATTTGGTGATGGCACATGTCTGCTAGGGTTTTTCGGAGCACCTTAGGGCACGTTTGGGAGCTTGTAAATGGAGGCGAATGGGAAATGGAATTGGAGGTAAATGGCTTACTCAATTGTGTTTGGATGGGAGTAAATGAAACGCATTTGAAATTCAAATATTTTGTTTGGATGGAAGTAAATGAGAGGAATTGGAATGCATTGGAATTTTTCAATATATTCACAAGAACATATGTGATATTCCAAATCAACTTTAATTATCTCAAATTAGTTTACATATGTGATATTTAACAGATTGATTGTAATATGTGATATTCATCATTGGTACTATGGGGCCCGTCCTTGGGTGGCAGTATTCATTTGGTTGGTCAATCGCAAAAGAATACTTATGATAGACAACTTGTAGAAAAGTGCAATGATTCTTCCTAACATTTGCATAATTTGTATGGCAAATGAAGAGACTATCGATCACCTAATTATCCATTGCCCCCAAGGTGTGGAATATTTTTTTATCGTCATTCCATGTGCTTTGGGCAATGCCGGAAACGGTGGAAGATCTTCTTTGGGCATGGTAGGGGGGAGGAGTCGGGAAAACCGGTAAAGCTAGGTGGAGACTTCTCATTTTGGCGGTGTTTTGGGCTATTTGGAGAGTGAGGAATGATTGCTGCTTCCAAAATATCCAGCCTAGGGCTGAGAAGATTGTTAGAAGAATCTCCGGATTCTTAGAGAGTGGGGTATAAATAGGTGTAGTTAGTGTTGTATTCTTTGCTTGTTTTTGCGAGCTTTCTAATAAATTTTTTTGTCAACTTTCAATACACACACACACACACTTTAGCCAAAAACCAGAAAATTTTGAGTCTTAGGAAGGCCACAAACGCAAGGATCACAAAAAGTAACTTGCTAACTGTCCATTTAGATGGCCAACCTTTGGACGGTTTGGATCATCCTATTAGTGTGATTTTAATGATTTAGCCTGTGATTGAATTGTTTTGGAGTATCACTAGCATGCCATTTGTATGGCGGACATGTGCGTACCGCCACCTTTGTTTACTCGCACGACTCTCCAAGGAAGCTCAAGAAGGCATTTCACCTCATTTACTTACAAAATCCTCTCTCGTAGAGAGGATTTCGTTTACCTGCCTATTTACTCCCATTTCATTTAATTTCCATGCATTTACTTTCATCTAAACACACCTCAAATCCCATTTACCTCCATTTACTCCCAAGTCCCTCCATTTACCTTCATTAACTACCATCCAGACGGCCCCTTATAGGAGGATCACATAGAAAACTGGCCCAATTTGTGGAACTTCACCGTCATCATATCCCTCTCCCCCATTATTGGAGAGCAACCATGAAGTTTCTCCAGAAGCCTAATGAGCTCCTCCACCTTCATCCCTTACCTTCATCCCTTAGATTCCTTTGACAATGAGGCAGCAAAACCACCTCACCCCCTCAATATGAGAAGCACCGAACAACTGGAACATTTGCCTCCAGAGATAGACGTGCTAGATTTGGAAACTTTGATTGAAGCAGCCTCCTCGAAGCAGCCTCCTCCCCAAACCATGCATCATCCTAGAACCGGATCATTTCCTCATTGTTTATGATTTTGATGGGATATGCTTGGCTCAATCTCCTTGAGTCCCATTATCAAGAAAAACTCCTGGTAGGCACTCTAGGCGCCTTACGATCTTAGTTAAGTTTCTTATATATAAACTGTAGCTTTCCAAGTTTTTCAGATTGTTTGTAGGGGAGCATTACCCCTGGAGGCTCTCTTTTGGACAATCTGAAACACAAGTGAGAGGGAGTCTTTGGAGGCTCTCTTACGAACAATCTGAAGAACTTGGAAAGCTATGGTTTAGGTTAGGTGCGCATATAGCTCCCCTACGCTACGGTTCATTAGGGAGCATTACTCTCTCTCTCACTCTATTATATATACACGTGCATGTGTGTGTGTATAATTTTTTTTAAGGATTTGATTTTTCAACTTCCAAACTCTGGTCTAGATGTAAATATGGTAAACACGAGTCGTTCCTTAGGTTCAGTGCATATGCTACGTAGTTAGCAAGCATGTAGTATTTATATTCTTTTACTTGTTGATACATATATTGCTATACTTGTTGGATTGCAACTGAAGAAGTTAGTCACATCTGTTTGGTCTTGTTTTTGTGTGTAGTTGTTCTCTTTATATTGCACCATATGGCTATGGTTATTGAGTACAAAAGGATCTAAGATTGGATCCTACAAACCCAAAATTCTTATGATATTGACGCAATAAAGATTCTGTGTGTATCAACTGCACTATCTGGTCCCCAGCCCTGGTTAAGGAGGATTGATGTTAGGTGGCCCACATGTGTTGAACTTTGGTCAAGCTTCCACAAGAATTCCTGTTTCAAATCTTGATTGGCAGAACAAAACTCCAAAAGCTGACCCTAAATAGCTGGGTCAAGGCAATGATATGATAATGGATAGGATGAAGATTCTTTTCAACTCACAAGTATAATCATATTATTCCTTCACAATATTAATGAGCGTGTCTTGTGGCCAATTTTTATTGACCATTCTAGTTAGAAATAACTTGGTCTGTAGTCTATGTGCTAAGCTGATCTAGAGTATAGTCTTAGGGAAGGTGGCCCAAAGGACTAAACTCTGCAGGTCCCCCTGTGATGTGTGCATGAGATCCACACCGTCGATTGAATAAGCCACCATATTTTGATCTTGGAACCAAACTATCAGCCAAGCCGAGTCTCAGGTGGACCACACCAAAGGGAACAATGAAAATCATGTGTAAAACCTCTAAATGCTGTTACATGGCCAAGCTGAATTTGGAATGGCCTGATTTGGTGTCCTTCCATCCTCATGGACTGCACCAGATCATTCCTGGATGGCATTCATGCACCATGAGGGCCCCATATTTGCTAAACACGCTATGGGTTCATTCCATATATATCTTTATATAGGTCTATCTGATTTATTATGAGTCTGTTTTTTGTAAAACATATACAAATACCTTACTGCCGTAAAATTTAATTTCATAACATGGTAACTTACCATCTGGTTGAGCTTGCGTGGGGTTCACTGATGTGTGTGTGGCATACAAACTGTGTATCAAGTGGCCCCCTCATGCTGGGCCATGAGTCCAAAAGGCAGCCTGATTAAAGAAGGTCAGTGGGCCACACCATAGTGAACCACATGGTATGGCCCACCTGAATTTTCAATCGGCCATATTTTCGGGTGTCCCTTAGTGGGGCACACCTACCGATCGAGTTGAATGGCATATACACACCATAGTGGGCCCCACAAACTGTAGATTTTTTCTATGGTTGGCACCCCATTACCGTTTTTCCCTGTGGTGTTTTCTTTTGTTACTTCTTTTTAAAGTTTTTTGTGCTCTAAATGGACTCTTTTTAGAAAATAAATGTTTTTAATGATAGGGGGTGTAACCTGTCCCTGCATAGTTGAAGAGCTTGAAGTCGTGAATCCATAGCTGCCGTGTAGGGATGTAAACAGGTCAGATATTGTAATGTTTGTATCTGATATCTGACCTGGGTATCCGACTTTTTTGGATAATATCTGAATATGTATCAAACAACAAATCAGACATCCGATCAATGCTCAGGCAATCAGATATCCGACTAAACACCTAATTAAATAATTAAAAAAAAAGTTAAACACCTAATAAAATTAGTAAACCTACCCAGAAATGGGAAAAAAATATTTTCACCATGAATGGCCCACATGATGATCAGATCACCCTAGTTTTTGACGAGTTCCACTTGCATGGTGGGGCAACTCTGATGGATGGTTTGGGTGCCTTATAGACATTGCGGTGAGCCCTGCATGCAAAGCAGTTGTATAATACGCCCATTTTGCACTTTTGTTTTAACTGTTGTAGTATCAAATTAGCCAGTTGATATTTATGATGCCTCATTAATTAACGAGGTCTCAAGTCCAGCTGGTTGGACCACAAGTTACTGTCCCTCAATTAGATAACTTTCAACTAGTCGAGGGCATGGGACATCCAACTAATCCAATAGCTTGGCCCTACCATGAGGATCGCTTTTGAAGCCCCTATGTTTGTGTTCTACTCTAATGACATGACTGCATTTCTTTTAATGCATCATTGATAAAACACTAAAAGAATCAATTAACTTGTCCCATTTTGGAGATGGCTGATACATGCTCGGGGACTTGGAATTAGAACATTGTTGTGAATGTGTTGTGTTTTCATTGTCTTCTTCATTATTATTTTTGGTTTGGGATGTGGGTTTTAGTCATTTTCTTTCACCATCACACTTCTAAAAGTTAATTTTTTCATTTATTTATTTTTATTTTTTATATTGATGCTCTTCAAAAATAAAAATAAAAATGATTCTCTGGGATGTGGATTCTGTTTCCCGCATCTTGAATTTTTTTTTTCTCATTATTGGGTTGCTGAAGGTATTTTTGAATTGGTACATAGTAGTAGAGAATGATTTGATGAGGATAATGTGAAGAAGAGATGAGAATGTTAAGAGAGAAGAAGGAGGAGGAGAGTTTGGGAGAGATGATGTGTTAGGCTTGCTTGCCCTAACACATAATATTTTATTATGATAAAGCATATAGTACACCGCAGGAGAATAGGGAAGTGTGCACATGCACTTACACACTTACACTAAAAAGGGCCTACTAACCACACACAATACACAATACAATACACTAGCATTCTCTATACTCCCCCTCAAGTTGGAGCATAGATGTTGATCATGCCCAACTTGTCACGAACACGATGGAGAACATCTCGACTCAAGGACTTTGTAAGAACATCAGCAAGTTGATCCCCAAATCGAACAAAAGGAGTGACGATTTCCTTAGAAGCGACTTTCTCCCGAATAAAGTGACAGTTGACCTCAATATGCTTGGTTCGCTCGTGGAAAACTGGGTTACGAGCAATATGGATGGCCGCTTGATTGTCACAGTGAAGAGGAATAGGATCCGAAGGAGGATAGCCAAGTTCTTTAAGAAGATTGCGAAGCAACACGAGTTCACACGTCGCATGAGCCATAGCACGATATTCTGCTTCAGCCGAGGACCGGGCAACAACTGGCTGCTTTTTGCTCTTCCAGGTTATAAGATTGCCACCTAGGAAGGTTAATATGTGATTAATAAGAAAAGTAGCAGTTAAAAGAGCATTACCCTAAAAATGTTTGGGTAGATGCATACCAAGCAGAAGGGTGCGAGCAACTTTAAGAAGATGACGATTCTTTCGTTCTGCAATACCATTTTGTTGAGGAGTGCGAGCACATGACGTCCTAGACAAAATACCACGTTCCTGCAAGAAGGATAGAAAGGCAGTAGACATGTATTCTCCTCCATTATCAGAATGGAGGGATTTGATGGAACAATGAAATTGTGTGCACACTTCATGATAAAACACTTTAAACGCATCAAACACTTCACTTTTAGATTTCAAAAGATAAATCTAAGTCATGCGGGAATAATTATCAATAAAGGTAACAAAATATCTAAATCCAAAAGTCGAGGTAACCGGAGCTGGTCCCCAGACATCCGAGTGAACCAGAAGAAAAGGTTGAGATTTCTTCCCAGAAGAGCTAGGAGGAAACGTAGCACGATAATGTTTAGACAATTCACAAATATCACATCATAATGGTTTAGTGACAGATAAGGAAGGAAACAAAAGTCTCAATTTAGCAATGGATGGGTGGCTTAAGCGGCAATGCCACTAAGTCATGGACTCTCGATCTAGAGAAAGGGTATTAGAAGCGGCAACAGCTATATCATCGAGAAGATAAACGCCTCCTCGCTCATGCCCCCCACCAATCATTCTCTTCGTCTGTAGGTCCTGAAACAAACAATAAGAAGGAAAGAAGGTGATGGAACAATTGAGTGATTTAGTAAGAGAGCTAACAGACAATAAGTTCAATGGAAAACGAGGCACATGCAATATGAAGGACAAAGACAAGGAAGAAGAGAGGGATGAAACCAATCCCAGAGATGGGAGATTGGGTTCCGTCTGCGACTGTGACATACTGAGTGAGAGAAGGAGAATAAGAAGAAAAGAATTGCAACTTACCAGTCATATGGGAGGAAGCTCCAGAGTCGATGACCCAGGAGGTAGGAGAAGATTACGCAAGAAGGGCAGTACCTGACTGGGCCGAAGCTGCGTGAGAAGGCTCAGGAATATCCCGAATGTGAAGCCGCATAAAGGCATCATATGCCGCCCGAGAAATGATAAGACTCCCCTGAAGTAGACTGCTCAGCTGTCGGGGTGGAAGACTGTCTCAGAAGCAACAGTGGAAGCAACAGAAGCAGCGACATACGTAGGACGACCATGTAGCTGCCAACAATAATCAACAATGTGATTAGTTCCACTGCAATGTGAACAAATGCGGGAACCATCACGTCCTCGTCCACGTCCACCATGACCATGAAGACTACGGCCGCCACGACTGCGATCTCCCTCGCGGCCTCTACCACGACCACCAAAACTAGGAATGCGCCCTGAGCTCAAGGATGGTACCCGAAGACCAAGGAAGGACTGATCGCCAGCAAGATGTGCCGAACGCTCGGGTGACACAAATGAATGAGAATGAAGAGGAGAGACCATAGCACGCTGACACATGGCATAGACTGTCG
Organism: Magnolia officinalis; assembly: GCA_021015155.1. Taxonomy (NCBI): domain Eukaryota; kingdom Viridiplantae; phylum Streptophyta; class Magnoliopsida; order Magnoliales; family Magnoliaceae; genus Magnolia; species Magnolia officinalis. The sequence goes on from JAJHSJ010000014.1 coordinate 58,865,821, forward strand.
TCAATGGGGGAAGAGGATCCTGCATAACAACCTGATCGCGAACGTGAAGATAATCAGAACTCAACTCAGCGAGGAACTGCATGATACGAGTATCATCCCGTTGCTTATAAGCATGTTCATGATCCTCTTTACATTTGGAAGGAAGAGGCTGATACATATCCAACTCATCCCACATACCCCGAAGCGTCGAATAGTAGTCTTTTAAGGATCTAGAGTTTTGTTGAAACCGACCAATTTCTTGAATTAGCTAGAATATCCGTGAAAAATTTTGAGATTCCGAGAACATATCATGAAGCGTATCCCAAATGCTTTTAGCCGAAGATAAAAACATCACTGAGCGGCTAATCGAGGAATCCATGCTATTCAACAACCATGCAATAACTTGATAATTCTCCTTTGTCCAAGACTTGTAGGTAACATCTGTAGAGCTTGGGGAATCATCCAAAATATACGACAACTTGTCATGGGCTCCTAAAAATACTTTTACAGATTGTGCCCACTGAAGATAGTTGTCACCATTCAACTTAATGGAGGTAATCTGCAAGAGGTTGGATTCAAGAGACCCTATGCCAAGAGATGAGGGCCCTTTATCAGCTATAGTAGAGTCCAAGAGAAATAAACCTATGCCAAGAATGATTGATTCAAACAACTCTATCTCAGTCAATCCTTCAAGATAACAAGAGATAAACCTCAAACAAATATCAATCATTCAAAAAACCATGAAACGCAGTAAAAAAGGGCCTGACCGAGTGAAAAACGGCCCAACCACACGCCCGTTTGAGGTTAAAAACCCCTCAAACATTGATTTTAAGTAAAAAAATCCACCATGAATAGCTTGGGAGGAAGATTTCGGTCCATCTTAAGCAAAGAAACCAAAGAAAAGCTTACCGATTTGAGGTAGATCGAAGAAAAACGAAATCTGGAACCGATTTTCGAATTTCTCTATTTCGCCCAAAATACCATGAAATGAGGTCCAATAAATTCTGAAAAAATCATGACAAATCTTCTAAAATCAAGATCTATCAAACTCCTAAACTTTTAGCTTAAACGGAGTCCATGCGTCCGTACAACGCTTACGTCAGCCATACGGCTGCTGATGTCAGCAAGGTGATGTGTCGCCTCTCAATCTGTTGGATGCGGAATGCTTGGATCTTTGCTCTGATACCAAGTAGAGAATGATTTGATGAAGATAATGTGAAGAAGAGATGAGAATATTAAGAGAGAAGAAAGGAGGAGAGTTTGGGAGAGACGATGTGTTAGGCTTGCTTGCCCTAACACATAATATTTGATTATGATAAAGCATATAGTACACCGCAGGAGAATAGGGAAGTGTGTACATGCACTTACACACTTACACTAAAAAGGGCCCACTAACCACACACAATACACAATACAATACACTAGCATTCTCTATAATAGTATGCGTGATTGTGTGTGCATCTGTGTGGAGATTAGGTTGGAAGCCAGGCCTTTTATTGTTTTATTCCTGGTGTTGTGATTGCTGTGTTGAAATTTTGTCTTAGAAATTTACTTTACTATTATAGTACGAATACTTCCTCTATTTCCTATTACATCAATGAAGTTTACCAATAGGGTTTTGTCTCTGTGGCGAGGGTTTCTGTTGTGAGCTATACAGTTGTCACGAGGTATGATTTGAGGGCTGGACTACCATGTGCATTTTCCACCATTTCTGGAATGGTGGGGACTCATCCATTGCACACATGGCATACATGTGCGTCAATCCTTCCAGATCATGGAACTGCAGCACAATGTGGGTGGACCGTGGAGCTTTGCCCACTATTTGTGCTGATCAGATGATCTGAACCATATGATATCAACCATATTATTTTGCTGCTTCTAGTTTCCTTTTTAACTGTCCATTTCATGGCAAGCATTGGGTGGTTGGGATTGTCCAATCAGGGTGGTTTTCAGGATATGTTCCATCCATTATGAAGAGGACAAATTAAGACCATCTGGATTGACATATATGTGTGCCATGTATATGGTTGATGAGTCACACCACATCCACCATTTGAAAAATGGTAGAAGATGCATTTTGCTGAGACCATGTTTTGATTGTTGCTTCATGTTTCTGGTGTTGTATTTTCTTCATATTTTGGTTTCAAGGTGTGGTGCATTTGGAAGTTTTGGGAAATGGATCCAGGCCTTTACTTTTAAGCATGTAGACATAGCTTCAAATCCTTTCAGTCTTAGATGTGGAGACTCCAACATTGATGAATCCATACATCTAATGATGTAGGGATACATCTATCGTACTTTCACCCTGCCACACACACCTTTCCACATGGTATTTTAAAAATGGTGTGCCTTAATACCTGTTACGTAAAGGTAGCGGTGGCAACTGTTACACGTTACGGGATCGTAACAGCCGTTATGAAAAAAATGACCCCTAACCGCTGTTAGGCCCCCCATAAAGGTCGTAACGGTTCTGTAACAGTCCGTTACGGGGCAGATACTGATTTTTCAGGTTTTCTCCAATAAAAAAATAGACCACATTGGCCGTTATGGCCTGTATCGTAAAGGTAATGGTGGTGGCCGTTATGGCCACCGTTACAGTCACGGAATACATTGAATTCTTAAACACAGGCAAACATTTCAACCTGGTGCACCTGTGCTCGTCCAAGCTGTGGATCTGGTGGTCTTGCCATGTAGGTGATCTGGCCCAAATGTCAGGTCGGCCAATGCATTGGTTGGGCCACAATTGTATGAAAACTTTTGCGGTTTAAAAGTCTTTCAGCAGCCCCACTTAGTGTGCACTCATGGCCAGCCTGATGGGTGACTGGCCTGATTTTTGACCACTGGATGCATAGTTCAGATGTTCCAGACATGCCATCTTGGCAGATCTAGAGGTGTTTCTGGGCTGAGCAGACTTCAGATTTGTTCTTATATAACTTTTAGTATATATGAATGGTATTAGATGTAGCAAAGACATCTGAATTAATAGAAATGTGTTAGAACTAAATTATACTATTTAGGGGTTTGCCAACGTCCCCATCTTCATGGGGACTTTAGCCCCGAAAGCTTTTGAATGGTGTGTGTATTGCCCAATCATCCATCGGGACGGCTCATTTAATAGTGCCATTGGGATCAAGCCATGGCACACTGGTCAGATGATCCCAAGTTCCTAACTCTATAAATGAGGCCAATTTGTAACAACCGTCTGTTTTTATGAGCCATAGATTGCATGGTTAGAATCATCAAACCAAGTGCTACTTTGATATCACAAACAGTACAAAGTGGGATCTATTGTATCAATGGTTCAAGATGATGATTGGACCTATTTCGTTTATCCGCTCAATCTTGAATGTCCATTTTTCATATTGTTGATCAGATGCTTAGGATCATCCAACTGTTATTATTTTTATTTTTATTTTTCACTGTGGCTTGTCCATAGTTTTATGAAAAAAATGGATGGTTCAAATTGATGATTGGGCCTCACATGTTTCGATTTAAAGCTTTGGGAAGCAAAACCCTACTATGTAATAACCATAAAAAGAAAAAAATTAACTTTTTTTTTTTCCTCCTGAAATCCATGTCTGCCACTTTTCAACATTGCACTCATCCAACCTGTGAGTCTGACAAGGAAAATTTTAGCTGTTTCTGAAACGTCCGTCGTAGCACCTGGAAGGAATATTCATGATATTGGCGTAAGATTGTAGATAATTCTGCCTGATAGCAATTTGCATGCTGTTGTATTTAGGCTTGTTTTGATCATACCTGAAGTAATTTCTAAGAAATCTGCAGGCTTTTAACATTGATCAATGGTTCTTATACAGATATTATGGATGCCCGGACAAGTTTCCGGCTCATCTCCTATTCATCTGAGATCGTTGATGGACAGCCAATCTATGTTTCATCGAATTGCCTTCCTGTGAAAGCTGCAAAATTTGAACCTGCCGGGCATGCCTTTCACGCTGCAGCACTTAGACTTCTTGGTTTCTGCGAGGAAGAAGATGCAGATACAGATGATCAGAGTGTCGTGTCAGATGATAAAGGTCAATCTTATATGCCATCATCGGATTCATATAGCACTAAAGGGAAAAAGAAGGGCGGTGAAGGCAAGCAACAGGACCATTATGCATTGTTGGGACTGGCCCATCTGCGGTTTCTGGCGACCGAGGAACAGATACGAAAGAGCTACCGCGAGACCGCCTTGAAGTACCATCCCGACAAGCAGGCCGCCCTTCTTCTTGCTGAGGAAACTGAAGCGGCGAAGCAAGCAAAGAAGGAGGAGATAGAAAATCATTTCAAAGCCGTTCAAGAAGCCTATGAGGTTCTAATAGATCCCGTGAAGAGAAGGATTTATGACTCCACTGATGAGTTTGATGATGAAATCCCGACCGACTGTGCTCCTCAGGACTTCTTCAAGGTATATGGGCCTGCTTTTATGAGGAATGGAAGATGGTCCGTTAATCAACCGATCCCACCTTTAGGGGATGAGAAGACACCAATTGGAGAGGTGGATAGCTTCTATAATTTCTGGTACGGCTTCAAGAGCTGGAGAGAGTTTCCACATGCAGACGAATTCGATATTGAGCAAGCCGAGTCCCGTGACCATAAAAGATGGATGGACAGGCAGAATGCGAAGCTGAGAGAAAAGGCTAGGAAGGAAGAGTATGCCCGGGTACGTGCACTTGTCGACAATGCCTATAAGCGGGACCCACGGATTGTTCGACGGAAGGAGGAGGAAAAGGCTGAAAAGCAGAGGAAAAAGGAAGCCAAGTATCTGGCGAAAAAGCTGCAGGAAGAAGAGGCTGTGAGGGCCGCTGAAGAGGAGAGGCGTCAGAAAGAGGAGGAAGAAAAACGGGCTGCAGAGGCCGCTTTGAATCAGAAGAAGCTGAAGGAGAAAGAGAAGAAGCTTCTGCGGAAAGAGAGGACTCGCTTACGTACGCTGTCGGCACCCATTGTGTCCAAATGCATGCTCGATCTCTCAGAGAGCGATGTGGAGAGCATATGCATGTCATTCGAGATGGAGCAGTTACGAAATCTGTGTAATGAAGCAGAGTGCAAGGAAGGGATTGAGCGGGCGCAGCTGCTGAAAGTTGCACTTGCTGGTGAAGGCAGAGAAACTACTAAGCAGAACAGTCCTTCAGAGCCACCCGATCGGCAACCGAAGGGCGCCCCTCCAGTGGTCAAGCCAAATGGCCCATTAAGCAGCTTTGAGAAGCAAGAGAAGCCTTGGGGCAGAGAAGAGATTGAGATGTTGAGGAAAGGCATGCAGAAGTATCCAAAGGGAACGTCTCGGAGGTGGGAGGTTATTTCTGAGTACATCGGTACTGGAAGATCAGTCGAAGAGATTCTCAAAGCAACCAAGACGGTTCTTCTCCAGAAGCCCGACTCGACAAAAGCATTCGACTCTTTTCTAGAAAAGAGAAAGCCGGCTCCATCTATCGTATCGCCTCTCACAACCAGGCTCGAATCAGAAGACAGGCCGCCGCCGCCTACTGATGGCATCGTCGGAAATGGAGCTCCTACAGCAGCACCCGAACAGTCTTCGGGCAGCGGCGGGAGTCATCCGATTCCTGACGGTGCAGCAGCGCCGAATGGTGTTTCTTCGAGTAATGAACAAGATGCGTGGTCTGCCGCCCAACAGAGGGCACTGGTTCAGGCTCTAAAGACGTTCCCGAAGGAAGCGGCCCAGCGGTGGGAGCGTGTGGCTGCCGCAGTCCCTGGGAAGACGGTGAACCAATGCAGGAAGAAGTTTGCTCTCATGAAGGAGAATTTCAGGAGCAAGAAAAATGCTGATTGATTGGGTTTTTTGTGGGGGAGCTGATTCAAGATTCAAAGAGGGGGGGAAAAGAAAAAAAAGAAGGCTGTGTCTCCGCTTACCAAATTAGATATTTTTTTCTTCCTTTTGCAGATAGAATTATAGCAACATTCGGGGGAGAGCTCTTTCTTTCTGCTAACGGCTTTCGTTGTTGCTTTTTGTACACCAATGGTTTCTGTTCGATAGTCTCGATAGGGGAGGAGAATGCTGAGATGGGAGATGGGTTTTGGAGCCAAGCTGCCCGATTCGACATTAAAAGGTATCATATAACGTACTTTCACATGTTTCTGATGCCTGTTAGTTATAGAGTTATCATTATTAGACCACAACACCATTGGGGTTTGTTTGTGATTTTTGTTATGTTGAGGAGAGAAGCCGATCAACGGTGGCAGTTTGTTTTTTCATTCGAGTAGCTGCTAACCCACCTGTATGAGCTTTCGTATATATCCAATACGCATTGGCAGCTGATGTTGCCTTAAAACCTTTTTTTTTTACCCTGCATTTCTTGATCATTCTCGACACTCGCCTAAGCAGATGTGGAGCTTGCTGGTGTGGGGACCATGGCTTGGTGATCCAAATTGCCAATCTAATGAGACCCACCATGGATGGTGGAACATTCTAATCCTTCGATCCCTGGCCTATATTTTCCACTGATTGTGGTTTTGCTGTTTTTCTTTTTCTTTTGCCTTCTATTGGTAGGGTGTGGATTTAAGGCATCTGGTAGATTTTTGAGCCATCTCAATCCACTGTGGGGCTCACCATATCAGTTGTCCAATCAGTGATCCATATCAGTTGTCTAATCGCTCAGCCTTGCAGCTGTTCGGATGGTTGTAGTTTGTCCTGGGGGAGTTGCAGATATTGGAGTGGTCGATCCCGATTGATGGGGAACTGTTGTTGTTCGGTTAACATCCTGATTAGAAATAGAATTTTGGGTTTATATATTTGTTGTTTGGTTGACAGATTTGGCAAACAGAGGAACAATAAAGGGGGGAAAAAACACCTGAAAGTAGGTCGTCAATGACCGATGGATCCAATCTGATGTTATCAGTCCGATCTAATTTCCCAGACCTGTTTCCAGTAATCGGGTTGGGTTTGGGTCTTCCATTTGGACCTTGTAGCAAAACTGAGTCTAGGCGGGTCATCCATCTTGGACCCAAATAAAAATTGGGTCTAGGTAATTTTGATATTAATATTACATATTAATTATTCTAGTGATAGATTGGGGTTTTCCAAACCATCTCATTTCATGTGTCAAACGATCACATGGGTGTGTTATCTAATCCATCCATTCAAGTGGGCCAACTGTAAAAATGCCTTTATTTGATGCAGCTGCATCCCAAACCTGATAGGAAACTAAGTTTCAAAGAGCCAATGGGTACCCAAAACCCAACCGGTTCGTGTATGGGTCCGAAAAAAGAGACCTGGACCCAAAATGACCTGACCCGGCAAGACCCAACTCCCTTAGACCACTCTGGGATCTCTAAGACCCAATCCAAACTCATTCTGCCGACACAAAAATAGTGGGACATTGTCTCTTGATTGTACAACAACATTTCCTTTTAGTAGCTGTCTATCCCTAGTTTTGGGGATTTGGCCGGTGGTTTGCAGTGGTGCAAATGGTTCTCTATTTGAGGGCAGTCCTGGACAGACCCATTTAACAACTAGGTCTGTATTTAAGAGGAGTCATTTAGCTAATGGATCTGGTTTAGGTAGAGGGGATCTGGATCTGACCCATAAGATTCATAGGCTGGGTTTGGGTAAGACCAAGGCATTTCCATCATGATCCCCATATGATGGATGGCCCGGATCTCATACAAGTCTAAATTGGTGAGCAACTAAACCCGGCAGTAGCATTCCTTGTGTGTGTCTGTGTGTGTTTTTTTTTATCAAGGATAGATGAGAGATGATCACATACAACGGTTGTATGTGATTTTTTTTTTTTTGCGAACTCCCGAGGATAGACGAGATATGATCACATACAACGGTTGTATGTGAATGTTTTAACGTCCCAGCATGGGAGAACATCTGGGTGACTTGGGAATTAACTAATTTCGATTCCCAATTTCTACTTCCCTTTATTAAACATGGGGTGTTTGGGTTGGTGAATCCCATGAGATTCTGGCCCAGTGTTTGATTTTCCATTTACACCTGTAAATGGTGGTAAATAAACCATTATGACATTTTACAATTGTTTGGTAGAGTGAAATTTCCAAGTAATTACACCTTGGGAACTTGGGAAATGTGATTGCATGCAAGAGCAAGAACTAGGATTGTGTTTCTGTGGGACCCATTGTGATGTACGTGTCTGATCCATGCCGTCCATCCGTTTTACCATCTCATTTTAGGGCTGAGCCCAAAAAAATGAGGCAGATTCTAAGCTCAAGTTGACCACACTATAGGAAGTAAGGTGTAAAATAATGTCCATGTCCACTCTTGCACGAAGAAAGCTCTCTAGAGTCCAAGGGATGTGCATTTGTCATCCAACCTATTAATAAGGTCACACAGTCATGGATGAAGGGAATACATAAAATCAGCTTGATTCAAAACTTCTGTGGCCTCTAAGAAGTTTTCAACGGTAGTCGTTTAATTCCCCCCTGTTTCCTGTAGTGTGGTCCACTTATGCAATGAATCTGCCTCATTTTTGGGCCAATGCCTTAATATGAGCAAGTAAAACAAATGGACAGTGTGGATCATATGCATAAATAACAGTGAGGTTTCAGTGACTGGGTTGAACCCAGACTGGTTTAATTTTGGGTCCAAGAACCCATTGGATGGACCTGATCCATTTGCTAGTGTGGTTCACATCAAGGGTTGGGTGGTCTTGTAGGGCCCAACCAGGAGTGCAACTTGGGCAGGTTTGATCTGACGCTCAAGTGGACCACACCACAGGAAACAGGGGGTTGATGGCATCCACTATCCAAAATTGAAACCTTTGCAAGGCCCACCAAGGTTTGATCCAACCTGTTTATATGATCACATTGACATGTATAAAGAAGGGTATACACAAATATCAGCTTGCCCCCCAAAACTTTCAACGTTAGGTGTTCAATTCCCACCATTTCCTATGGTGTGGTGTACTTGAGCCTCAGATCTGTCTCATATTTATGCTCATGTCCTAAAATGAGTTAGCAGAACGGATGGACGGTGTGGATAAGATGCAAACATTATGGTGGGCCCCACAATTTTTACAGGTGGAAATTGCACGAAAGTATTCTCTCGAAATAAAAGGCTTTTAGAAGTTGTAGTTTATCAAATAATAAATTTACTTTAAAAATATCATTAATGGGTAATCCTAACCCTTTGATTTGTGGCCAGCAAATTGACGGTGAGCAATGCAACAATGAGTCCCATTAAACTGAAAAAGTCATATCTTGGATGACTAGGATCTGATATGGTAATCCTTTATGGGGGCATCATCTACCATTGCCTTAGCCCATTAGATCAATGATCTGGATCACTAATGCATCAGATCCACCCGTCCATCTTTTGCCATGGATCCAAAATCAGTACAATCCAAGTCTTAGGTGGGCCACACCATAAGGGCTGTAGAATTCACGCCTAGTATGGATTGGATGGCATACGCACACTACATTGGCCCCCACAGACGATTTGGACGGTTTAGATCGTGTAACTTCCCATCTCAACTATTTCCTATGGTGTAGCCTACCTTTGTGGTAAATCTGCTTGATTTTTGGGCCCCTGTCCAAACACGGGGTGGCGCACCTGATGGACAGGGTGGATCAAATCTCCTTCCCGTGCTTTGATCATCTTGACCATTGATCTGTGCTTTAGGTTCATCCCCATATCAACGGTCTGGATCACAAAACTATTCGCCGCACAGAGCAAACTCATGACTCGTTGAGATTCGCAACGGTCACTTGAGAAGAGATTGAGGTGAATCATGTTACACGTGTCACGTGTGTGAGATCTGAGCCGATCATTAGGTTTATCAAACCTTAAACTAGCCCTGACACGGAAATTAGGCTGATTTAATGATCATGTGGGTTATGCTCATTTGAGGAAAATGGACGGTTAAGAAGAAAATCTCCATACATCGTGATCCAACCACGTGCCAGCCTCGTATTCTAAGGAGGGTATAGTCACGTAGGGCCCCACCAGGTGCATGGTCCGGATTATCTACATGTGGGCCGCATTGGCACGTGTGCTTTGATCAGCTCTTTCCCGTGCATCTCGCCGTGAACAGGTGGGGCCAGTGAGAATCTCACCTGGCGCAAAAACACGCCATCCAAGCCGTTCATCACGTGGGCCCTACCATGTCGACTCCCTGTCCCAGAATCAGACCGTCCAAAGCGACGAGACAATTGGAACCGTCGATTTGTTTCTTCCATGTGGGCTCCTCCTTGATCATGGACATGTAAAGGTCCATTGAATGCCTCTTGTGGAAGTCTAGCATAGATGAATTCACCTCAAGCAGCTTTCATATGTATTCATTTCTTTTCATTTTTGGGCCTTGAAGAAAGCATGGGCCCACATGGGTTTTGTTTTGATTTTTTTTTTCTTTTGTTAGTGAGATGGCCCAAGACTCACATGGGCCCATACTTAGTGATGTGTGAGTATTTCTAGTGTTTTCTTCTAATCCTTCAAGTGGGCATGTATACATACCTTTCACTTTGCTAGGAAAGGAGGATTTTCCTTTGATGGCAGGGGAGCATAAGGACAATATCTTTTGGGCCCATTGGGTAATGTAAGGGCCCATTTGAATTTTGGGCTTGGATCATGCCCTTCTTAGGGTGGATTTCTTTATATTGTGAGAATTTGAGGGATGCTTGCGTTGCACATTTGTGAACGTTGAATTGTGAGGATCATACTTATTGTACTTTATTTCTATCCATTCCCACGAGAGCTAAGCAGAGAGGGACACGTGTAATTTTACGAGAGTTACGTAGTGTGTTTAAGATACGTAGAAATACCTGAAGAGGTTTTTGCAGTAATATAGTTGGCGTCTATCAAGTGATACAATGCCATCCACAAAGTAAGTGTGGCTAAGCCGAACGTGATTAAGTTGATAAGGAAGCCTGGAGTGGTTATATGACAGGTGACTCTATAATGTTAATAATGCTGAAATGGTTATGACAATCATTAGAACATGGGAAACTTATAGATGATCGATTTAAGACTATAAATACTAAGGAATTCAACATAAGAAGACATCTTATACCAACCAAATTAAATCAAATCTATCTTTTTATTTATTTTATGCTTCTTGCTATTATCTGTCATTTACATTCCTTAGTGTAATCGGTAAACAAAAATATTTTTAAACTTTAGCCGTAATTTTGACCTATGCTCATAGGTTAGATTCAATTTGAGTATCAAGCAAGTTTGTTCATAAAAGGCGCTCTCTCATTGTTCTCCATGGTGGACTGTAAAATTTTTCTTTTTGTTTCATATGTATTAAAAAAATCATTTCATACTAAAGACAAAGGTGTAACTCATTTTCAGTGGACAAACCCCAACCTCTGATAATCATCTGATCATCTTAAACTTTGCTATGCAAGTGGTTGAATAGGTGACCGATCTTATTCGATCTCGATCATATATGGTCGATTCCGATATATTTGTCTATCTTAGCGCTTGGGTTGTAGTTGTTCAGTTTGAACCCTCAACACCAACCGTACTACCTCTGATTGAAGATATGTCGGTTCAAACGACCCCTAAATTATTAAATTTAAACACTAATCCAATACTTATGAGATTTTTATATTTTTATAATTTTCTTGAAATATTATTGAAAAAATCTAACTGAAAACAAGTTATTTAAAAATAAAGATTATTATCAAGAAATTGTGATTTTGCAAAGACTAAAATTCTCGTAAAAATGCCTTTTTGCACCCCAATCTATTTTCTTCTAAAATTGTTGAGTTTAAGAGTTTTGGGCCCACATGATATGTATTTGACATCTTTCCCATCCAATAAATACATTCCAACTTGATGACCTGACAACATAAAAATTAAGCCAAAGCATCATATGGGCCGCTCGTGAAATAGGTTTTTTTTTGGGTGGACAAAGATTAGGCACTATCCTGCCTATCTCGTGCTCAGAACAAACTAGGGCTATGAGAGGCCACTGTGATTTATGAGTTTATCTACACCGTCTATCCATTTTTCCATATCATTTTAACATTCAACCACAAAATCGAGGAAGATCTAAGTCTCAAGTGGACCACACCATAAAAGCAGTGGCGATAATGACTCCCACCTTAAAACTTTCCTAGGGCCCACTGTAATCTTTATTTGCCATCTAACCTGTTCATAAGGTCACGTAGACTTAGATTAAGGCAAAACTCAAATATCAACTTGATCCAAAACTTTTATGGCCTGAATAAAGTTTTCAATGGTATTTGTTTAATCCCCACTATGTGGTCCACTTAATCCTTGTAACTGCCTCGTTTTTTGTCTTGTACCCTGAAATGATACTTCATAATGAATGTATGGTGTTGATAAATCATACATAACGGTAGGCCCCTCAGAGCCCTCAGGATAAGAGTACATTGCTTTTTATGGTCGTGGCCCACTTGAGTTTTGGCTATTCTTATCATCTTACTGGGATGCATCAACTGGATAGGTTGGATGTCACGAATGCATCGCAGGATTTGATTACCCTTCCTATTAAAATGTATATGGTCTGAGTTAGATAAACAAAGAGTATTAAACTCTCCTTAAGTATTTTTTTCTCTAGAAAACTCATTGAGGATCTTTCCTTCTTTTATAAGGGAGAGATCAAGGAGTTTAGATAAGGAGGGATGTGTTAATCTAATCCAATATTTCTTTTTAATTCACATGAAATTTATTGAGGTCAAAATCTGGACCATCCTTCGCTCAATGCTACGAGCCTCGTACGGACCCTGGTCCTGCACAGAAAGGTGAGCAAAGGAGACCCTGACTTAAACAGGGGACCATCCGATGCCTAAGTCAGGTTAGGGAATCTAAGTCTAAGTCGCGTAATATAGAGGGAGGGTACAAGATATTGCGTACCTGTTGCAATGGGATCCCCTGGTATTTATACATGTGGTGTCACGCCCCGAACTCGGAGACCGGGCTCACAAAATTCCCGATCGCCGAATCCGGCGCCGACAGCCTCCGTAGAACCCCATTCTCGGCTCCCAGCGCCCATACGCCAGGTTCTGATCCTGGGATGCTACAAGGAGGATTTCTAATAATCAATTTGATTTGTAATGAGCATAACCACAAGCATAACCCACGAACAATAACCACAAGAACACCATCACAAAATCCACTATGAACAAAAACTTTTGAGTACAAGGCGTATTAAAGGGAAATACAATATACTGAAAATAACAAAAGCTCCAGAAGACTGCTGCACGCTCCGAGCTCAACGCTGCTGCAACCTAACGCCACCTGCACGCATCTATCGTGCATAAGCTTACAAAAGCTTAGAGGGTGGTGAAAGTGTGTGTAAGGCGAGTGCCAAGTGTACAATATCAGAGTAATGCGGAAATATGCGGTAAGTCCATGAATGCTATCAGCTTATAATAAAGCTATGTAATGCAAGGCATGAATGCTGTCGGTCATACCAAGACCATGCGATGTGAGGCCTATGTAGCCAAATGTCATATGCGAGATGCAAATCAAGCGTGCCAGTACCCATAAGTACACATATCCATGCGATGCATAATGCAGCTCAAGTATGTCAATCCTCATGTCAATACAGTTATCAGTCTGGATAATCACCGGGGTCTAGTACACTCAAGCCAGCTTGCCGCCCCTATCCGAACGCACAACTGGAAGAGTGGAAGAGACCTCACTATCCGCCTGCCAATATCGGGCCCGGCTCGTCGATAGCGGACCGATTCCTCAAGCTGGTCAAACTCAACCTAGAAATTGCCCCCTCACTCAGGCGGGTAAGGTCACACCCCTTTCCAACCGACCACGACACAGTGGGAGACGCGACCTCCTGGTATTCGGCCCTCATGCGCTCGTACATCCACTCGGTCTCGACGTTGGAGTCATCCTCTAGTACCATCGGGTTTAGGGATTTTCACCCAGGGACATCTATGGCGCCCGTATGCTAGAACCAATCATTTTCGGTATCCAATCCAGCCACCCACGATGTGTCTGTGGAGGCTATGGCCCTGATGTCGCTAGGGCATATCACAATCATACAAATGCAAGTGCATGTATCACACTACCAGTCATGCAATCATCCTGCATGAAGTACACGCTCATGTAGGGTAACTCCGCCTATCAGGGAGCCCGTAACAGTCTACCCGAAGGCATATGCTATGATCAGTCACCCCTCATCTCAAGCATGCATATGATGCGTATGATCATGAATGATGAGATTATACTAAGCATTTTATAAAGTAATGAAGTATCTTTTCAACGCAAATGGGCATAGACGGCTTATACACAACAAGTACGGGCCTATCGATGAGCCCTAAGGAGAGTCACAATGCGGACATTTAACCAACACTGTACTTACAATGTGGACGTCAAACCAACATTGCTCCCAAGGCATAGCCCACCATAAAGTATCATTACACAAACCATAGGGAATCACACATTGCAATGGACCAACATACATCTCATTAGGCCTCGACTCATAGTCCTCAGATACATCAAATGGGCCGTCTCATATGGGCCTTATATAAATTAAGTGGGCCGTATTAGTGGGCCTTATGTACATTGCAATGGGCCATATCCCATGGGCCTTATATACATCAAGGTGGGCCTCAGTAACGGCCACAAATACACATCAAGGTGGACCTCCATAACGGCCACAAATACATCGAATGGGCCCCATAACATGGGCCTTATATATATCAAGTGGGCCGTATTAATGGGCCTTATGTACATCAGATGGGCCACACCAATTGGGCCCCATGCATCTACTCAAGTGGGCCCCAACAACGGGCCGCAATACATCAATATGGGCCTAATCCTATGGCCTTATACATATCAAATGGGCCACATCAATGGGCCGCACCAATGTAAGTGGTGATAAAGAATTCCACCATTAAAATTTCTAGGGCCCACCATTACATTTATTTTTCATACAATCTGTTCATAGGGTCACCAAGAACTTGGTGGCCCAAGGGTCTAATGGTGGACGTTCAATTGTCACTATACAGTGTGGTCCACATGATAACTAGATCGATCTTATTTATTATTATTATTTTTTTAGCCCCAAGCCTTAATATAAGCTTGCCAAATGGTGGACTGTTTGGATGCAACACAAGTATCATGGTGGGGTCCACATGAAGGCCCACCATAATATAAATAACATAACATATAATTTATATATAATATATATATATATACAATATTATATAAGATATAATATAATATATAATATATATATATATATATATATATATATATATATATATATACACACACCACACATATACACTGCACCCACATACACTCACACACACACGTGCCCACTCACACACGCACGCACACACTCACAAGGGGCCCCACCGTCCACTGGACGGTGGGTTACAACACATGCATCACAGTAGGCTCCCACCGTCCGCCTGGACGGTGGGAATAAGGCACATACATCAACTGTGGGCTCCGCGTGGGGCCCACCATAACATATATTTTCCATCCGGACCGTTGATAAGGTCACACAGACCTGAAAGAAGGGGAAAAACAAATCCCAGCTTGATCTGAAACTTTCTGTGGACCCAGAAAGGGTTTCAACGGTAGAGTTCAATTGCCACTATTTCTTCTGGTGTGGGCCACCTGAGATCAGGATAGGCCTGAAATTTGGAGGGGACCAACTTCAGGGGGTGGCCCACCTCATGGACGGTGTGGATACAAAATATGCATCATGGTGGGGCCCACGGCTGAGGGCCGTGGGACGTTGGCGTCCGCCCGCCCGTCTCTGACACAGCAGCAGCAGCTGCTGTGATTTTTTATTATTATTTTTTTTTATTTTTTTTATTTTTTTTTATTTGGGGCCCACCGAGATGTGATTAAAAATCCAGCCCATCCATTATGTTTGTACCACTTGGCTGGCCGTCCAGCCCTAGTTACAGCTTCATCCAAACTTCAGGTGGGTCCCACCAAGTACTTTTATATGTTCTGGCATGTATTCACCTAGTTTTAGAGGGTATGGCCCACCCGGTGATCATATCACCTTAAAAATTTGGTTCAACGCCTGAAATAGGCTGGAGAATAGAATGGACGGCACGGATCACCTACATACATCAAGGTGGGGCCCGCATGAGCGGCCCACCCCAAAAGCATATAAATATATATATATATATATATATATATATATATATATATATATATATATATATATATTTTAAGCTTGTCAGTACACGCCCATGCCAGTTCACATCTCCACGTTAGCCACTGGCCACTCCAGTTACTTCATGTCCAGCGTCCCTGGACGCTGGACGGCGTGTATACAACACAGTCATCATGGTGGGTCCCTCTTGGTGGGTTCCACATGGACGTGGCCCACCATCCTTACATATTTATACATATATAAATATAATATAAATATAATATTAATACAATATTGATTATAATATACTATATATGCTATATAAACGGCGGATCCCTCCTAAAATGCGGTGGGCCACACCATCTAATGGATGTAGAAGATTTAACATAAATTCGGTAGGGCCCACTACATTCAAGGGAGAGGAAAGAGGAGAGAGAGAGAGATAGAGAGAGACGGTAATAGAGGGGAGGGACCCCGCCACTATGGGCCCTCCATTGATACAATACATAGATCAAAATGGGTCCCACCTACAAGTGGACCCTTAAATGGAAATCAACGGTGGATCACCCACCTCTTGTACTCCTCCTTGCTCCCTTAGCCTCCTTAGCTCCTAGCCTCCACTTTCAATGGTGGTTGATGACGATCCAACGGTTGAGATGAGAGATGTGAGAGTGTAGGGGAAAGTGGGCCACACTTGTTGTTTAGGAGGGAGAGAAGAGTTTGGACGTGTGAGAGGGAGAAAATGGGAGAATGAGAGAGAGAGAGAGAAAAGAAATAAAATAAAAGGAGAGGGAGGGATGGAGGGATGATGTCATGGGCATGGGTAGAGTTGAAAATGAGAGAGAGAGAGTTGACTTGGGCTTGCTTGTGTAAGAGAGAGGCATGGGTTGTTGTACTTGGGTAGGTGTGACTTGACTTGTACTTGACATGAGTGATTGATTTGATTGATGGGACATCTCGTAGAGATTCCCTTGAAGTTCGCAACGTGCGGTGTTTTATTCGAATTGAACGCAGGCCGACATCTTCTAGCCTGGGTATCGGGTCGGTGCGTGAGTCGCGGCGTTGGAACCGCGGCAATGGTGCGGTCGCAATGATACAGGTCTCGGATTAAACAGACTCGAATCTAAAGGATACGACTTACGATCGATCGCAACGTCGATAATCAGTCACGGATTGCCGGACTTCGACGGAAATGATCGCAGGATTCATCGGAACAGTACGAACTAGAATACGGGTCTTACATGTGGGTCGGGCGGATCGTGTCCGTCAATCTCAGCATGATTTACTCAATCAAACGGATATTTCAATCGTGTAGATACTCCACAATCTTTGGATCGTGTAGCACATCATGTCTTAATGGAGCGTATCTCCAGGCGTGATCTTCGGCCACGTCCATATTGAGACTGGTTTCCCAGCTCGGACCTCATCCTATCTGAGTCCGAGGTTAAGTACTTATGGTCGAAATTCATAGTCGAGTCGTCAATGTCGGAGTGTGTTAGGCATGCTTATTCAGGGCTTAGCCCTTGGCCTCTAGGTCGAGGATGAGGATGAGGATGAGGACGAACCCTCGGCTCGGCCATCCTTCTTCGGATGAAGATGAGGACGATGACGAGGACGAGCCCCCAGCTCGGCCGACCTTCTTCGGATGAAGATGAGGATGATGACGAGGACGAGCCCTCGGCTTGGCTGACCTTCTTCGGTAAAAGCTTGTCTTGGCCGGCCTAGGGTCGTCGTCCCCATAACAAAATTAAAATTAACTTTAAATTTGAAATTCAAATTCAATTTTCTTAATTCCATCTGTAATTCTCATAGATAAAGCAAAAAAAGAGGAGTGTAGGAGAAACTTGTGTAGAACTCACTGTTCTTACTAGCACATATCTAACACAGCAATAAAAATACTTCATGCATTTGTTCGGCTAGCTAACGTTAAAGTTATGTAATTGAAAAAAGTAAAGGTGAGTGGTTCACGTAGAAAACTAAACCATGTATAGTTACATAGGGCTTAATGTAATGCCAGTGAGCAATCTGGTCCACCCATCAAATTTGAAAATTGAGAGTAGATCCAAAACTCAAGTGGACCACACAATAAGATACTGAGAATGAAAACACCCACAACTTAAACCTTTCTAGAGCCTACCATAATATCTATATACCATCCAAACCGTTGATATGGTTACTCACGTGAGGATGGATGAAAGGAGAACACAAATATTGGTCTCATCCAAAACATTTATGCCCCTCATCAAAGTTTCAACCGCAAGCATTTAATACAGCTTATTTTCAGTCGTGTGGCCCACTTAGACTTTTGGATCTACCTGACCATAGTCCTTGTCTACTATTGTGAGCTTTTGAAATTGATGGACGGAGTGGATTTTTCACTGACACCATGGTGGCCCCACATAGCTTCCACTTATACTATCTTGATCTTCCCTAGGCAATTCACATCCATCTCTCCCTATCCCTCTCTCCACGTCTGTTGGATGTGCCGTAGCCGTAAGAATAGCTGGAAATTGAATTATTTTATCTTTTAAATAATTAAAATTGCTACGATTTTCCAGTGAATTTGTAAAAAGTTAAAAACCCACGAGATCTTCAAAATATCGCGATATTATGCGATAATATATCTCAAAATTATTTCTTGATTTTCAAAAACCTCGGTGACAGCTGTCACGACAGAGTAGCTTACCGTAGGACGCGGATTTACGAGCTGGAAACCTAGGTGGGGTCCACCGTGATGTTTTTGAAAAATCCACTCCGTTCATCCGTTTTGTGAGCTCCTTTTAGGACATGGGATAAAAAACGATCCGGATCCAATACTCAAGTGGGCCGAAAACGTGAGGATTAAACGTCCACGGTTGAAATATTCGAGGGACCATAGAAGTTTCTCAGTTCATCCCAGTAGTAATGACGCTATGAAAGGTACGGATGTCATTTAATCATCACTAGGTTTCAACGGTAGGAAATTCTCTAACTACCTTTTCCTTTAGTGAGGCCCACTCGACTCTTTGATCTTTCTCACTTTTAGTGCCAAGTCATAAAATGATATAAAAAAACGGATGGACGGTGTAGATTTATCAAAAAAAAATCACGGTGGGCCCCACATGTGTTTCCAGCGTAGGAACTACCTGCGAAAGGCTTACCGTATAACCATCAATGCGTCATCATTCAGCCACGTCATCTGCCACGTATGCACCATCATAAAAGTCACGCGCTGACCGAGCGGGCCACACCAACGTCGAATCGATGCATCATCATCGATTTTTGAGCCGCCACGTGGCGTCAGGCTATTGGGCAGGCGTGTTCTTCATGAATGCTCTTTGGTTGGTGCGTGCATGAGAGGTGTCTTGGTGGGGCCCACTTCCACTCAAAAGCGTGCGATGCGCGTGATGGGGACCATCCTCACCGGTGCCTCTTTTCCATGTCATGCTTCGAAAGTTGAATGATTGGAGATGGTACGGTGGAATCGGTAGTACTTGAAAGGGTAGTCCTTTCATCTCTCGGCGGGATATGTGGGATTGTGAATTTCCCAATCTGGACCGTCCAGCTACTTTTCCGTACTTTAAATTGAAAATAAATTAATATATACACGTATTGAATAATTCTTTAGAAAACGAAAATAGCTATTGGCTAATATAATAGTGCGATATAAAGTAAAAAAGTTTGGATGGATAGGATCATCTCTTGAGCTCGAATTTTGCAATGTAGGCCATATAAGACATTTCTCACAGAATAGACGGTTCCGATTGATGCTTTTATCTTTCCTGGGTACTGTGGAGATGGCTCTGCCATGTTCTGATTGTTGTGCTCTAGAATACTGTTTGGGAGAGAGGTGATGCATGCGGGACGCGGATTTCCTGCGAAAGAAGTTCCTGCGCTGGGATGCTAGGTGGGTCCTACTGTGATGTTTGTGATAAATCCACACCGTACATCTGTTTTTAGAGATCATTTTAGGACATGTGGCCAAAAAATAAGTGTATCCAAAACTAATATGGGCTGTATGAGAGGAAAGAGTGTAGATTCGGTGACCACCGTTCGAAACATTCGTATGGCCACGAAGTTTCGTATCAGGAGAATTTTTGGCGTTTTCACTTCATCCGAATGGGAATGAGCTTATAAACGGTTTGGATGGCATATAAATATCATCCTAAGAAGGTTTCAATGGTAGAAAACTCTTTCCCCGGTTTTCTCTCTCGTCCGGCCCACTGGAGTTTTTGATCCACCTCATTTTTCGTATATTTTCCTAAAATGAGCTTCCACAATGGATGGACGGTGTGGATTTCTCAAAAACATTACTGTGGGCCCCACCTAGCATCCCAGCGCAGGAACTTCCTGCGGAAGGCTTTGGCAGGAAATCCGCGTCCGATGCATGTGGAAGAATTAGATGCGGGACCCGAGGCTTTGTACTTGGGTTTTCAATTCTGATAAATGGGGCCATGCTTCTGTAATCCGGACGGTTGATCTGTTGTGGCCCACTGCTGATGGACCATACCCAAAATTCCCAGATTATCTTAGGATTCGTCTTTGTGCAGCCTGACTGTTGTCGTGTTCTCTTCTTAACCATCCATTTGCAGGCCATAAAACAAAAGGTCGAGATTTTCCTATAAGAGATATTTTTTGGGAATGGCCCATCCACAGTGGTTCCCAGAAAATCAGTGGTCTAGATTATAGTAGCATAGGCCCCACTTGTCAGAATTAAAAATCTGGGTACACCATGCAAGCATACAATCGCATGTATCCTTCAATCCATCTCTAAATAAGACTGGTGGGGTATGTGCACTTACCTTTAAATGGGCCTTCCTATAATGGGCCTCGGATATCTGAATGATATGACTCGGACGAGTCAACTCAGTCTTGGTCGAACCTGATCTAATTCGACGCATCGAGTCACCAGGACGTGTCCATCCCCGACTCGGGCTAGTCGGGCCTATTCACCTCCGACTCGGCCGAGTCGAGACGGTTCGAGTTGGTCTAGTTGCTGAGTATTAAATCCATGCTTAGTAGACCAAAATGGGCCTAGATGCAGGATTGGGCTTTACCTTTAGGCTTACAAGGTTTAGCCCATCCTAGCCGTTGGTTTGATTTGAATGGCTCACATGGGTAGATCGTAGGGTTGAAAAGTGATATTGATGGTCTTGCCTGAGCTTAATCCGATCCTAACCCGATGTGCATTGGACTTGTTCCGAGGCCAATGCGTGTGAGCTGAGCTTGGACAGGCCCAGGCCCAGTTTTTTTTAACACTACTGAAATGGGTACTTAGGCTAGTGGGCCGGGTCTGGCTTGGACATCCTTGTCAAATCTAGTGGGTGGGCTTTGGCCCGAGCATGTGGACAGCCGGTTCTGTGGACCCATCCAGTTTGGTGCCATGAGTCAACTAGGGCCAAAGCCATTTTTAACTTATAGGGTTGGCCTTGATGAGGCCCTCTAGAGCTAAGACCCAAGGCCAAGGCCTCTTTAGCCCATTAGTTATTAGGCAAGGCTAGGGACAAGGCTTAGGGCTCAAGGACTAAACCAGGGCCAACCTCGGGTTAGTCCTAGCCCAGCCCATTGCCACCCTTAGAGTCAACTCTTCAAAATATTCCCGACTCAAATGAATCATCCCTTGCCTTCGGTAAGTTTCAACTTAACTTGTGATATAGAGCGGGCCGTGGACGCATTCTTGATACAACTAGATCAAAAGAAGCTCTAACAGTAGTGGAAGTAGTTTATCAAATTCACGCCTAGTCCTACATAGGGCATTATGTAATCGGCCCATTGTCCAGATCGAAGAAATTTACTATGGGTAAGGAGTAATTGCCGTTCGAAGTCTAAACCATAAAATATGCGTAACTTTTGATTCGGGCATTGTCACGAAATGCACGACTTATTAATATTTATCGTAACAGGCTATCGCTCGTAATGAGTCACGTAAGTTCGTTTTGTAAGAAAACACTTTATATTGGTTCAAAATTGTGATTTTAGGAAAAAAAAAAAAACTTATTATTTTAAATAATTTTTAATTTTATCGTATCTCATTCGTTTTCGAATTTTAATATATGTAGTATTCTTAAGAATTACTCATCATTATGTACTAATCATTCAGCATATATGATTAATTTAGAACTTTCTATTTTATTAAAATTTTCTTATGATTAAAAAACTATATTGTGAATTTATGGTTTTAACTACTTAAGAAAGACATTAATCTTATTTTCGTTAGTTTATGGCCATCTCTTATTAACTTGGGAACGGTTGTCTTAATCAGAATTATAAAGTTAAAAAACACGATCTTGTCTGCACTAGCATGATCTAAGTGGCATTCGAGTCAAGTTGGATTCAGTAGAGTCCAATCCGGTTCAACATCACGAGCCAACATTGAAAAATGGATGACTTGGTTCTACTCATCCAAGTAATCGGGTCACCCCGACTCAGCAGAGTCATGACTCAGATCAGATCTAGCGAGTTACTCCGAGTCATGGCTGAAACATGACTGAACGGCAATTGAGACTAGCTAGCATCCATGTGGTTGCACTTTAGCATTGATTCCTCTCAGAAGCATAATTTCTAAAAGCCTTGCAATGAAAGCAACTCCTGTAATAATGAGAAATGCTCCAATGCAATAAGTGGTAGTTCTCCTATATTCGTTGAGACACTTAGATATTGATCCAGACCGTTCATTGCATCCACAGCATATTTCAAGCTCCACCAATCAAACATTACTCTTGTCTGAAAAACATTAGACACTTGATTGATGGACTTTAATATGGACGGTTAAGATTGTTTCCATATAAATATGTCCAATCAATAATTTGATCCATCTATTTGTTAGGATGTATCAGGGATTGCTTATGATTTTGAAGAACCTCTTTTATTTGGCAATCGTAAACATCCCATCCACGGTATGAAAAATGGATGGCTAGAGAAAATAAGGCCAAATCAAGGATGGATTGGATCATCTGATCAGTTCCATTTTTGCATGTTAGTCCTTCATATGTGCTCCTGAGTGATTAGACGGTTCAGATCGATTGATCATGCTGTCCAAGTGAATGAATGTAACTGTAATCACTATAACTTAAGGTGCTCTTAGAACACTACAGCATTGCTCCATAATAATTTGGGTTCTTGAGGTGTATAGGCCTCAGGTATCACCCACCAAGTTTACTCGCCACAAGCAAACCTTAGTCTACAAACTAGACCTAGGGTTGTACGGCTGAACCCAAAAAGACTAAAATACCTCTTCTTTTTCAGGTGCTTACCCTAACTGTCAAGGGGTATTTTGGTCTCTTAAGTAGGTGCCGAGCCCTAAAAAGTCCATTTGCCTATAAAAAGTTTTCACCCAGCGAAAAACCTAAAGGCGTCGTGCGGAGTCGTCCGTTCGTCCTATTATTTTTAATAATTTCAGTGCCCTAATGCAATCTCATTTTGTTCACACCCATTTATGAACGGATCCGGGCACCTATTTTAGTATTCAATTTCTATGAGTATGGCCCATGGTTTAGTGATCCAAACCGTTCATAATACGGGCCCCACAGTGGATTGCCAACGAGACAAAAAATCCACCAGATTGGAAGATCTTAGATCGATAAGTTGGTCATTTTCAGGGTTGAATGTGAAACGTCCATATATTTTCTTGCCCATATATTGAACGATTGGGATACTTCCAATTTTGAGTATTTTTCATGCATGGGTTATCAACTACTTGAAACCTTTGGGCCCATGGCATTGTATAATCATGTATTCATGTGTTAGTAACTTTCATGAAGGAAGTTATTTGATACTCTGGGAGAGTATCATGGTTGATACGCAGGCACTAAGGAATTGTATCCTTTCCATGTATTAACTCAATTTAAACTGTCCCACATGTGGTACACACTATAGATATATCGTCAAAAGGTCAGATCAATTGAATAACCGTAGATCATGAGTCATGACATCTTTTTATTGAGTTTGAACCGTTGGATGCTTTTCATTTCAACCATCCATTAAATGTTCAAAAATCCACCAAATCAGGACTGAAGATTTGTCCTACTGGAATTACTTCATTCAAAATGAAATTTGATGCGTTTTTCTAAATCCTGTTGGAAGTTTAAGATTGTTGCCCCTCCAACTTGAAATTTTGGTGGAGTGGGCCTTTGAGGATTCTGAGTTTGATGAACGGTTCAGATTTTTAACACATGGCACGTATGAGCATGCATGTGAGAGGTGGTCAATCTAAAAAAAATATATGTTCTTTATAGATTTAGTTAGAAAAATAAATAAATAGATGGCATCAAACCCTTCTTATTCGCAAGGCTGTTACGTAGCTACAGGAAACGGACCCCCTAACACCAGCCCCACCATGATGTAGCTACAGGAAACGGACCCACTTCGCAAGGCTGGTGGTCGGTGCTATGTGGCCCCACCATGATGTATGTATTTCATTCATTAAGTTCATCCATTTTTTAAGATCATTTTAGGGATTTATTCCAAAAATGAAAGGTATATAAATCTCAGGTGGACCACACCACATGAAAACAATATAGTGATTGGATATCGATCATTAAAATCCTCCTAAAGCCCACTGTACTGTTTATTTGACATCCAATCTGTTTATTAGGTCATACAGGCCCAGATGAAGGGGGAAAACTAAAATCATTTCGATCTAAAACTTTTATGGCCCCCGAAATGTTTTTAATGGTTGATGCTCATTCAACACTGTTTCTTGTAATGTGGTCCATTTTAGATTGGGATATATCTCATTTTTGGTATCATGCCGTAAAATGATCTTTAAAAATAGATGGACGGCATGGATGAAACACATGCGTCATGGTGGGGCTCACAGAGCACCGACCACCAG
Organism: Magnolia officinalis; assembly: GCA_021015155.1. NCBI lineage: Eukaryota > Viridiplantae > Streptophyta > Magnoliopsida > Magnoliales > Magnoliaceae > Magnolia > Magnolia officinalis. The sequence goes on from JAJHSJ010000014.1 coordinate 58,890,646, forward strand.
CCATTGGCTGGTGTCAAGGGGAGTAGCCAATCCGTTTCCCTAGCTACACTACTACGATGTTACGTGACTTTGCTGTGTCGTCTCTACACCAAATTTTACACAACTATACTGGTAGGGCGTTATTTTATTGTGCCACTATGCCACCATCCACCAATATGATTGTCATCCTCCGGTCGAAAATCATCATACTATGTTCTTAATAGATAATTGTTAGGGTATTATTATAAATTATTAATAAAATTACTTTTAACTATCGACATATTATTATTATTATTATTATTTTGTTTCATTGTTGAACTATGGTCGCAATTACGCAAATATTAAGTTATTTCGATTACAAGGTAAAAAGAATTCATTAGAAGGTTGAATTATCTTATTCGTAAATTGTTGGTCATAAATCACTGCATGTGGTCTCTCTGTCTATCTTGGCACTTAGGGTCATCGGAATTTGAAAGGAGGGATTGGATTTAGCTTTTCTAAAGGAGATAGTTTGTCTCATTAAATTTGACATAGATGAGGAGAGATGTTAGGGATGAGGAAAATAAGGAGGAGGCACCCATTGCAACCGAATATATTTTCTTTAAAGTAAGGAGGACTTGTAAGTTTTCAAACCTAGCTCTTTGTATCACGCTCCGATACCCGAGTTGGCCCGACCTAAATCCGAATTTATGGACTGTGAGTTGATTTTAAACAAAATATACACCATGACTCACATTATTTTCATAATTTTCAAGGCAATCAGAATAACTAAAAGGGATCAAAATAATTATCATCAAATAACATTCATAAATCAATCATTGAATATTTAATTACAATGATATTCAAAAATAAATAATAATAACATACATTGAATTTTAATTAATATTTAAATAAAGAAGAGAAAAGGTCTTCGATCTTGCACGATGTCTCATAGGGTCACATTCTTCCCAAATTGAAAATTTTACGATAATATCAATATAACTCAATAACATAAACATAATCGATGACAAGTATTAAATTAACATTTTACATGACAATAATAATGATTTTGTATTCATAATAACAAAATAAAATAAAGAATAGGGTTGTACATTGAGCCGAGTCAAGTCGAGGTGGGTAAAACTTGGCTTGGCTCATATGTGCTCTTCTCGAGTTCGAGCTTGAACTCAAGTTCGGCCTCGAGCTTACCATTGAAGCTTGACTTGTTTGACAAACCTTTCAAGTTGAGCTTACCATTGGAGCTTGGCTTGTTTGCCATATCTTTTGAGTCGAGCTTAAGGCAAGCTAGTGGATCAAGTTGAGGCAAGCTTACCTCGAGTCGAGTCAAGTCTGCTCCTAACTCGACCCAACCCGCACCTGACTCAACCCAACAACTCGACCCAGTTGACTCAACCCCCAAATCAAATATTCAATTAATAACACGTGTGTGTGTGTGTAATATATTAAATAGAGCCATAGAGGGTACCTTGTTGTTTGTGTTGAGAGAGAGAGAGAGAGGAGCTCGGGCGAGTGCAATCGTATGGCTGAGATAAGTCATGCAGATGTTGAGTTAAGCTCGGGTGAGTGGCAGAGAGAGAGAGAGAGGGAGCTCAAGTACGATAAGTTAGGTAAGGAAGGAAAATGACAAGAAAGGGACGGACGGGTATTGTATGGTTTACGTTTTAATTTTTTTAATTTTTAAATATATATATATATATATATATATATATATATATATTCGAGTCGAGCCGAGTTGAGTCGAATCAAGCTCTACTATGTTTGAACTTGGCTTATTTTCAAAACGAGTTGGGTCATATGAAGCTTAGGTCGCCTTAGTCATCGTTCGAGTCGAGCTAGATCGAGCTAAGCCAAGCGAGCTTTTCGAGCTAGCTTGGCTCGTATACAGCCCTAATAAAGAATCATCCAACATCTTTTCTGGTTCAATTCAGGGCAAAGTATTCGTGTGTGATGATTCTTGAGATCCCAAGGAAGAATAATTGATGTTCTTAGAGCGAGAAACATTACTACAAGTTGTAGCATTCATAGTTCACAGCTAGAAAACATTAGACTATCCAACTAATTAAAATATCATATATGTCCAAGTTTGCCACAATGATTACACTGACCTAAATAATTTTTGGGAAACAAGAATGGTCCTAAGATTATTGTTTAGATGAAGAAAGAAATGGAATGAGTAGTTAAGGTGGTCATTAGTTGACATGTTGAAAAAAAAAAAAAAAACATCGCCTAAGGCAATACTTGATGGTACACCAGCCCGGATTGATAGAAACCAATTGAATCGAGGAGATGAGTGGACTCAACAAGTGCACAGGGACAACAAGTTAACTTAAGCTGATATAGCTTCTCGTGCATTGGTTGATCGATTGATTGTTGTGTTGGACGAGTCATTTAGTTGGTGCGATGGCTAATTCAGGCAGTTGCTATGCAGGCCAATTCAATTGAATGTTCCAAGTTAGGTGGGTAGAATTTACTAGATTTGATCGACAATCCTTCTCATTGATGGTCGACCTTAGTTGTTTAGTCAACTAGTGTTGCGACAACGAATCAACATAGTTCACTCAATTCAATGATTGATGAATTTAATTTGCCATCGCGGATCAACGTGCTCAACTTGTTTCGGCGACTAAATGCGATCAACAGTCCGTGATGATGAGGGGCGATCGAAGAGGATTCCATGTCAATGGGATTGGGTAAGTGATAGACATCGTCAATGGGCTCGAAAAGAGCCTATCACTCGCCAACTAAAGAGAATAAACAAGAGTTTTCTCACATGAAACAATGTTATGAAATCTATAACACATGAAGCTACTATTCTATAAGAAATTTTGTAAGAGCCGACGTAGAACAAGGGATTAGGAGGTATGGAATTGTGTTTGGTCCAATGTCAATTGAATATGGTGTATGAAAATGATGAGAATGATTGAATTAATCCAGGTATTTTATCATCTAGTCGCATCAGTAGATATAATAAAATTTCCAATGGATTTTAAAACGCATTAAAATTGTGGGCCCCGCATTGATACGTGTTTTATTCATGCCGGTCGAGTTTGTTGATTACAATAATGATGTTAATTCCAACTAATGCAATTCCATTCCATTTAATTTGGCATTCCAAACGGGCCCTAAATGAGTGTGTTCTAGCCATTTTGGTATCTAATATTTATATAATTTGCCTGAATATCATCCACCGCATAAATTGAAGTAAAATTCAAAAAAGCTAACTTCTCACTTGGTATTTTAAAATCCTATTGTACTCTTATAATACAATAAGGATAACTATCTTCACATGACTTCTTATCTCCTTCTGTCAATAGATCATGCCCTGAATATTCTCCTTAATCTTAGCCATCCATATCTGACTTTATTTTTTTCGCTTGACGTGTATCTTGGCATTGCTATTCTCATCCGTTGATTTGCAGGCCGCAAGTTGAATGGTTAGGATTTCCCTATCTTGGAGATCTTGGGCATTATCCATCCATGGTGGGCTCCAACACAGTCTGGCCACGCTGTGATGGACTTGGCCGAAATATCATGGTTATTGGTCAATCTCAACGCTTCAATTGGTGGCTTGTAATCAGACCGTTCAGAAGAAGATCCATCAACGGTCACTTTTGACAGTGAAAAAGATAAAATATTGGACGGCTGCGGTTGCCCAATCTAGGTGATTTTCAGATGACATTCTATCCACGTTAGGGCCCAACAAATCAACGGTCTAGATTACCATAAAATGGGTCCCACTTCTTATGTCTCGAGCAACACTTCATGTGCAAAAAACTAAAAGTCTGAGGATGCGATCTGGGAGATTTTTCAGGCATGGTCCATTAGAATGCACATTGCAGAAGATGAACGGTCTGGATCAGTCAACCACAGGTCCACTTGTACAAACCGAGAACACGTGTAGACTTCTCTCGTCCTCGGTCGAGGATCATGTAGGGGTAGGTTTCCAGTCAACCCTAGGTGGGCTGGTTTGGCTAACCTATAAGGGCCCGTTTGGACGAGGAGTAATTTGCTACTCCAGCAGAGTACGGTGGTTCATACACATGCACTCAGAACCTTCATGTAACTTAAATTAAACCGTCCAAGTTCTGGGCCTCACTTCCAATCTTGATGGAACGAAAATAACCATTGATTAATGCATACTTGATGGTTGAATATGGACCGTTGACCATTCTTCATTTTAAACGTCCATTAGATTTCCACCCATTTCCTGGTGAGAATTGAATTTTTTTTTATTTTTCTGTAATGGGTAAGTGTGGGCCACAAATCCTACGGCTTGATTTGATTTAAATATATAATCTATATACAATCTTTCTGTGCTTGTGTATCAACTATCATGTGCTGCAAGAGCATTATATATATTTTTTCCAAATAAAACGACAAATCATGACTCAAACAGGAGATTGAATTTGGTCACCGGTCGTCCGTCGTCACGAATCTGACCCACAGGAGAAGACTCCTATGTAAGTTCAGAACCACTTTGAAATTGGTGGTGACTCATCCCCTTCGCATGTGGCACTGATGTACAGTTATCCAGACCGTACAAATTGTGGGGCCCATTTTGAGTGTAGTATATGTATAAAATAACACAGATCAAGAGATCCTAACCATCCAACGTAATGGCTATAAAACGAATGGTTAATAGTGATAAAATTTAACAGTCCAGATTGAAGGGAAGCATCAGTTTGTTAATTCCATCTTCTCAGTGTGAATTTTGCAGTTACTTCGATAACAATTTTTGTTGAGAGATTTGGACGGTCTGGATTGCAGTAAAACTATGCAATGGGTTCTGCTGAAGAGTCGCCACCATTGTTGAAATAGTGCAAGACTAACGTTGGAGTCTATGCTGACACACACATTTCGAGGAAACGGATTGGCTACTCCCCCAGCCACCAGCCAATGGCTGGTGGTCGGTGCTCTGTGGGACCCACCATGATGTATGTGGTTCATCCATTCCGTCCATATACTTTTCTAGATCATTTTCGGGTACGTAAAAAAAAATGAGATGTATCCCAATCTCAATTGGACCACATTACAGGAAATAGTGTAAATGAACTTAGACCATTAAAAACTTTTTGGGGCCCATAAAAGCTTTGGATCAAGATAATATTTGTTTTTTCCCTTCATATAGGTCTGTATGATCTAATCAACAGATTGGATGTCAAATAAAAAGTACAGTGGGCCTTAGGAGGATTTTAATGGTGGATAGCCAATCACTATTTTTTCCTCTGGTGTGGTCAGCCTGATATTTACATACCTATAATTTTTTGTATTAACTTATAAAATGATCTTTAATAAAGTATGAACGGCATGGATGAAACAAATACATCATGATGGGGCCCACAGATCACCGACCATCAGCCACCGGGCTAGTGGCAGGGGGAGTAGCCAATCCGTTTCCCATTTTGATGGGTTTTCTCAATTTATCGCGGGTTGCAGTCGCTTTCTCTCGATTTTATCGTTAAATATCGTGATATATTGACTAGGGTTGATGTGGATGACGACAACGGTAGAAGATACGTAGAGCCGGCAGAACCGTAATATAGTGGTGTCGCCCCTCCAAAGCTAACTTGGCATGCTTATGCCACAATCACGACCGTCCATAATGTATTACCATCATGGATGGTCCACATTTTGTAAATTCTATTCATTAAAGAATCCTACAATCGGGCCAACCATTGAAATATAGTTTTCGACCGTTGATTTTGGAGGCTTATAATTGGATGGTTTAAAAATCTATCCACAGTAGATTTTTTAAATAATTTTTCATCCCCTATGACCGACAAGATGGACGGTCCTGATTTCACTGTGGACCCTTGGAAGGTTTCAATGGTGGGGTCATTGTCACCACTGCTTCTTATTGTGTGGTCTACTGGAGCCGCAGATCTGCCTTTTTCTTTTTGGCTCGTGCCTTAAAATGCTATTTCAAAATGGATGGACGGCTTGGATAAAACATATATATCACGGTGGGCCCAGAAAGCCCCTGACAGGACCGTCCGTCTCTACCCAGGACCTGGTGGGGTAGTACCCAATACGCGCCCAGGTCACCCGGCCAGCCCGGCCCATTGCTGGAGTGAGATGGACCGATGGCTTCGTAGCGAACGCTCCGAGAACGCCCACGTGAAGTTTTTAATGGTGGAGATTCAATCACGACTGTTTCCTGTAGTGTGGTCCACATGAGATTTACATCTGCTTCATTTTTGAGATCATGCTCTAGAATGAGCTTGCAAAACGGATGGACGGCGTGGATATAAGGCCAATACATCACAGCGGACCCCACCCTACGTGAATATAGTCAGGCTGGGGATAATATAATCCCTCCATTACCAAAAAAAAATCCATTGGGCAAGTGAGGCCCATAGACGGACGATCCAGATCGTTCTTCTGGTGGGCCCAACATCAACGGATTATGCACATGAAGAGTACCACGGTTCGTACATATACGTGTGGGAGTTAGGATGGTACACGTGGCATATACCTAAATCGAACCGTTCAAATCATGGGAAACAATGTAAATGGGCCATAGACGTAGAATCAAATCGATGGACATTTGTCTGTTGAATCCAAGCCGTTGAATCTTACTCATCCAAAAGTCCATAAATATCCAGAAAACAAATCATTTCAGTGTATTCGTTGGTTGTGGACACGTCTAAAGTGGGCCCCACGATTTCTATTGTTGGATTTTATTACAAGTATGCAGCGTGTACAATGTCTGTGCGCATGCATATGGATTTATGATCAATGAAAAAAGCTTCGATACTCCGGCAGAGTGTGATGAATGATACGCAGGCACTAAGAAATTATTTAAATATTGAATGCTTGGAATACAAGTAATTCAAATTAAACCGTCCAAATTATGGGTCCCATTTCAGACGTACTATGAAGCAAAATTCAAGATTATTCGAATATTTGACAATCCGATAGTTTAACATTTACTGGACGGTTTGATGAAAAACATCCAACGGCCTTATTTCAATGAGCATGTGTCCACGAATCAGTGATGAGGATTGCTCAAACAATCTGATTTCTGGACTGTGAGTGAGAGAGAGCCAGTTTAATTTCGTTTAATAGATGCTACATGTACAATTTATGAGGGCCTGCGTATCAAGCGCCGTAGGCTGCCAGAGTATCCAATCCTCTCATGACCAATCGCACTCTACCCGTGCCAGAGTATTTAGCGACGGTTGGAGTACGATGGAGCCGTTTCTATCATTATGATACAGCGACCTCCAATGTACACGTGGCAGGGAATACTATCAATCGGGACCGTCCACCTAATGGAAGCTTCCCTCAATGGTATATGGTTCAAAATTCACAATAACAGGACAATCCTATCCATCCCTTTCTATCACCTTTCCCCATGTATACCAACCGTTAAAGTATTTTTGCCAGAGACCATCCAATAACAGGATAATCCTATCCATCCATTTCATTTTTAAGTGTTTTTGAAGAATGATCCATCAGTGATGGGACCCACTAGGTTCATGCAGTGATCCACCGTTTACCATGCCACATCTACAGTTAAAGGGCGGCCGACCTGATTAATGGACAGATCTTATTCTAGGGCGAGAGCATCTACCTAGCTGCTACTCCCTGATGAGTGGATTGGATCTCCTGCCATTATGCCATGCTGGCACATGTATGGCATGTACATGAATTGCCCGGTACACTCATTAGGTGGGCCGCACCTGTATAGATGGTGTCGCACATCCATTTATTTCGATGGTGCAGCACGCCTGGTGAGCAAACATTCTATTTTTATCATCAAAGGATCTTCATGGTGGGGCCCACTAGCATCACCCAAATGTCCTACAGAACTAGGACTATATTGCAGGTAAGTTGGACGGGAACTTCCTGCAGCACCGGTTGTAGGGAGCCCGTGTAACAAAGAACTCACTATGCGTGTGTCACATCCACTCTGTCCATCATCTGTATGAGTTCATTTTAGCCGTTGTATAAAAAATCAGCCACAATCTGAAACTCAGGTGGGCCACTCCACAGGGAATAGTGGGAACGGTCACACCCACCGTTAAAACGTTCTTGGGCCCACCGAAGTTTTAGATCAGTTGATATTTGCTTTTTCCCTTCATCCTTGTGTGGACTCACCTTATGAATAGGTTGGATGGAATGCAAATATCACAGTGAGCCTAGGAAGGCTTCAATGGTGGGATTTCCCTCTCACTGTTCCCTGGAGTTTGGCCCACTTGAGTTTTGGATTGACCTATTTTTTCTGGCACGCGTTCTAACATGAGATTTCATAAATGATGGATGGAGTGGATTTCACACACACGTATCAAGTTAGGGCCCACAGAGCTCGATGTTGCACGGGATCCCTACAGCAGTGGCTATAGGTAATTTTTTTACCATAGACGTGACCTTTCATCCACCTTTCTTTTATCAACCCTAACAAAACTTACCAGCCTCTGCCCAATCCCACAATCTACTCTTTTAGAACTTTTACCAAAGAATTAAATGTATTTTTGTCCAGAACCCTCTTTCAATACTTAAAAATTTTACTTTAACAATATAAGTTATCACCCATTCAAAAAATAAAAACAAAGCAAAAAAATTAACCATGTACATTACTAATTTTTTCATGATACGCTCCCCAGCAGGAAGAGCGGTAAATGGTAGAACAGGAGCGGATTAGGTGTTACCCTTACTAGTTACTATGGGGCCCACCTTGATGATGTGTTGTATATCCACTCTGTTCATCCGTTTCTATAGACCAATTTATATCTTAGTCCAAAAATTAAGCAGATCCAAATATAAGGTGGACCACACCACAGGAAACAGTGTTGTTTGAGTGTTTTACCATTAAAAAATACAAAGGGCCTACCTTAAGGCTTTCTTAATGTTTATTTTCCATCCAACCTGTTGATAATGTCAAGAAGAATTGTACTAAAGGAAAAATACAAAGATCAGATTTATCCAAAACTTTTATGGCCCACAAAAAGTTTCAGCGGTCATTCGTCACTGTTTCTAGTGGTGTGGTCCACCTGAGACTTGGATCTTCTTAAATTTCAGGATCACGTCTAAAACAATATGTAAAAACAGATGGACAGTGTGGATATACAAAAAATACATCAAGGTGGGCCCCACACGGTTAGGGTAACACCCACTAAGGTGTTACCCGGGTAACGGCTAATCGGCTCCCTGGTTGAACAATCTCTCCACAGTACACGTGTCAAGGTGACGTGCAAAACAAAAGGCCTAGAATGAATGGCCTACTTCTGAAAGATCACTCCGGTTAGATCATCCTAGCCATTTGATCTATGGCCATTAAATCAGAGGTGGAGAATATAAATATTTAAGTGTTACATATGAGTCGGATGGACTGATAAAAATTAAGATAAGATGGTGGACCCGATCGATACATCACCCTTTCCAAAATAACCATTTCGATATTTTGCTCATAAAATTTAAGCAGGACAAAAAACAATGTAGACATGCCTCTAGGTTTTATATGGTTGTCATGTACCACTCAAACTGAAAGCGGAAATTTGCACCCATTTCATGGACTAATAAAATGCAGCTGTGTATCGCACTATGAGTTTAATAATGACAGAATCGTACTTGCATTTGAAAAAATCTTTTACCCCATTTCCTTCGGGGATACATTTTTCCGTCATAAATGCAACATCGTAAAACGGTAAGCATGCTTTTAGAAGAAATGAAGTGACTAATGACAGGTAGCCCTAATTCATGTGATACGTGACTAAGGGATCATACCTAACATAATTATAAAAGATACACCGAGGCAATGATCCTATCATAGATCCAGATATGTTTGGTAAGAACATCTTTCACAATATTTCCAAAATGGAAGGTTTTCTCAAGAATGGTCGGAGCTCTCATGATGATTATAAATATTTTGATTATCCAAAGATTGGACCAATATTAGAGTGGAAGGAACTGATCGATTGGGGCCCGATTAAGATACGGTGGGACCAATTCCACAAATATTCAAATTCACGATAGGGTTCTCTAAAGATGGCTCTGATCGAGCCAATCCTATGACATAGAGCCATGAAAACGATTTCCAATATATGGATCATCATAGCCACACTTGTAAGAGATTTAAAAACAATTTTAGATTTACGAGAATCTTTTGTGGGAAGGCCGCATAAAAGTTGTGGCTGCAAATGATCTTTAACCAACAAGCAAACCCAGTAAGGGTTTTGTCATCTAGAAGCTATAAAAGGAGAATACAATGAAGAGCTTCATTCCCCATGCCAAATACAATTTACCTTTATCTTAACATAGCCTAGTCTTAGCTTAGATCACTATTGTCCAGCACTACCGCTATAGTATCGTAGGAGTAGGATAATTATCCACAACTTTTTTGTTGCTAGATCACGATAAGTTGATTTCTTACTTGGAAGATCAAACATTCTAATCATGTTACTTCTGACCATTTGTTAAGATCATCTATTCATATAAACAGTACAATTATTTATCTCCTTTTATTTTATTCTCTAGTCTATTTGTTACTTTATTACTTTGTCGATTGTAACGAGCAATATTAATAAATCAATCAAAGAAAATTGGCATTATTTGTAGTTTTTTTCCCCTTTTAATTTATCTATCTTTATTCATTTAAGAAATACATTGGTTGCAATTATTTATAAAATAACCAGTGCTTAAAACACAAGTTGAAAGAGAGAAAAAAAAATCCATTAAGAATGAAATCACTTGATCATTGTTCCAGTTGGTAGCTAACGGGAGTTACGGAGTCCTAAAACTTGTTCTTAATCGATCCATGTCAACACAAGAGTCACCGACATTCATCAAACATTGAGTCAAGTATGATTATGGCATGGCTACACTTTCCTAATTGCACACGTTAAAAGAATATATGCCCTCGCTCACACATGTGGCCTCATGATTGATTGAATTGCGTGAACAAAACTCACTATGCGTTTACGGGATAAAATGTAAGAAATAAAGATGTACCTCTAGGTTTTGTGTGCTCGTCATGTACCACTCAAACTAAAAGTGAAATTTTATTAAATAACTATAAGACTAGCCACACTTTTTATGAGATAAAATGTTGAACAGTTAAGGAATAACATGTTCACGAGATAAGTTTAATCGAAATGGGATGTTGAGATGAACAAGTAGTAGGACAATAAATGCTAGAAATAGAAATTAATGCATTCGAGGGAATTTTGGAGTAACAACAACAGATAACAAGATAAGGAAAAGTACACTTAAATTGTTTGGTCACGTGCAACAAAAGCTAAGAAATATGTCAGTTAGGAGTAAGTTAGTACACAAAGGCTCCGTAGTAAGGGGAGCTTAAAATAACATTGTAGAGGTAGTAAGAAAAGACTCAACGACTTATATTTAAGTAAAGTTATGACCCATGATAAAGTGGAATGGAGAGAAAGATTCATGTAGCTCCCCCTACTTAGTTGTGATAAGGTTTGATGATAATGATGACCTAAAAAAATTGGCAAGTTCAAAACTGGAGTTGACCACACCAAAAGAGATAATGGGATTGAATGCCTACCAATGAAGCCTTCTTAGGGGTTACAAAAGTTTTCTGGATTAGATTCCTATTTTTTATTTCGCTTTATTTCGATGAGAATCAAATTATGAATGGTTTAGATTGTCCAGGAAGGTTTCAATGGTAGGCTTTTCCATCCTGTTGTTTTGGATGATAGCTCACTTAAGTTTCAACTTTGCCTCATTTTTTTATACATTAAAAAAAGAGTTGATGAAGTGAGTGGACAGAGTGGATATAACATAGACATCAAGGTGGGCCCATAAAGCTTGGGGTTAATGGGGATTCTATTAGAGTTTTTGTAACGCCATGAAATCTGGGGGTCATGCAAACACTCGACCTCCAAGTTCCCCGGTGCCACTTATAACCTAATTTTAGTGATTAGCATATAATCCGATGTAAATGAGCAGAAACGGAATTGACTGGAACATAAATCACAACCACAACTAATCTACTGAAATGAAAGCGGCTAAGGTATATGAGTCTAAAAAAATATCAACGGGACGCACAAGGCGTCGCCCTATAAAATATGTATGTGAAATGTCCAAAAAATAGTGCACTGAGTCCCATACTCAGCAACCAATAGTCGACCCACTCAATCTACGGTGACCCACCCATAAGCTGGAAGTAGGAAAACTCCTCTTCCTCGTCTATGCTCACCTCGCTTGGCTCGTCGAGCTTTGCATCACCTACATCTAATGAAGTGTCTGGTTGGTGTTTTAAAATACCGTCCCAGAGTGGGAGTGAGTGATCAACTCAGTGGGTGCCATTAGCCATAGGTTACATCAAATATCAATTCTATGATGAATTTAATAAAAAACATACATTCACACATCGCCAACTAATCTTGTTAGTGCATATGCATGAATTATGGTATGATGCATGACCTCACAACAACACTCCCTCGAGCAACTTCGTCTAACGATCGCGCATGATCAACACTCTCTCATTGCGACCTCAACTGCTGAGTCACCAACCTAACTAATGCAATGCAATCGTGAACATGTTAGCCGAGTTTTTAGTTAAGTCCGTTCATCCAGCAGGTTGGAGAAAATGATACACCTCGACGATATCAATGCCCCCATCCGTTTGCGAGGCCATAACCCCTCAACATGCGAGGTCAAGGCCCCGTGATTCTTGATCCTATCGGGTTCCTCACCCCCGATTGCAAGCACGTGAGGAGTGTTGGAAAGCGGGATCACTCGCGGATCACTACGGGGAGGTTCGTCACCCCGGCGTAGGCCGACATCTCGGACATAGTGTCTCATTCTACCATGCCCAGCTCACGAGACTGTGGATCAGTTTCTAGCTGTTATCAGTAAGTGTCAGTAAGCGTCAGTGGGCGGAGGGTGTTACGGGTTCCAAACAAGCGTGAGCAAACATGGTTGTCAGTCGGGGGACTAGATCGCCCAAGTTCAGGCGAGCACGAAATGCACGACATCAGGTGCAAGCAACCAATATAGTCCTACTACTGTCGCTCATTCGCGTTTGCCCAAATCAGTCAGTCTAGTCACAGGATGACCCAACCAACGGGACCACCCTCACAAATCACATATTCCTGACCAACCCAGAGAATGAATTGTATTCAATAACCTTCTAAGCAGCTAAGAGTTTCATCTTCAAGTACAAATGAGATTAAGCGTACAATACATCAAGCATAATATTTCAGGATATTAAAATAAATGCAACAACTCTTAACAACATAAATTAGACATGTGCACATGTGGAGCTGGACTACCTAAGAAACAAAAGATCACATATCATCCATAGTGCAGGAAAATACAATCATGCATACAGCAGGGAAGAATATGCAAAAATCAGATGTAAGAATAAACATGCAGTACAAATTTCATGCCCAAACAATTTGAAGACTAATCAAACATCGATTTATCATCGCATGCATGTTAGGTAAACTTATCATCTAGGTTCCTAACTAGACTTTCTCTAAATTACGCTTACACATCAATCTAGCATCCACAATCAATAAATTTATCATAGAATTGGTACTTGGCCACCTAAGGATAATGGTCCACACCTATGGATCGCTAAGAGCTTGCGGAATCGTCCTAGGGGTTCCAAACTCGCGGATCGATTTGCTGAGGTCCGGAGTCAAATGCATCCGCATGTTAGGATACATACAAGGACCTACCTCAACATAATGAATTTTCTGGAGAAAAATGAGTAATTACCTCCCAATCAGTTGAAAATTGCCATTGTAGTTGTGGATGTGGGATTCTTTGGGGAAAAGGGAAGAGGATCTTCAAGGCTCTACTTCTCTTGGGCCCCACCTCCTAATTCAGCCTCTTTCTCTCTCTTATTTCCTTCTTCCCTTTCTCATTTCTCTCTCCTCTCTCTTTTCTCTCTTCACTCGCTCTCTCAGTTGCTGGAACTTGCTGTGAAAATGAGTGAGAGAGAGAGAGGGTTTGAGGGTTTTATTCCCTGGATTTGGGATGGCCCCCTGGCCATGAAATTTGTAGGATATGTGCCCCATAGCCTGATGACGAGCCGTGTAAAGTTTGAAGGCAAACGAATGCAGGGTTTTGTCGTACGGGTCCGACCTTCAAATGGGCCTGTGGGGTCCATTTTTGGTTGTTGGGGCTGCTCTGATGGCCTCCTGGCCATGAAATTTGTAGGATAGGTGCTTCATGGCCTGATGAAGGGCTGTGCAAAGTTTAAAGGCAAACGGATGCGCGATTTTATCGTAAGGGGCCGATTTGCAATCAACGGACACCGTTCCACGATCAGGGTTCAGGTTTTGTGGACGGGTGCAGAGAAATGTTGTCGCCCTTCGATGTAAATTTAGAAGAGATCCGACAACTGAAATGCCTCATTTCTCTATTTCAAACAAAGGGCCATTTATTTAAAATCTTAAACTTTAGGCTAAGGCTGGGGTGAGTCTCACTTGGCAAGTGCCTATTGGACGGCGCATATATTTTATTTCCAGGCGTCCTCTAAGCCCGTAGTCCATGATGGACCACAAGCCCAGTAAGGCCCACGACCTCCCTAAAATTTATATTTTTTCTGCCCTTTCTTGGCCGTTGTACGGCCCACACAGGCAGTTGTCAAGTACAATCAGGCGAACCGGCTTTACGGCCCACGCTCGGTCCCAACATAATCGAACTCGCCCGCATTAATGGGATAATCTGGGTTAATTTGTTGGTAGTATACCTCACACGAGTGGTTTAATCGAACGGTCCTGCGGCAGTTCCCACGTGGACGCCTCAGGACACTGTTCTGGGTAGGCCGAGCATTACAATTTTAAAAATGTAGCAGAAAAATAAAATTTTACATATATTAGATTAACAGGTAAGGCCCTATGGATCTCCTTGTAGATATCATCAAGTTTCTATAACTAACTAAAAATACATATTTTAGATCTAGTGTACTTTTTTATCACAACGAATCAATTTTGTTTAATTGCCAATGATGCACCTTCAAAACATAAGATTTTTTTCTTATATCTATCTTATATGACAAGATGAAGAAAGTGTTGGGGATTTGTGCTGCGGAATCACACAGAACTAGATGTAGGATAGCAATCCAAGAGCAACAAGCAATCACAAGAGAACACAAAAATTTAACGTGGAAAACCCTTTCGGGAAAAAATACAGCACAAAGTGACAGAAATCTACTATGAAATAGAAATTACAAGAGAGAGGACTTACCCGATTCGAACAATCTCGAATCTCACCCTTAGCACACCCTTTGATAACCCTAGAACCCTTTTAGAAACCATTAGAAAACCTTTAGGAGGCCTTAAAATTCTTTAGAATAGCCCTAGGGACCCTTATTTATAGTTTAGGAAACTTCACTTACATACCTCTTTGGAAAATTCCAGAAAGCGCCTCAAATTTAAGCAGTCAACGCAAAATTCATGCAAAATCTGTATAACCCTTGACTAATCGAGTCAGGGCTTCGACTGGTCGAAGGACCCCTTTAACCGGTCGAGCCTGACCCTCGACTGGTCGAGCGTCCCGGACACCCAAAAACAATTCACGCTGGACTTCGAGTGGAGCAGGCCTTGACCGGTCAAATGGACCCTTGACCAGTCGAGCCACCCCCTCGACTGGTCGAGCAACCCAGAAATAAAGATTTAAGACATCTGTCAACAATCTCCACATGTCTTTAATCTTCAATCGTGTAGTTTCTTGTCCTTTTCTCTTATCTCTGTATCGCATCATAGCCTCAATCAATGCTTCTCGTGCACACTCCGTCTTTTTTTTTTACCCCATCGTCAAGCCTAGAGAAGTTGCATAGAACTTGAACTTCTCTATAGGAACTACTTTAGTAAGCATGCCCATTGGATTCATGCTGGTGTGAATCTTCTCCAGTGTTATGCCTCATTCCTCAAGCACTTGTCGGATAAAGTGGTGACGAACATTAATATGTTTAGTATGTGAGTGATAAACATAATTTTTAGCCGAATTGATAGCGCTCTCGCTATTACAGTTAATTGGCACGGCCTCCTGCTGAAGTCCCAACTGCCTTATCATGCCTTTGAGCTAAACACATTCTTTAAACGCTTCCATCACAGCCATATATTCTGCTTCGGTCGTGGAAAGAGCCACCACGGACTGAAGCTTCAACATCCAACTGATTGCTCCACCTGTTAGTATAAACGAGTATCCTGAAGTAGACCTCCCGGAATATATACCGCCTGCGTAGTTAAAATCCACATACCATACCAACTTTGTCCATGTCTTCTCAAAAGTTAAGACGTAGTCTTTCGTACTTCGAATGTATCGTAGTAGCCATTTCACCGCTTCCCAATGTTGCTTGCCGGAGTTTGATATATATCTGCTCACAACATCGACTGCCTGTGAAATATCTGGTCCTATACAGACCATGACATACATTAAACTGCCAACCGCATTCGAATAAGGCACATGTGACATAACCTGCTTTTCCTCATTTGATTTACGACATTATTCTGAGGAAAGCTTGAAGTGAGTCGCGTGGGGAACGCTCACTGACTTTGTTTAGTCCATCACATACTTGATCAACACCTTTTCAAAGTATTCTGCCTATGATAACTAAAGCATGCTCTTCTTCCTGTCTCTATAAATATTTATGCCGAGAACCTTCTTTGCAGCCCCTAGATCTTTCATCTCGAATGTCCGTGATAACAGAGTCTTCAGTATATTGATTTCAGACATATCATGATAGGCGATCAACATATCATCAACATACAGTACTAGGATGATGAATTTTCTATCACTTAATGTCTTGTAATAGACACAGTGATCGTATTCACTTAGAGTAAATTTATGACTCACCATAAAAGAATTAAATTTTTTATACCACTTCCTAAACGACTGTTATAGGCCATACAACGACCTCATTGACCTGCAAACCTTTTTCTCTATCCCTTTAACTTTGTAGCCCTCTAGTTGCTTTATGTAGATCTGTTATTCCAATTCCTAATTCAGGAATGCAGTCTTAACATCCATCTGTTCCATCTCGAGATCGTATTGGGCAACCAGTGCCAACATGAATCTGATAGACATTTGCTTAACCACTGGCGCGAATATATCTGTGAAATTGATTCATTTTCTCTGAGCATAACCCTTCGCTACCAACCTTACTTTGTATTTATCTGGTTTCCTTTTGAATAACCACTTACATCCGATCGTTTTTCGGCCTACTGGAAGTTCCACCAACTCCCATGTGTAATTTTTGTGTAACGAGTCCATCTCATCGTCCATAGCCGCCTTTCACTTTTTTGCATCAGGCTCATCAAGAGCCTCCTGAATAGTAGACGAGTCTCCCTCATCTGTAATGAGAGCATATGCATTATTAGATTCATCCCTGCATCTTGCCGGTGACCTGCGATCACGCGATGAGTTCCTTCTCACAAGTGACTGCTCCACATGATCTTGTACCTTTGTTTGCACATTTGTCTCTGCTTGAGTATCATCTGTATTAATTTGAATGTCTACGATCAACCTTTATGGTTCCTCTTGCTCCTCTTGATCATTCTTGTGGAATAGAGAGCTTTCATCACATTTGACGTCACGCCTAGTGATGACTTTGCGTGTGACCTTGTCGAATAACCTGTAACCTTTCACATCAATGCCATAGCCAACAAAGATATACTTCTTAGCTCTATGGTCTAGCTTACCTCTCTCAGCTGACGGTACATGAGAGTAGGCCTTACAACTAAATATGCGTAATTCTGAGTAGTAGATTTTCTGACCACTCCATACTTCCTCTAGGAATTTACATTCAATTGTCGTTGAAGGAGACCGGTTCACCAGATAACAAGACGTATTAACGGCCTCTGTCCATAGGTTATTGCCCAATGCAGCATTACTTAACATGCATCAGGCCCTCTTTAGGAGAGTCCAATTCATTCACTCAGCCACACTGTTTTACTCGAGCGTGTGACGCACTGTGTTGTGCCTGATGATCCCTTCATCTTTACAATAATTATTAAACTCAGTAGAAGTAAATTCTCCACCATTGTCAGTCCTTAAAACTTTTATTTTTCGCCCTGACTATTTTTTCACAATTGTCTTTCATTATTTGAATATGGTGAAAACTTCCAATTTATATTTCATAAAGTAAACCCAAACTTTCCTAGAGTAGTCATCAATGAATAAAACAAATCACGATGACCCCCCAATGAAAATTTCTGGTGACGACCCCCATACGTCAGAGTGCACATAATCAAGCACTCCCTTACATATATGTTTTCCAGATTTAAAAGACAATCTAAATTTTTTACCATATATACAATGCTTGCATATATCTAAATCAAAAAATTAAAAGCTGGAATCAAACGTTGATAAGAAAGTACCTTTATGCCTCGCTCGCTCATGTGACCCAGACGAGTATGCCACATACGTAGAGATGTGGAGTCTGTAATAGCTACTGCTGCTCCACTTGCTGAAGTGCTCCCGATCAACCTGTAAAGGTTTTCGTACCTTTGCGCTCTCATAACTACGAGTGCCCCTTTTGAAACTTTAAGGACACCATCAATACTAGTGAACTTGCACCCTATAGCCTCGAGTACACTAAGAGAAATCAAACTTTTCTTCATACCAGGAACGTACCTGACATCAATCAAGGTACGTTCCATCCCATTAAACATCTTGATGCTCATTGTACCAATAGGCACAACATTACAGACATTGTCATTGCCCATAAAAACCTGTCCACCATCGCATTCCTTGTTACTGGCGAACCAACTCCAATGAGGAGTCATGTGATATGATGCCCCTGTGTCAAGTATCCACTCGTCTTTATGATTATCGTGTATGTGACCAATCATGAAAACAGACAGAACACCACCACCACTTGTTTCTTCATCAGATGTGACAACATTGGCCTCCTTGGAAGAAGTCGCTAAATTTTCTTTATTCGTTTTATGATTTCTACAATCCTTCTACACGTGTCTAGATAACCGACAGTTCCAATACATTAATTTTTCTTTGCCCTTGCCCTTGGATTTGGATCTAGGCCTTGAAGATCTTTTATCTCGCTCAGAATCTCTACCCCTCGTAATCAGTGCATGTAACATCCTAGATTTTTATTGTTTTAGGTTTTTCAAAAATCCTTGAATTTTTTTTAATTAACTTATAATACCACTTAATGACTATTAACACTCAATGTTAGTTTATACAGGGGTGGTACCAATAAAGAACCGCACAAGTCCGATTAATCACCATAGGAAGCCAACGAATCCGCCTGATCACTTGAATATCAGGTGTAGCCCTATGATTTACTCACATAGGACCCTAATCTAACCGACCCATCGGTAACTAATCAAGACAATCATGACTAAATTAAAGATCTAACCGAAACCGAGTCAGATAAGACCTGGATCTCAACTAATAAACCAAATAAACCCCGTTACTCTTTTAGCCTAAAACCGACGGTTTAAAGTAATCATGACTAAATCTCCACTTTCACTAATTATAAATAGGCCACACTATGGACATAGTTAATCTAAACCCTAATCATCATCAATGAGAAATCTCAATACTTAATTCATTCCAGAAATGACCTGATTTCCCAAACAAGCTCTAGACCGCTCGCTGGTGGGTCATTAGTTACAAAATTATAGAGTAATGTATGTCTTACTGGGCTTGACGTCCATCGTGGGAGTCGGACCTGGGAACGGTCCAGAACCGCTCAACTTGAGCCAAATGACGAGTGCATGAGAAGTGCAAATACCTTAAAGGAAGAGGCTGAAACTTAAGTGAATTGGGTCGTCCACTCTTATGCAAAGTTGAGAATTTCGGACCGTCGATTTACAACCAAACTTCACATATGGAGTAAGGATATTTCCCTGCTCATATCCGTATAGCCGCGGCCCCGATCGACCATCGATGACTGTTGAACGAACTTCTAATCATATCCGTCGATTGGTGCATCCAAATGGCGGGCCGATCATGTCCATATGTAGATCATCATTAGGGCTAACTATCATACGGTGTATATCGACATGTACACCCCAAAGTGGGCCCTAGAGGTTAGAAAGACCCTCTCATAGGGCTAGTATAGTAAAAGCCTAGCCATTGGGGCCATTTATACCAAATCTGGCACTATAAAAGGGCCTCATTTGAGCACCCCCTCTCCCCATACGAATTTGCCCTAGAGAAAAGAAATCGAGAAAGAGAGAAAGAGGAGAAAAGAGGAGAAAGAGAGAAGGAGAGAAGGAAGAAGGGAGAGAAAGGTGGGCCCAAGGGAGGTGAGATCTAGAAACCCCTCTTCCCCTTCCTCAAGAAACCCCTCATCCTTAAATACAAGCGATTTTCATCCGATTGGGGAGGTAAGCACGCATTCTTTTTGTAATCCTTTATGTTGAGATAGGATTTATATGAAATCCTAACATGCAAACGCATTGACTCAGGATTCCGGCCAATCGACCGTGATTTCGACACTTCTAGGTCGCTTCTCCAAGTCTTCAACAATTCATAGGTGCGGACTATTGTTCTTAGGTGACCCTAGCACTAATTTTAGTATGAGTTTAATGATTTTTCTTGCTTGGATGATGCATTTGGAGAATCTAGACAAACGTAGGGAAGACCCTACCCTTGATCCTATCGATTCACATGGAATGGTTACGGAATGTTGTTGCCTTTCGTATGATTTGGTTTAAATGAATGATTGCATGTACTTGTCTTGTTTGGTTCTCATATGATGTTGCCTCATAGCATGTATGATCCATTAACTCTTGTGTGATTTAGTTCTATTAAGCATAGGAAGTGCTTAGCTTCCTCACTAACCCACACAAAACACATGCACTCATGTTTCATGATATTGGTAGCTTTGCTTGATAGGAAAAATCTAAATTGTATGTTGAGAAAATATGAAGCATGATATTATTTTATGCTAGATGATAACCCTGTTAGTTGGCATGCTATAGATTACCATCAAATCCTTGGGTTGGTCAGGAATATGAGGAGGGTGAAGGTGGTCCCGTTGGTAGGACTATCCTGAGACTAAACCCATGAATTTGGGGTGGGTGCGTATGGGCGATAGTATTTAAACTACATGGGTCGCTTGTACCCGATGTCGTCTATCACGTGCTTGCCTGAACTCGTGCGGTCTAGCCTATTTACTGACCAACCTTGTTCGTTAACCCTGTTTGCTCACATATGTATGGAACCTGGGATACCCTACAACCGTTGTAGCCCATTGCTAACCATTTGAAACTGATCCACCGCCTCGTGAGCCGGGCATGGTAGAATGGGACACTGTGTCTGAGCTGTCGGCCTACGCTGGGGTGACGTGCCTCCCCGTAGTGACCACGAATGATCCCTTCTTCTCGGCACTCCCCATGTGATTGAAGTCGGGGATGGGGAACCCAACGAGATCAAGGATCGCGGGGTCCTGGCCTCACACGTTGATGGACCTTCACACCGTAACCAGTTCAGGGCATTTGATACGTGGAGTGTATCAGTTTTTCCAACTTGCTGGATGAATGAAATTAACTAATAACTTGACTAACATTATCATCGCATCACACTAGCTAGGTTGACAACTCGGCAGTCGAGGTCTCTCTGAGGGAGTGTTGGTCATAAGCGATCGTTAGATGGAGTCGCTCGAGAGAGTGTTGTGGCGAGGGCATGCATCATATCATCCATCATGCATATGCATTAATAAGATTGGTTATGTATTTATGAATGATTATTTTTCATTAAGTTTATAATGTAATTGATGCCTATTACAACTTAAGATTAAAAGCACTCACTGAGTTGATCACTCACTCCCACTCTGGGATGGTGTTTTAAAACACCAATCAGACTCTTCAGTAGATGCAGGTGACACAGAGTACTAGGAGCATTGCGGCGCGAGTCTGAATGAGGAGGACGAGTTGTCCTATTTACAGTTGATGGGTGGCTCGCCCTAGTTTTACGGGCGGACTTAGATTGTTAAGTAGGGGACTTGGCGAATCATTCTTTGGGACATACAGTTTTTTGTACTTTTGTTGGGCAACGCCTTGAGCGACCCATAATTAGAATTTTTGGACTTGTAAACATTTAGCCTTTTCCATTACAGTAAACTAGCTTTGAATTGTGATTCATGTTTCAAGTAATTCCATGCTCGCATTTAAACCTGATTAATCACAAAACAAATAAATTGATTATAAGTAATACTCGGGAACTTGGGAGTCGAGCGTATTCACGACCCCCGATTTTCAGGGCGTTACAGTGCATCGGAAGATGCCCCAATGTCGCTGTTTAACTTTCTCATAGCCTTCCCTTGAAGGGCTGAGATAACGGTGTCGACACTTAGGGTTTTATTTGCGGTGTACATCGTGTCCCTGAATGACTGATATGATGCAAGGAGAGAATTCAACAAAATACATGCATGTTCCTCATCTTTGACCACTTTCTCCATATCCAACAATTTGCACATCAATTTATTAAAGTTGCTGATGTGGGTTTCTAAATCTCCACCCTTTACCATCTTGAAGGTATAGCACTGTAACTTCAAGTGTAGGTGATTTTCAAAGGACTTCTTAATATAAATGTTCTCTAACTTCGCCCATAAACTAGCCACAATTTTCTCCCTTAAAACATTATAGAAAACCTCATCCATGAGACATAAACTTAACGACCTGAAAATTTCCGTACATTGGGCCGAGTACCACCTCGACCAGAAATTACATAGGATTAAATCCTTTAGAAATTTAACAAAGTTAACTAAGTACTAAACTCGGTTAGTTATGAAATCCGTTGGGATCGCTTTAAATACGATCTGCAAGACCCAAAACTTGCAGAATTAGTGACTCTAGATTACCCTAAAGTCTAGAGCCAAACTCATTACCCGTCTGCTCTCGGGACTGAAACGAAACTTCGTATGAGGTCTACATCGCACATCGGGAGTCCGATTAACACGAAGCTAAGGAACTAGGACCGCCCCACTGGGCTTGACAATCATCTCAAAAATCAGATGATTCCGATGTCCCACGGCCATTCTTTTCACTCCGGAGCGAGGGAGTGTGAAAAACACTATTCCCATCCAAATGAAAATATCTGGAATAGTGATCTGACACCTTTCGCTTGCGCATCAGTATTAAGCAACTTGACCGTCAGAATCAGACCAAATTACACCCTCGAATTAGGAAAAATTTCATACACATTTACATGTACTCAGAAATTCTGATCGTGGCCCACGGACCGTTGAACTGAAAGTGGTCCGCCACGTGCGATCTGGGAATCCGATCGAGCCGAAAACGTAATCCCACGTAGATCCGTAGATGGTGAGCTTAAGTCTGACGTTTGGCTCAAGGAGGGCCACCAGAACACCCCTTTTGAGCTTGGAAAGTGGCGAACTGCCTACATATGCAGCCACCCTTGAACCTGAGTCTATTTTGGACATGTTCTTGGCTATAAAAGGGGCTTAGAACAGCCCCTCTCACAGCCATACGAATTTGGGTCCAAACCCTTAGAGAGAAAGAGAGAAAAGAGAGAGAAAGTCTTGGAGATCGAAGCCGATCTTCCTCCTGCTGCTTCCACTCCTCCCACGGCCTACACCGCCCTATTCCAGGGGTTTTTCCGGCGGTGTCCATCCCATTTGGAGGTAAGAAACCCTAACCCTAGGTCTGATTTGAGCTTGATTAGCGGTAGGTTATGAAAAGGCTAATCGGATACGCTCTTTAGGCTAGGAAACTCCCGTATACGGAAGCTCCAACACCCTTGCTGATTCGTTGGAATTCCAAGGGCTGAGGTGAGGACTTTAAGTGTATAAGTTACGGTTTTCAAAGTTTTCAATGTCAGATAATGATAGATTCATGATCTGCATGCAAATGCACATGTACAAAGTGCTTTCCGTTTCCTGTTTCGATTAGCGATAAAGAATATGGAATTTTACATACTCTTGATATACGTAGAAATACCGTATACGTATTTTTGTTGAGAAAATGTTTGACATGTTTATTTAATGTTTGATTATATCATGTGTGGATAAAATGCTAGTTTGGCGAAAGGGATCGCAAAAATACATGTTCATGTGTAAATGTCATGTATGTTGAAATTGCGCATTCTAGAAATTCCGCACACGTGCGGATTTTGGAAATGTAATTGTAATGATTATTTGCTGTATGATTACGATATACACGGGAAAAATACTCTCGGGGCGAAGGGACAACCCTAACACGAACTTGGCTAACATATGTCACGTATGTTGGAATAGTGTATTCAAAGTGTTTGTGTAAGTGCTTGTATGTGTACATGCGTATGTACTAGTGCCTTAGATAGGCGCTGATATGGGTTTTCCGACTCCCGTAGAGACATGTAGGATCCCCTCCCTGCGGTGGTTCACCGCAACCACTCAATTGTAATGCGCACACAATTGTATCCCTATGGGGATAGTGTTTTATCACATGCCTTACAACATGCCTTGCAACATGCTTGACTTCATGTTTTACTTTATGCTTTATAACATGCCTACTAACATGCTTGTATTGCTTGTTTATCATGCTTTACTTCACATGCTAACGATGAGAACTGTTTGGGTTTGGGACTATGTATATAATCCAAACACTCGGTACCAGACTTGTGATTGTGGCTGAGATTCATGTCGCCACAAAGGACGTGTCCGGCGAACCCGAGTCGTACTTCGGTTGGCGATAGTGATTGGCCACGCGGAGTGCTTTTGCGCTCCATATCGCTCAACTTGTGGTGCGCTCGAGTTAGTCAGGCTCACCAATTAAACCGAAGTGTAGTCGTGTGTTCACCCTGTTTGGTCGCTACTGCTTGAACCTAGGGTACCAAACTTACCAGTGGCGATTCCCGTTTAACCATGGTACCTAGATCCGCTAAGTCGCATGAGCCGGGCATGGTGGTATGGGACACCGTGGTCGAGCTGACGGCCTACGCTGGGGCCATGTGCCTCCCCGTAGTGACCATTGCGCAACTAACTCGTGAGCCGAATACGGTGGTATGGGACACTGTATTCGAGCTGTCGATACTTCGGCAAGAGCCGAGTACGGTGAGATCTGTGCTCGTGCTGACGGGCGACGAGTCCTCCGTGGTATCATCGAGTACACTCCAAGGGTCTGTGATTGGCCACGAGTCTTTCACAGCAACTAGAGTGTGAGTTGAGCCGAGTACGGTGAGACCTGTACTTGAGCTGACAGCTAGTGATTGAGCCGAGTACGGTGAGACCTGTACTCGAGCTGACGGCCAGCAATTGAGCCGCACACGGTGAGATCTGTATCCGCGCTGACGGGTGACGAGCCCTTTGCGATGCCTTCACTAAGCTTCTCAAACCATAACATCGTATGAGAATAACTAGGATTGACGACCCTAGAATGGATCATGTTGGGAATGATACAAGGGAGGTACCTTAGTTTCCCAATACTGCTGATTGAAATGGATTAATAAAAACTTGGTAATCATGAGCATCATCGCACCGCATGTGCTTTGTAGATGTGGCGCACTGAGGGAGTAAGCATTCGCGAACGTAAGATGATGTCGCTTGAGGGTGGTTTGGCAAGGGCATACAGCATCATGTCATATCATTTTGCACCTAACAAGAGTAGTTAGAAATGCTTGATTTGTACTGCTTTATCATTTCTGCTTGATTGATTTGATAATATGTTAACTTATGCTTTATTGTTCCACTGAGTTAGCTACTCACTCCCACGTTACGGGACGGTGTTGTACACACCAACCAGACTCTGTCACAGGTATAGAGGGCGCCTTGGTTCAGGAGCCAGAGCTCGACTTTGATGAGGACCAGGAGGAGTTCTCCTTCATGCAGTACTCTGACGGCTACGCTTAGGCCGGCTGCATCGCGGGATTCTCAGGGCCTCTTTTGAGGATTGTATTTTGGGTTTTGACTTTAAAACAATACATGTATATTGGTGCTCAGCTAGTACTCATACTCTGGAGATCAAAAAATTTTGTTACTTTACATACTTGAATATAAAATTTCAGTCTTCCGCTTGCTTTTATATACAGTTGAACTGGAGTATGAACTACTGTTTTAGTTTAATCTCATTCATGTTTATTGCGCTAACTCAGACAACATTTAACCGGCATTGTGTATGTTGCATAAGTGATGCGTTGGAACTCGGGAGTTGAGTTCATACTCGACCCCCGAATTTCAGGGCGTTACA
Source organism: Magnolia officinalis (assembly GCA_021015155.1). Taxonomy (NCBI): domain Eukaryota; kingdom Viridiplantae; phylum Streptophyta; class Magnoliopsida; order Magnoliales; family Magnoliaceae; genus Magnolia; species Magnolia officinalis. The sequence continues at coordinate 58,916,709 of JAJHSJ010000014.1, forward strand.
TAAACAGATAGAGGCTAAAACATTACTATCAAGGCTTTCCCATTCATCATCTTTCATGGTAGATTTCTGCTCCTCTAGAACCTTAATCTCGCCTTGCTTAGTTAACAGGCTAATCATCTTAACATTCCATAACTCAAAACTAATTTTTCCTGAGTACTTCTCAATATCAAACTTGTTGTTTCCCATTATTACTAATCCTGCATATTCAAATCTGTGCTCCAATGATTTCTCTGATACCACTTGTTGGGGATTTGTGCTACGAAATCACGCAGATCTAGATTTAGGATAGCAATCTAAGAGCAACAAGCAATCATAAGAGAACACAAAGATTTAACGTGAAAAACCTTTTCGGAAAAAAACCACGGCACAAAGCGACAAAAATCCACTATGAAATAGAAATTATAAGAGAGAGGACTTGCCCGATTCGAACAATCTCGAATCTCACCCCTGCTACACCCTTTGATAACCCTAGAACCCTTTTAAAAACCCTTAGAAAACCTTTAGGAAGCCTTAGAATTCTTTAGAATAGCCTTAGGGACCCCTATTTATAGTTTAGGAAACTCCACTTACGCACCTTTTTGAAAATTTTCAAAAATCGCTTTAAATTTACGCTGTTCATGCAAAATCCGCGAAGAATCTGCGTAACTCTCGACTAGTCGAGCCAGGGCTTCGACTGGTCAAAGGACCCCTTCGACCGGTCGAGCCTGACCCTCGACTGATCAAACGTTCCGGACACCTTAAAACAATGCACGCCGGACTTCGAGTTGAGTGGGCCTCGACTGGTCGAATGGACCCTCAACCAGTCGAGCCAGCCCCTCGACTGGTCGAGTAGCCTAGAAATAAAGATTTAAGACATCTGTCAACAAAATGTTTACACACAAAATCCCAATAATGGGATTAGGGTTACTTGAGAAATACACACACTATGGACACACGTGTGGATGCATGGAGTAGGTGGGGAGAAGAGAGAATCACTATTTCTTTTTCCTACCTCTCTCTCTCTCTCTCTCTCTCTCTCTCTCTCTCTCTCTCTCTCTCTCTCTCTCTCTCTCTCTCTCTCTCTTAACGTGATGATACTCTAGGGCATTCACATCCGAGGCTTTCTCTTCTAAGGTCATCTCTCTATGTGATAGGATCTTATTCTTAAGGAGAAATTATAATTTACGAAGGGACATAGTATGATGCTTCACTATCCTATAGACTTTAGTAGCCTACAACATTTAAAGTCTTTTAATTTTGCTTAACTACATGCTAAAATTGATTGATTCTTTCACCGAAAATGATCATATATCTTAAATGTAAATCATATGCAATTTATATGAGGACCACAATATTTTAATCATCAAAAGCACCATCAAATGCGATAACCACATTTTAACAATTAAAATAAAATATCAATAGTTGAAAACATTTATAAGACAATTTAAAACCTTTAATGTATTGATATCAGTGAAAACACTTAATAAATGGTCCAATCTACTAGAACTTAACCATAGGAGTGCTTATAGGAGATCAATGGATCATATGGATCATTTGTTAGATTACATGAACCTAAATCATATTTTAATATATGGACCGAGCAACACTCACATATGAGCCACTATAATTAACTTCGTAAAATGTGTCAAAGCATATTATATCAGGACTTTAATTTTTTACAGGCCTTTAAATTTAAGAATTAGTCAAAACTAATACATACACAAGTTGATTATAGTTCAGGCATTTCGAGTCTTTTAGTTTAAAAACTTAAATTGATCCTTCAATACAAGTATTCAATAGATCCAATACTAGGAGTCTATTCCTAATGACACCCTTACACTTTTATGTAAGTAGGAAACATGCCTGCTAAATAGACGTTGGCCTTGGTGGTGGAGACCTTCCATTCAAATTCATCATCAATTCCTATACACAGGATAACTCTTTAAGTTACCAAGCACAATTTTCAGTGGTCATCGAACAACATAATATTAAAATATACCAAGTACAATTTTCTATTGATCAACAATCGTTGCGTACATTCTAAAGTTTTTAAAAATAATTAGAGAAAATTTGTTATTTTTATTTTTACATCCATATAAAAAAATTAAAATATACTGATATACTAGTCATGGCATTAGTGGTATGTTCATATAGAATTTATGAATATTATGATCTAAAGTAAAATTATTAATCAAGGATTAAGATTAATATATTGATTTTGCAGGTCACACAACACTAAAATACTTATGTTAGCTTGGGTTATACACAAGTCATATCTAAAGAGGATATAAGCTGTGTACAACTCATTTTATACAGAGCCCATGTAACCTAAAGCTAGATAGAGCCCACCATGATGTCAATGTGACATCCACTCCATTAACTTCATTTATGTCAGGATGGTCAACCATTAAAACCTTCTTAAAACCCACCATGATATTTTAATGCCATCCAATCCGTCCAAAAGGTGATTCCCACCTTACTGCAGGGAAAACACAAATATTCCCAATCCAAAACTCCTGTGGCCTCCACATGGTGTACGGACACATGGTCCACTTCAATTTTTTATGTCTCATTTTTGGAATTACATCTTAAATGATATTTGGATGGAGTGGATGCACACAAGCACTGCAGTTGGCCCCACAAAGCTATAGGATTGCATGCGAAGTTCCTGCAGTTGGAAGTTAAGTTGGGAAACGGATTGGCTACTGACGCTGCCACTAGCCAACGGCTAGTGGTCGGTGCTCTGTGGGCCCCACCATGATGCGTGTGTTTCATCCATGCCGTCCACCCATTCTTCCAGATCATTTTATGGTATGAGCCCAAAAATGACGTTGATCCAAACCTCAAGTGGACCGCACAGTGTTGATTGAACGCCTACCATTAAAAACTTCTTGGGGCCACAAAAGTTTTGGATCAAGCTGATATATTTTTTTTCCATCATCCAAGTTTGTATGACCTAATCAACAGGTTAGATGTCAAATAACCATTACGGTGGACCCTAGGATTTTTTAACGGTGGACATTCAATCACTACTGTTTTCCCATAGTGTGGTCCACCTGATATTAGATCTACCTCATTTTTGGGATTAAGCCCTAAAATTATCTTTCAAAACGCATGGACGGTGTGGATAAAACACACACATCATCGTGGGGTCCACATAGCACCGACCACTAGCCACCTGGCTGATGGCAGCGTCAGTAGCCAAACCGCTTCCTGGGCCCACCGTGATATTTGTGTGAAATCTACACCCTCCATCGGGTTGCCAAATCATGTTAAGACATGACCCAAAAAACAATCAGATCCAAAACTCAAGTGGGCCACGCCACAGAAACAGTGAGCGGTCACCGTTGAAACATTTGTGGGGCACCTAAGTTTTTCATAGGCTAATATTCCGGGAAACGGATTGGCTACTCCCCCTGACACCATCCAATGGCTGATGTTCAGTACTCCGTGGGCCCCGCCATGATGTATGTGTTTCATCCATGCCGTACATCTATTTTTACAGATCATTTTACGATATGAGACAAAAAATGAGGTAAATCTCAATCTTAAGTGGACCACATTACAGGAAACAGTGTTGAATGAGCGTCGACCATTGAAAATCATTTTGGGGCCATAAAAGTTTTGGATCAAGCTGATTTTTGTTTTTTCCCTTAATTTGGGCCTTTATTACCTAATCAACATATTGGATGTCAAATAAACAGTACAGTGGGCCTTAGGAGGATTTTAATGATGGATATCCAGTCACTATTGTTTTCATGTGGTGTGGTCCACCTGAGATCTATATACCTCTCCTTTTTGGGATCAAACCATGAAATGAACGTTAAAAATGGATGAACGGATAGGATGTAACACGTACATCATGGTGGGGCCCACAGATCATCGACCATCAGCCACGGGGCTGGTGTCAGGGGGAGTAGCCAATCCGTTTCCAATATTCCGTGTACTTGACTCGAGTCTGCGGCATGCTGAGTTAGCGTGCAGGGACACGGATTGCCTGCGGCGCCGGATTCCTGGATTCCTGCATACCTAATCTAAGTGGGGCCCATTGTGATGTATGTCTTATATCCACTCCGTCCATCCGTTTTGTCGGTTCATTTAAGGATAAAAGGACAAGCACAAGATGGATCAAAAAATCAAGTGGACCACCCCCACAGTAAACAGTGGGCGTCTTTATCACGACAGGAAAGTTTTAACGGTATACGTGTTTGTCCCATCTGTTTCCTGTGATGTGGTCCACTTGAACTATGGATCCGCCTCAAGTTTTGGGTTCATTTCCTAAATTGAGCTTGTGAAACGGATGGATGGATTGGATATAATAAATACACCAATGTGGGCCCCACAGAACTTAGGCCTGTATGAATCCCATGCAGCCCCGTTGTAGGGAATCCACGACGTCCGGCTGTAGTGTAAACTATCCGATAATCTCGCCAATCTATAGCGATAAAACTCGAAACGATAAAATGACGATATAAAAGCCGAATCGATATAATACTTGAAAATCTCAGTTGCAGTGAGCTGAGAAAAGACGAGGACGGAATAAAAAGGCCGAGTATTTTCGTTGTTTCCGTCTCGAAGACGCTGCAAAAGAAGAAGAAAATCTTCAGAAGGCGGGCGAATGTTTTTCACTCTCGGGAGACGATCAACGGCTGCAGAAAAACCCTAAAAAAAATCCCCAAATGGAAGGTATTAAAACCCCCAAAACCCTAATCCTAATCTCTCTCTCTCTCTCACTCTGGATTTGATTTGACTTGATTCGATTCGGATTTGGGTTGCGGAATTGCTGGGGAAGCTTGGATATTTGCATCTCAGATTTCCTGTCTCTTTCCATTTTTGACATCTTTGAATTCAATTTTCCTTTTTATATTCTGATTTAGCGAGATTTGGTTTGGATTCTGATCGGTTTCGATTTGGAAAGTTTTTCGGATTTGGATTTTTAGAACCCTAGAATTTGATTTTTTGGGGAATTTCTAATGGGAATTGGAAGTTAGGGTTTTAGGGTTGTTTGGTGATTTACAGGTTTCTTGTTTTAGGTCTTATTATTATCATTCATTGCTTTGTATTTGATTTCTGTTTTCATTTATTGTTTTTAAGATCTTCGACGAATTTCATTTTATTTATTTTTGGCCTTTTGGAGGATGTAATTTCTACCCCTCCACAAGGGTAATTTAGTCATAAGTTCTGTCTGTGAGTGTGTTTTATGATCTTTTGATTGACCAAATTACCCTTGTTGGGTTGAAGTTGAAGTAATAATATTAGGAGGGTACGAATAGCAAATTCCAAATTTTTTTGTTTGTTTATTGGGTTGAAGATGATTTATTACCAGATAGCCACTGATTTACACTCCCACTAAATTACAATTCTATTGCCAAAAGTAGAAAAAAAGGGTGGATCCATAAAAAAGGTGGGGTCTTAAGTCTTTTATTTTTATTTTTAAGTATAATGGTCATGTGAGGAGAGGAGGAATGCCAAGGACAGTCAATGCTTAGGAAAAAAGAAAAAAGAAAAAGCAACCCAAGCATGTGCTGAGCGGTCCACTGAAGTGAGGCCGCCGGGGGATTTTCATCGAACATGCCTTGCTCAGGTGGACTGATCAGCTCAAGCTTTTGGATTGCTTCTTGGAGGTCTAGTTTGATTTATTATTATTTATTATTATTATTATTATTTATTTTTTTTGGGACTAGTTTTGCTTTGGAAGATTGGAATTAGCCTGGAAATGTTAAATTTGGAAAACCCAATTATTTTTTTCCCTTCATTTTATTAGAAATTATGATGGGATTGGAAGCTTAGGCTAGCATGAAGAGCTTCATGGCACGTTTGTTGGCTAAATCGCATAATCTGATTCAAATTATTAGCGTGTAGATCTAGTTTGACTTTTATTTTGGATTAATTTTGAAATTATGCTTGGAAATGTTAGATTTTGGAAATCCAGTTCTGCTTTTTTTTTTTTCCTTTCTCTTTTTCTGTCATTTTATTGAAAATTCTGATGACATCGAAGCTTAGGTTAGCATGAAGAGCTTAATGGTGCATTTGTAGGCTAAATTGCACAATCTGGTTTGAATTATTAGCTCGGAGATCTTACCTTCAAAAAGAAGAAGAAGAAGTAGAAGAACCTCGGAGATCTAGTTTGATTTTTATTTGGATTAGTTTTGCTTGGGAAGATAGGAATTATATCGGAAATGTTATATTTTGAAAACACAGTTCTGCTTTTCTTTTTCTTTCTTTTCTCCTTGTTTTATTGGAGATTCTGATGGGATTGAATGTATAGATTAGCATGTTCCTGCCACATTTGTAGGCTAAATCGCATAATCCGATTTAAATTATTAGCTTTTGGAGATCACCTTTCAAAAAAAAAAGAAAATTGCTTGGAGATCCAAATATGAATTTTGTTTGGATAAGTTTTGCTTTGGAAGATTGGAATTAGCTCGGAAATGTTAGATTTCAAAAACCCAATTCTCTTTTCCTTTGTTGTACTGGAATCCTGATGAGATTGGAAGCTTAGGCTAGCATGAAGAGCTTCGTGGTGCTTTTGTAGGCTAAATTGCATAATCCAATTCAAAATATTAGCTCAGAAATCTAGATTCAATTTTATTTGGATTAGTTTTTCATTGGAAGCTAAATTGCATAATCCGATTCAAATTATTAGCTCAGAGATCTAGATTCAATTTTATTCGGATTAGTTTTTCTTTGGAAGGTTGGAATTAGCTCAGAAATGTTAGATTTTGAAACACCAATTCCATTTTTTGTCCTTTTTTCTTCATTGAAATTCTGATGGGATTGGAACTTAGGTTAGCATGAAGAGCTTCATGGCGCATTTGTGGGCTAAAGCTCACAATCTGATTCGAAATAGTAGAAATGGCCAAGCGGGGATGGAAACAATTTCTTTCATTAGAACTATCAAATCCCAAATTGCAATTCCAGGAGTTCAGTTTTGACCTGAAAGGATCCCTGTTGCAATTTGGGGGCTAGTCTGTCACAATGGAGTGGGGCTACCAGTCTAGCCTTGCTACTTTGTTCAATTGAATTTATTGCAGTTCTTTTCAGTTGAGCATCCAAATGGAGCTCAGTTGCTGCACTTCACTTGATATTCACTAAACAGACTGTATTGCATCTAAGCAACTTTTTATTTTAGAAGTCTGTTTGCATAAGTTTTGTGATCTCCATTTGGAGATAGATTTTGATTCATTGTCCCTGCAATTCCTTTCAATTATACATCCAAATGCAGCCCAGCTAATGCATTTCACTTGGTACTTACTAAGGATTTTTTTTAGTTGCTTCAGATCAATTTTGCAAGTCTATTTGCAGATGCTTTTGGGATCTCCATTTGCAGATGGATTTTGATTTAACAGCCTAAGTTGTTTAATATGGGACTGGTTCTTTAAGATTTGATTGAATTCAGTTTTTCCTTCATACCCTAGATTTTTTGAAAGCCGGGACCTTGTAACCTCTAGATTTTGAGTTTTGGGGAATTCTGGTCGGACCGGAAGCTACAGTTGGGGTGGATAGTTTGAGCTGTCAAATTTCCGTAGATATTATGTGAATCATTTGAACTTTCCTTTTATTTTACTTATTAATCGAATTTATTTCTAAGCGTTTTTTTTTTAAAATTTTTTATTGTTTGATTCTTTTTATGCCATATGGGTCTGATTCTGTAATTTCTTGTTACTGGATTTCCTTCAGAAATCTGGAATTAGGTTGGAAGGGAAGGATTTTGCAAACCCTACGACCCTTTTAAATTATTTTTTTTTTGTTTCCTTTCCTTTTCTGAAAATTTGACGGGATTGAATGCTAGGGTTAGGATTTTCCCTGTTTTGGTTTCTGTATGCAATTGTTTATCTGTATCACATTCTAGAGAACTTTGTTTGCAAGGCCTCCGCTGTGTGAATTGAGGGAGATCTGTCTATTTGAGTTGTTTTGCGGAGGGGTATGTTTGACATTTAGGTTTTTGAGAACTGACTTGATGAGTGGTTTGGTGCCAGGTAAAATAATAAATAACATGTGAAAATTGTAATTTAAATTATTGCGCCATTCAAAAAAAGAAGTGCACAGAAGGTGACCAACTGACAAAATTTTGGACACAAATACTAATTTTATCGTCTGTTAGAAGAGTTATTCTGTTTGCAATTCGTCATGGCTGTGGAATACTTTCAAAGCTGCTAAAATAAAGATATGTAGTAGAAAGACCCTTGAGGGACTCTCCTGGAGCACACATTCAAAAAAAAAAATCATGAAATAAACAATTCCAGAACTAGGATATTGAAGGGAAACACTGGGAGTTTTTGCGAGAAATTCCATGCCTCATTCTTGTTGAAGATATGATGAAATGTTGTTAGTTAGGATTGGACCAGCAAGAAATGGAATCTGCAAAGGAGTACTCTCCACAGTATCTAGTTCCAACTCCCTTTGTTTCTTGCTTTTGTTTTCCCACCATTTTCTCTTCCTTTTGTGTGGATCATGAAGTTTGTTTGTTAGCTTTAAGGTCCAATTTGGTTGAAAGGCAGGAACATGCGATGTTTCTGATGTATGACGGATGAGAAAGAAGAAAAAGAAGAAGAGAAGATTGGATTTTTTCACAAACCACACAACTCGAAGAGGTTGATTTTTTTAAGGATTTTCTTCCTCTGAAAGAGAATATCTTTTCCCAAAATTTATACTTTTTTTATTTAGTCTTCATCAACATAATTGTTAATTCATGCATACCTCTCAAAAAAAATGTTAATTCATACATATGCCTCGGATGTCTTATATAGACCAAAATACAAAAGATAAAGATCCAAGAGATTACAAATATGGACTTCACTAAATTTAGACCTAAATCATGTCCCAAGGATTGACATTTAAATTTCAAATTTGGACTGCACACAACCTTCAGATGTTTCGAGGCCGTCTCTGGTCTTCGTATCAACATGGCAAAGTCTAAAATATTTGGCATTAATATTACAAATTCGGAGTTGACCTCCTATGCATCAATTTTAGGATGCTTTACTGCCTCATTCCCGACTTTCTTTGTGGGTCTTCCCCTTACTGTTGGTTCCCCTCCGATTTTGATGTGGGACAAGGTGGTAGAAAAATTCCAGAAGAACTTGGCAACCTGGAAATGTAGACTTCTGTCGATGGGGGGGAGACTTACGCTTATAAAAGCGGCATTATCAAACATCCCAACATATTTTATGTCCCTGTTCCTCTGTCCGTCAGCGGTTTTGCATAGGATCGATAAGCTGAGAAGAGATTTCCTTTGGACCGGCAAGGAGAATCACAAGAAATTTCACCTCCTCGACTGGAAGGAGGTCCGCTCCCATTTTCGTGAGGGTGGCGCTAGTGTCATCAATTTAAGGAATATGAACAGGGCTCTTCTTGGCAAATGGACTTGGCGCCTCGGATCGGAACCTCGAGCTTTGTGGAATTTGATTATCAAAGGTAAGTATGGGTCGTCCCCAGGAGGATGGTGGACGAGGGACTCATCCGCTTACAGGGCGTCCCGCCTCTGGAAAGGTATCATGCGCTGCAAGAATCCGGTCATCGATAATGTGGTGTTCCAATTGGGGAATGGGTCGTCTATTCGGTTCTGGGATGACCGTTGGATTGAGGAAACGACGTTAAAGGAATCCTTCCCTGCCATCTATTGTATTGCTGTCAACAAATCCGGCTATGTTGACAATTTCTTTTCCTTTTCGAAATCGGGTGTGGTTTGGGACATAATTTGCCGAAGACACCTCCATGACTGGGAGGTCCCTGTCCTAGCTGATCTTCTTCTCTGCTTATGCACGGCTTCTCCTTCCCTTACCGAGCCTGAAGACAAATCCTCCCTCTTCACGGTGAAATCCCTTTATTCTACTCTTTCCCCCCCTGCCCTTCCCCATTCCTCGATCTCTTCGTTCATCTGGTCCTACCCTGCCCCCCTGAAAATTATTTGTTTTGCCTGGCTTGCCTCTAGGAACCGGATCGTCACTGTTGATAACCTTATGAAGAAGGGTATGCAGCTCACTAATATCTGTCTCTGTTGCATGGTCAGCGCTGAAACAGTTGACCACCTGCTCGTGCATTGTTCGTTCGTCCAGCAGATCTGTCAAGATTTCTCCTCTCGTTTCGGCATCGTCGGCTGCATCCTTGAATCTGCTTCTTCTTTTCTAGCCTACTGGCACGGGTTCAAGCTGGGTAAAATCACCTCTAAGATTTGGAGAATGGCTATTATGGCTATTTGCTGGGCAATGTGGAAGGAGCGGAACGATAGGGTTTTTAACAATGTCCATTCTTCGGCTATTTCTGTGGGCTCGCGTGCGAAGCATCTTCTGATCGAATTGGCCTCTATTGTTCCTTGTTTGAAAGATTTTAATTTCCTGTTGTTAGGCTTGTAGTTGTTTTGCTGCTTTTTCTGTCCTCGTTTTGCTATCTCAGCAGCCTTGTGTTTCCTTTCTCTTTTTAATATATTCTCGTTGCTTTTAAAAAAAAAAAAAAAATCAAATTAAATAAGGGTAACAACAATTAAAAAAAATTTAAATCTTAAAAGATAATCCTAAAATAGAAAACTGAGAATGACTTGGTGTGATTCTACTAAATATTCTCCATGCATAAATCACCCAAAATAGTAACTGCTAATGACGTAATGATACACGAGATCCTATTAAAAATCTCCAAAATATTTATTGAATAAAGACTCCTAAGAATATCCGAGAATGGAAATACTAATGACTTAAAAAGAGACAAGATCCTCCTAATGATCCTCCAAAATCTTTACTAAATAAATTCTCCAAGGAATCAATCCACAACCACACATGGGATCCATATCTACTTAAAAACTCTAAACACAACCCTATGCATGAGGCCCATCAAATGGGCGGTAGGATCCACATATTGGGTGTCTGGGATCCACATCTTCATCACGTGCTTCTTGTGATCGTTCTCAATTGCATTAATTTCCACCACCTTCCTAATAACTAATATTCTTTTCCCTGCTCTATACCTCCAAGATCAGGGACAAGTGAGCATTTGCTGACATACCCTCTTCAGTTTCTTGCCATAATAAAATCTGGAAAGTTAAAGAAAAGCAATATACCACGTTATTTACCTTTACCAAACTCACTCTTGCTTAAGGGAAAGGATTATGGAGTTTAGAATGTTTTGATTTGTCTGTGCATGCAGTATGCAGATGGTTAAAAGTTATTAAAAGCAATAGGAAGTGGAAGCAGAAAACAAGAAGATTTTTTTTAAAAATTTATTTTAATTTTTTAATTTTTTAATTTTTTTTTTTTAAAAAAAAGCTATATTAGAACATTAGGCCTATAGGAAATCATGAGATTTTGAAGCAAGAGTTGCATACTTCGTAAAATACTGTGAAACTATGGGCCATTATTTAGAAAAGCGAAGCTAACTTGGGTGTCATACTTCAGATTACTAAATTCGCTGAGGCTCCGTTTTGTCAACCAAAAACCTCATGTAGATTTGATACAAACAACATAGAATAAAATGGCATAAGAGAAGGGAAAACATTGGAAGCAGCAAAAGGGAGAGGACAATGATCAAGAGAGGAAAGATTGAAGTTAGAGTGAGATACCAGTAGGAGAAGAAAAGAGTAAATTCGGGTCAGGTTAGGTCGGGTTGGAACAATCACATGTATTTGGGTCGGGTTAGGTAGGGTCAGGTCATGTTAGGATGGGTTTGGTCAGCTCGTCTCGGGTCCAATGTAGAGAAATTTTGGTTGAGTTCGGTTTAGGTACCTTGGGTTGGAATTTGGGTTGGATCCTCTTGAGGTTAGGTTGGGCTTGGGTTAATCCTCAACCAGACCTAATCTGCCCAAGTTGCACTCCTAATTGGCACAGTTTGTTCTAAAACTAGGGTTGCAGTAGGCCTAGTCCACGTCCAACCCATGAACTAAGGATATTAGGCCAAACACAGTTTGTTCTAAAACTAGGGTTGCAGTAGGCCTAGTCGTCGTCTTCTTCTTCTTCTTCTTCTTCTTCTTCTTCGCATACAGTAAGCCTATTTCTAAAAGGGAAGGTCTAATACTACCTAGGGTGAAATTAGGGTTTAGGGGAACTTCTTCTTCTTCACATACAGTAAGCCTATTTCTAAAAGGGAAGGTCTAATACTACCTAGGGTGAAATTAGGGTTTAGGGGAAATGGGGAAAAATGAAGATTTGAAATTTCTAGGTTTAGGGTTAGGGTTTGGACAAGAGAAGGTAAGGTTTTGTGGTATGAGTGATGGGAAACCAAATGAGCAAGGGTGGGGCCCTATGGCCAGCCCTATGGGTTCACACGTGTGGCTGTACATGCAGGGGGCCGGGGCACACTTGGGGCGGGCGGCCCGTGTGAGGCGGGTGACTCGTGTGAAGCGGAGCCCACGAGGAGGGTTCTGTCGAGGTCCTAACCCATGGGATGTGGGGCCCGGGCTATGAGATAAGGGGATTGATTCGCCATGCTCTATCAGTTTGAGCTTTTAGAGCAAGTGGTTAGTTATCCTACATCAAAGTGGTATAAGAGCGGGAGGTCTCATGTTTGAGACTCCTCACCGAAGGTGATTAATGTAGGGGCATTTTCGCACTGGGCTCGAGTGGGGTGGCCTGTGGGATGCAGGGGCACACTCAGGGTGGGCGGCCTTTGTGAGGCGGGTGGCTCGTGTGAAGCGGAACCATGTGAAGCGGGGTCCACGAGGGGGGTTCGGCCCTCGTGGTGATCAATAATGAGGATATCATGCCATTGATGACACATCTATGGCACAGAAAACAGCCTTTCATACTGACAAGCAGTTTGGCGTAGACAGAAGTCTGCCCAGAAGTTTCAGGCGAACTACGTGTCATCTCTTTGATTGGATTATGGACCTGTACGATGTTGACCATCCGAGCCCCTTGCCTATAAATAGGGGTGCAGTCACTTTGCTCCAGCCGCTCGATTCCAGCATCTTTACTTTAGTCCCCTCCTCTCAGGTGAGAACCTTGATGGTTTCCTCGGCTGGCAAGGTTAAACATGATTTTCCTCTTGGCACATAATTTGGCTGGAGGGCCCTGCCTCAGTCACTTGGAATCCATGATCAGACCATATCCCGATGAGTCGTTCATAGTCCCTGTCTTTGTACTCTCAGACCTGAAGCAAACCTCTGTCCTTGCAACCTCCCAGGGTTTAGCTTAGGTAACAGAAACTGGAGCTCCACACCAGTTGTATAAAGAACCTGCTTCCTGGGAGGTGTTTGCAGCATCACATTCTGGAAGTTTCTTCTTTTTCTTCTATTTTTCGTTATTTTTACATTACACACTTTCCCTTTTACCACTTTCTTGAACATGCTTCAATATTGCTTGTTAAGCGATCAAGAACAGGACCTGAACTACATAGGTCATGCTCTTCAAGTTTCTGAGTTTATCTGAACTGCTTAGTATATCGCTTTCATTCTCTTTTACTGAGCTTTGCTAAGCCCACTCCCGTGCACAGGGAAGCTCATGCACACACCAACACATGTTCCAGCATGGTATACAGGTATAATATCTAAGCCATCCATCCGGTGGATTTGACCGTGCGGATGTTCTTATGTGAAAATAAATCTGGTCGATTCAGAAGGTGGGTCACGATTAGAAGCAGTTGACGGGTAAAAAGAGTCTTCATCAGCCATATATTTGTTTCATAGACTGTGGCCCACATGATGAGTAGACCAACCTGATTCTTGAGAAAGAGCGTCTACATAGTGGCCACCACTCTAATGATTGGATTGGGTCACTTACCAATTTGCCAACCTGGCAAACATGTGGCGTGTACATGAGCTGCCTTGTACTTGAGTGGGCTGAGCAAAGCTCCTCTTTAACTATATAAATGTCCTTTCTTCCTGTGCTTCCGTTGTCATGTTTACAGTTTTTGACTTGTGTTTCTATGCATTTGGGAACTCATGAACTGTGTTGAAGAGAAGCTGCGTTCCGTTCCTAATGGAATTTTTCCATTATGTTTTGATCTGTAAGATTTAAAAAAAGAGTTGCTAGCTGCTATTTCATAAACTTCATGCATTATTAACAGTTCCTGTTCTTGACAGGGGGATCCCCTGATCGTGTATCGGTAGGATCCGGAGCAAAAAGGTCTAGTGTATCATCAGGGGGCAGGGCTCATGTTTCATCCATCTCCTAACCGTAAAGAGTTCTTCAAGAAATTTGAGGACAGCGAAATTTTGACAGCAAAACTTGAAGAATGGTTTGCAGAAATATCCGAAAATTCAGCATGTAAAAACCCCGCCTTTGATGTTCCATTTGAGTTGACAGAACTTCAAAAATTCGATTATGCATTGGAAGGCGTCTCCTTTGAGCAACTGATACGGATGCCTAGTGCTGTTTATGCCTCGACCTCAGATGCTGTCGAAGCAACCGCATTTCTCGCTATCGAAGATTTCCTACATGCGAGTGTGAAGGGCTTGTGGGAGACATTTTGGGGTCAGGATGGGCCTATGCCTTTCTCTGTTGCCTGCTTACACAATCATAATTCCGTTTCAAAATTCTATTCCGCTGAGAAGGCGATTGCAAGTGGGAAGCTTGGGGGGCTCTGTGCGACTGCTATAATGTTGAAAAAGAGCCGCCAACACTCGCATGGGAAATGGGACCAGATTCTTGAATTGGCACTGTTGAGGCCCGATGTAGGGAGCCTTTCAATGGAGAGCGACCGGCGACCTTCTCTTTCTGTCCTCGGGGAAGCTCTGTTCTTCGCAGTCCGTATACTACTATCGAGAAGCCTCAGCAGATCTAGTGTTCTTCAGAATTCTAACTGCGTTTTTGTGCTAGTTGTTGATTCTCAGTATGGCGGTGTGGTAAAAGTCGAAGGAGATGTGAATAAATTGGAGCTTGATGTGAATAATGTGTATGACTGTGCTGCCGAATGGGTTAAAAATCATTCCCAAATTACAGTTTCTCCCGTCGATCGAATCTGGAACAAGCTCGGGAATGCCAACTGGGGAGATATTGGAGCTCTGCAGGTTCTTCTAGCGACCTTCCATTGCATCGTTCAATTATCTGGAATGCCGAAGCTTACGGTTGAAGATTTAGCTTCTGACCACAGCATCCGTCTCCAAAACCGGAGAACCGAGAGGCAGTTGATGGACACTCGAGCGAACGGAAATGGTTTGTTCCGATTCCAGCAGCGCAGTCATTCTCCTGAAATCGTTGAAGTACAGGAAGAATCCATCAAGATCGAGCCAGAAGAGACAGTAAGGATGGAGGTAGGATCGGTTCTATGGCTTGAGGATTCAAACTGGCAAAAGGGTTTTCAGATCAATGAAGTTCTGTCTGACGGAGAGCTTCAGATTTACAGTGCAACATCTGTTGAAGAACCCGGAAAAGCTCTAATGCTGTACGTTGGATCTCATCCTTCTCATTTGGAACCGGCTTGGGAGGATATGAGCCTATGGTATCAGGTCCAGAGGCAGACTAAAATCCTTACTGTAATGAAACAGAGGGGTCTTTTTAGCAAGTATCTTCCTCAGTTAGTCGCATCCGGCAGGATTATTCACCCTGGTCAGTGTCGGAAACCGAGCTCGAAAAGCAACTGTGACCATCCATGGTGTGGGACCCCAGTCCTTGTTACCTCTCCGGTTGGAGAATCAGTGGCTGATATGGTGAGGGACGGACTATTTGGGTCGGATGAGGCTCTCAAGTGTTGCCATGACTGCTTAACTGCTCTGTCAACTGCTGCCACTGCTGGAATCCGACATGGTGACATCCGCCCAGAGAACGTGATTCGTGTGAGCTCTAGCACGAAGTATCCATACTATGTTGTTATTGGCTGGGGGCATGCCGTTTTGGAAGACAGGGATCGACCAGCTATGAACCTTCATTTCTCTTCGACCTATGCCCTTCAGGAAGGGAAGCTGTGCTCGGCGTCAGATGCAGAGAGCCTGATCTACATGCTGTACTTTTCCACAGGCGGGGCTTTCCCAGATTTGGATTCGGTTGAGGGTGCATTGCAGTGGAGGGAAATGTCGTGGTCGAGAAGGGTAATTCAGCAGAAGCTCGGGGACATCTCGGCCGTGCTGAAAGCCTTTGCCGATTACGTAGATAGCCTTTGTGGGACACCATATCCAATGGATTACGAGATATGGTTGAGAAGGCTGAGGAAGAGTATTCGGGGTGAAGACCATGGGAAGGAAATCGACACTTCAGGTTAGAATAGCATCTGGGATATCATAATTGTTGCTCAGCATCGGGTCCAGTCGCTCGGATTTTCTACAGATCTCTGGTCAATAATGTTTGATGAGGTGGGCTGTCGGATTTTCTCAAGAAATTCTTAAACTGATTCTGGGGGCATCTACAATTTTCAGTAACCCTCTGGAGCACATGGGACGTTATACTTTTCCAGTTTCTTGAGCTGCAGGCCATTCATCTGATTTTCTCCAGCAATCAGCAGGTGATTATAGAGTTCCTCAATACTCTGGAGCATCCGGGACGTCTTTCCATTTTCTGCTGGTGTTCTTGTAGCATGTGCAATCTGATTTTAATAGTTAGTCAGATCAGCGCTGAAGATGGCCACATGGAGCTGGGTCCTACATAGAATACAGGCCACCACCATCTGTCCTCACAGTTGTGGCTGGACACTTCTGATGGTCCGTGGGGTACTTGATTGGATTCCTTCAGATCTTGAACATCATCAGTTTCCCAGATTGAAAAGGCCCCAGGTTGAAGTGAGTTGTTCTAATTATCATTATTATTATTGTTTGTCATTATTTTTTTAATGTAAAAATGTGAGCTGTTTTTTATTGGTTGGTATAAAATTGTTTGAAAGTTGATATTCACAGATCCATGGGCCCTCTGCAGCATTGCGGCCGCTACATTCTGTAAATGGGTTTTATTTTTAGTTTTATTTGTTTATAGTTTTGTTTTGGATTTGGTTTGTTTGAAGCCAGCAACTATATGATTCTTGAGCTGACCATCTGCCCTGGATCCTTGGGTTTTCTGTTTTTGTTCATGATCATGATTTTGGGTATGATGGGCCCCACCATGGATGGGCTGTGCCCCAAAAATCCCCAGATTGGTAGAACCTAGCCAGTCCCAACCATGGTCCAGCAATTCAATTTGTACAGGCTCTATCTCTGGCCTTCTCTCGGTTCCATTTGTATTTATTACTGACCAATATTGGGTGGGATAGTCCCATCATATAAATGTTTTTTCATGGTTCATCAGATCAATGGTCTAGGCTAGCCTACAAAGCCCTCTGCTCCTGCTTGTACCAATTAAGGATGCGGGGATAATACTTGTCTTCTTGTGTCCATTTAATTTCTCATAGGAAGCACATGTAGTGTTATCTTCTTCTTTTCTTCATCATCTTCTCCAGTCATACAATTCCATGTTTACTGGTGGCTTGGATGGGTTGTGAATTTCTTGAAGATCGACAATGGCAATTTCCAAACTATCTTTGATGGTCATTGTTGCAGAGATTGACATCGTCATATACACTTTAGGCTGCATTTTGTTTGCACGAGCATTGTTCCAAGTATCCTCGATATTATGATAATATCACCAATATTATCCATTCCTCCAGCTCGGTGATACCAATAACATTGGTAATATCAGAAATTCCAGGTATCGGCGATATACTTAGCGATATATTGCTAATATTTTTTACTGTGTAAATTCCAGGTGTTGCTTGTATCAATGTCGCCAATGTATTGTCAATATTTTCGACTGTAAATTTCAGGTATTGCTTGTATCGCCAGTGTATTAGCGATATTTCAATAATATCACCAATATATCGATATCTTAAAATAATTGTTTAATAAAAATTGTTTGGATGGATGAATGGATGGGATGGTTGGATGGATAGATGATTTGATGGGATGGATGGTTGGATGGACGGGATGAATGAATGGTTGGATGGATAGGATGAATGAATACTTGGATGGGATGGATGTATTGGATCATCATGCAATGCATGTGTATTGTGTTTATAAGCCTATTTATGCATGAATGTATGATGTAAGAATGGATTATGCATGTTTATTTGCTGGTTAATTGGTTTAATGATATTTAAGTGATTGTTGTGCCACAATATAGAGCACCGACTTTTAAGCTTCATTGAATGGAGACTTATTATGTATACTTTTTTGTTCTTTTTCTTTTTTTCCTTTTTTGGTTCTTAAATACACAAATACATATATTTTAGCATATCTAGAAGTTCCACAAAAAAATTCTATTGTCTTCCTCATGTTCTCCAATGTTTCCCTGGATTTTCGGAAATCAACGATATCGATATTGTTTCCATATCTCAGGCTTGCAAAACTTGTAGCTGTGCCGATACTTGGAACACCACAAGAGTGAATTGATTTAGTGAGGAAATGATGAAAGTTGAAAATAGTGGTTGGACTCAGATGGACTCATTCATTCTCAAGCCGAGCTGCGGCTAGACCAAATCAGGGCATACTGGGCGGCTCGCCGTATCAAAATGGTTCAGGTAGTACTGAATCCGAGTTGACTTGTACATATCCTCAGATGGGGCTGAGTCTTAAAACCATAGGCTGTTTCCTTGAGTATTCATAAGGGGGAAGGATGGGTCCAGCTGCAGTTGCATTCCTTCAGGTCTTCGTTGAATAATAGTTATTGCAAATTTGCAAAGCAAAGGCCCTCAAATAGGTCTGGCAATGGGTTGGGTCGACCCTGCAGTACAGGTACAGGTACAGGTACGCTTGGATCCAGATCTGGGCCCACATGGAATCCGTCCATTCAGGTTCTGAGATTTGGATTTGGGTCAGATCATTCTGCCTATATCTATCCTGTTTACGCCTCTAGGGCATCAACAAGTTGGAACCTGTGGACTCTGTCCAACTGTTTCAGGACTGGACCTAGAGCTGGGTCCAACGAGCCAGATCCAAATCTCAAGGTCCAGTTAAAAAACTGGATGAGTTTGGGTTGAACCTGACCCAACCCATGAAGCCATTGGTGACCCAAGTTCTCTCTCTGCTGCAGAGATTTTTGGTGCATGGAACACTCACATAGGGCCCATTGAAACTAGAAGCAACTTAGCTGCGAACTGACCTGGAACCAGCGATGTGCATAGGACACTGACCGTGGGCCCCACCTCAATTCCATTTTTCTAGCTTATTTTGGGTCATGGTCCCAAAAATGAAGCAGACGCAAATTTCAGGTGGACCACATCACAGGAAACAGTGGTAATTGACCATTAAAAACTTATTGGGGCACAAAAGTTTTGGATGAAGCTGATATTTGTGTTTTCCATTCATCCAGGTTTTTGTGACCTTATCAACAGGTTGGATGGCAAATAAACATACATTAAGGTAGACCTTAGGAAGCTTTTAATGGTGGGCGTTCAATGACCATTGTTTCCTGTGGTGTGGTCCACCTGAGATTTGTATCTGCTTCATTTTTTGGGACCATGTACTAAAATAAGATGGCCTGGATATTCAATGCATACATCGAGGTGGGACCCATGATCAGGGTCCCACCCACATGGCGGGTTCTGGGTCAGTAGTGTTCATTCAAACTATGGTTGGAGCACTGAACTGACCCACTTGAGAGAGAGAGAGAGAGAGAGAGACTCCTTGAAAGAATCAGTCATGAAAAATAAGAATTCACATCCATTGCTGAAAGAGTAATTACAGGATCACCAACTGGACGCTCTGTGCAGTATAATCAAGTTTTCAGTTAACAACTGGGGCCCATGGTTCGGTAATCTAGACCATTGGTATGTTGCATCCACCCTAAATGGATGGCCCCAACAATTTCTTTTTACAAACATTTGGATCACAAAAGAGAGATCCCCAATAGTGGTAGCTAGAATACTCCAATCTAGGAGATTTCCATGGCGTGTGGCCTATCCATGGTGGAACACATCAGACCAATGGACTGGATCACAAGAACATGGGCCCCAGTCATCAGAACTGAAAACACAAGTATACATTTAAGGATCCTGAAATTCCTTCAGTCTGATTTGGTCTTGGCAGCCTTCTCCTCTTCCAGCTGGTTCTGCTTCTTGTGGGGCTGAACAAGCAACTTGAATGTCCACACAGCCAAAAGAGTCGCCTCAACCGGCGCAAGCCAGTACACAAACAAATGCTCCTTCGTTATGTGGTCCCCACGAGCGAATGCCCATCCCATGGCCTGCCAAACACGTCCGATGAACGGATTAGAATCGTCCTTTCTTTTTTCTTCTAATTTGCACCCTATTATGGTGCAAATGAGTTGTATTCCACACATGGACAATCACATCACTGATCTTGACCTTCGATTCAGTCCGACCAGCTATTATTGTTCGACGGAATCAACATGATAGTCACCAGGCATCCATAATCATCCAACCAGTAGTTTTACAAAATGGACAGTCAGCTTAAGTTCAAATAGAAGTGATGCAATTATCAAACTATCTAGTTATTCTGGTTGGCCCACCTTGGGTTGGTTATGTCTCTCAAGAATTACATTGCTCTAACAATCCAAGCCATCTGATCGGTGGCTGGGAAAATAGATAATGACGACTAACGAGCCATTGGTCAGATGGTTAGGATCATCAAATCAGTGTAATTTTTGGATGGTTTCCATGAAAATTGAGCTAGAGTGGATGGACGGTGAAGATTGATGTTTTAAACTCTCCACATGTCCACTACAACTCATTTGCTGCACATTCATGTGACGAAAAACCAGTACAAAAATTCGCCAGACTTTTCACAAAAAATAGTAATCGGATTGCATTTCATAACAGAAAATAGCAGCCACTTGATAACATCTGAAACTAGAGAAATCAATGGCTTGGATTTGACAAAAGAGGAGTGGCACAAAATACTTACAGAGGCAGGGTTCATGCATCCGCCAGTCAAATCCGAACCTAGTATATGGAGAGAGAGTTTTGAGACGCTCGATATCCATGTTTTGATGAAGAAACTGCTGGGATTGCTCTTTGCAAGCCCACGTGAAATGATCACGATCACGAATGTGAGTAGTCCTTCTGTCAACGCTCCCCAATGGATATCGATATTCAGACGTGGCCCGTGTCCTACTTCAGGAAAGGTTTCTTTGATGAGCTTCACTCCAATTATAGATCCAATTACCTGAAATGAATCAAATTCCAATATAGGAAAATGTCGTTTTTCTTGTTAAACTTCGACACAGATCAAACTGTGATATACCTTTCTAAAATATTACGGGCCGTTTGGATATAGCCCAAATCACCATTGAGGTTCTTACCTTTCTTTATCAGACACTCCCCCAATTTAGTAGTCCTCCCCATAAAGGGAAAATGGTCAACAAGCTATGTTTTTGTCGACCTGCTCTTTTGGGAGTGGGCTTTTTAGCACCTATTTCATCAGATGCTTTCAAAACGTCGATTCGGGTGGATTTCCAAAAAGATTGCAAAACCCTCATTTTGGATTGAAACGAGGGTTTTATCTACAAAAAGTCATTTTCATCATGCGTCCAAATGGGTCCTAAATCAATACAACAAGGAGCAATATACTGCTTTGGTTTGAATTTTTTCTAAAATGATCGACATGAGTTGGCAGTCGAAAGGAAACAACCACAAAAATTCAAATGTCAATCAACAAATCCCAATGCCAAAACCAAAAAAAGAAAAGAAAACCAATGTGAATGGAAGTGGACAAAAACGCAATTTAAGTGACAATCAACAAAAATCCAACTCCAATCATCAATAAAACAAACCCAAGTCAACCAACATTAGATCGAATATCACAGCAGAGTGAGTTGACAACCGTTCAAACGCCTGTTCGGGGAGCACACTTATTTCAACTTAGGATGAAAAACAGGTGGGGAGTGTCCCATCCTCCCCAAAAAAGTGCTAATGAGGAACTACATACATGCTTTGCGACCAGATTTTTTTCGAAAATGGACAATGTGAGAGTTGGTAGTTGAAAGGAAACAGCAGCATAGAAACGTAATTTGAATCAAAATCGACAAAAACACAATCGGATGCCAATCGACAAAAATCCAACTCAACGATCAAGAACACAAACCCAAATCAAACATCGACCAACTAAATCGACTTCAAGTATCGAACACCAAAAATAATTCAAATAAATAAATTAAAATCAGACAACATAAACAAACATAATTCATATATGAACTAAAGAAACCTAATTCAAGAATCAACCAACAAAAAAAACCCGATTCACATATCACTTTTAGAAAAACTCAATTCAAATCGCCCCCAATTTCCTATTATAATAATTATTTTTTTTAAAAAAAAAAACAACAACAAAGAAACCATTTCATATGCTGGAGCTCTGTCCATCCAAACACAAGAACACACACGGATATAGAACAGATATCCTTGATTGGATCTTTCCATCAGGTGGGCTACAGAGTAAGATCTTTTGGCCTAAAAGTCAGGCCATTTCACACCTCAGGTGGGCCACGGCATACGGAAGAAATGAACGGCTAGAAATTCCTGTTTTAACTGTCAGTTTGAACATTGTCAAGTGAAATGGTCCTGATTATTGAGGCAGAAGATGTAAGCATTATTTCCAACTGGATAGAAAGCTCAGATCTCACACACAGGCTTCAAATTGGCACTTGCACCTGCTTCTGGAATTAGCAAACCTCAACAAACCAAGCAGAATTCAAATTTCAATCAAACAAATTCATCTCAAATATCAATCAATGCAAACCTCACTCATCCATTCACTTTATTTATTACATGGGCCATGGCATGTGCAAAGCACGTAGAGAGAGTAGGGGACTAGAGAGAAAAAAAAAATGGAGGGATGGAAGGTAAGGGTGCAGCTACAAGCATGTACTGGTTTCCATGGGTGATACCCATCCCCACTTTTTTCAGTGCTGTGGCCAACTTGATTTTTAGATCTACTGTGTTTTTGGGCTGATGTCCTAACATGAACAAGCAGAACAAACATACAGAGTAGATGTCGCATGGTCATCATGATGGGCCCCATTGAGCCTTTGTTGCACATGCTCCCTAGTATGTCCTAGATGTGGGTCACACACAAAGAGGAGACATGGAGCGTGCTATTCACATGAATGAACAAAGAGGACAAAAATGCCCTTGCTTTAGTTGAAGGCCTACATACCTTTTCCTATTAAAATTCCCTTCGTATAGCTTCTTTTTTTTTCTTTTTTTTTTTTTAAACACACGCACACACACCCCACACACTCACGCTGGTGGAATTTCACCACCTATGGGTACTCGAACCCTTGACCGGGAGTTGAAACTCTTGAGAGTCTACCACCCGAGCAAGAGTAAGGACCCCCCTCCGTATAGCTATTGTGTGGACAAAAAATGTCTAAAAGCTGCTCACAATATATATATATATATATATATATATATATATAGTGATCTAAATGACTAAATCCAAATGTGTACATAAACAAAAGAAGCAAAATTCAAATAAAATCATGAAATGCAAACCCAATTCAGATCTCAGTCCATGCAGACAAACCCAAGTATAATCTCAATAATGACACAAATGCAGTACTTCTTTTTGGCAGGCAAAACGCAACTGATGGAAAAAACAAACCCAATTCGGATTTCAAATGAACAAAACAAAAACAATGCTATTTTTTCTTTTTTCTGGTTGTTGTGGAGATATCCATTTGGCATGGTTTGACGACTCGCCCAAGTCATGTCCGACTCACATGTATCCGGCTCACCCGAGTCAACTTGGTTTCGCTGGTGAACAGGTTGGCCAGTACTATCAATCACCCTCCAATTCTTATTTTATTTATTTTATTTTATTTTTGAAAGGCACAAATCACCCTCCAATTCACACCCGACTCGGACAAGTCGGGTCAAAATACCCCCAATTTGGCCGAGTCGTGACTCGAATTGAACCTGGATGAGTCGGGACAAGTCACCAAGTTAAGAAAAAAAATTCAAATGCAAAAATAAAATAAAATTTTCTTTTTCTTTTAGTGGGGAAAGTTCATTTCACTTATAAACAGAAAAGCTAGGCTAAATATCAATCAACAAAACAAACACAATTAGTTCCATTTGTTTTATCTTTTTGTGGGCAAAATCCAGTTCATATGTAAGAACAAGCAGACCCAATTTGAATCTCAATCAAACTTGAAAAACCCAAATCCATAATTTGAGAGAGAGAGAGAGAGAGAGAGAGAAAAAGACCAAGACCAAACAAAAACCCAATTCACATACTAATCAACCAAACACAATCCAAACCTCAATCCAAACAAAACCCAAATCACATACTAATCAACCAAACACAATCCAAACAACACCCAATTCACATACTAATCAACCAAACACAATCCAAACCCAATCCAAACAAAACCCAATTCAATCCCGATCCAAAACCCAGTTCAAAAAACAAAATTAGTTAAGTCCAATTGCTATCAAACGCAACTAAAACATTCAATTCTCAATCAAAACAAAAACCAATTGGTTTTTTTTTTTTTTTTTTGGTTGAAAAAAAAAAAAAAAAAACCAAAACAAACCAGACCCTATCCACCAAAAAAGAGAGTCAGCCAAACACAATCCAAACAGAATCCAATCCAAAAAAAACAAGCTCACCTGAGCAGGAATTCTCCCACCCACAGTCAACAGGAACCCAGCCAAGCTCCCAGAGACAGCACCAGACAAGACAGTGAGAGGGTTGTAGGCCCCACCTCCACTGACCTTCCCCAGCCATGCAAAGAAGAACATGGTCAGGATAGAGAGGGACCCCTTGATCATCTCTCCATTGGGTTGAGATCCTAAGCCCAGTGTCTTGTAGACAAAGATCCTGTTCAGAGCTCCTGACCACACCCACATGAATGAGATGATGAAGTCTGCCAAGATAACTGGAATCTTGGCCATTGAGATTCTCTCTTCCTCTCTCTCTCTCTCTCTCTCTCTCTCCTCTCTTCCTCTCTTCTATTTATGACATGCATTGACCTGTTTAAGACTCCAGCACCATTTTGAAAATGGTGGTGACTCAATCTCCTCACATGTGGCCAGAATTTATAGCTATCCAAACCATCCAAATTGTGGAACCCATCGTGGATGGATCATATATTTAAAATCACACTGATCAAGAAATCATAACCATCGAAATATTGAATATTCAAATTAAAAGAAAATTGAGAAATTATGTTATTTACTCAGAAAATTATTCTTCTATTATGAAATTTTTACTCTTTTCAGATATTTGGACGGTCTGGATTTCCTTAAAACAATTATATGTGCGCATTTTTAAGAGTTTCCATTATTTTAAAATGATGTAGAACTTACATATAAGTCCTTTTTTAGGTAAGTTTGGCCGAATCCCCTAACCCAGAGAAAAACTTTGATACTCTGGCGGAATGTGATGCACGGTCCTTGGCAATTGCATACGTGGCATGCAGGTAATTTAAATTAACCGTCCAATTGTGGGACCCAGATTAGATGAAGGGTAAACCACGAGTTTACGCTTATATGATTACCTGACTATCCGATTGTTGGGACATTCATTGGACGGTTAAAAATTAAAATATCCAACGGTCGAATTTAGACAAACAGGTCTCCATGAATCTATGATTGTCCCACCAAAATATTTTTAGGAGCTATGACTTATTGAATGTGGGTTTCAATTTAATCGGTTTTAATTGAGGTAATATATGCTAGGTGTAGAATTTTTGAATGCCTGAGTATCAAAATTCATACGCTACCAGAGTATCTATACTCCCCTAAGAATTTAGCGTAGCGGGATACCCGGAGGGAAGATACTCTGGTAGATGTGAACCATCCATACACATGTAAACATTCGATGTACACGTGGCATGATTTTTTAAACAATGTAGAATGTTCACATAGTGGTCCCCATTATATATTTCTGATAGAAATAAATTATATTTTGCTGAACTGTATAAAACTCTGATAAGTTGATATTTTCCATTCTTTCTAATCTCGACCATCCATTTTCAGCCATCCATATGACGGTTACAAATCCAACGGATATGATCACTGATCACATGATTGTGAAGTTAATCCATAATGGGAAAATTTTTGACGGTTTATATTTTTTATTTCAAGTTTACCATGCCTTTGTGCACGTGTATGAATTTCTCCGCTAGTGTATCGAACGATCCGGATTCGACATCAGGGTAATTTTTTACTATGTACCCAACGTACCACTCACTTTTTTTTATTGCACCCGAACGAAACCTACCTTATCAAATTAGACCTCTACCATACTGACGAACCCATAGAGGCAAAAATACTCCTTTTTTCAACTGCTTTACCCTAAAAATGATGAGTATTTTTGTCTAAAACTCTCTTTCTTGTACCCTAAAAATCTACTTTGGTAACTAAAATTTTTGGGCGTCGAAAGAAAAAAAAGGCATAAGAGAGAAAAGTCTACGGTGCTAATTTTTTCTCGACATTCTATTGTCCTTTACACGTGTTAGACGCATACGAAATCTGAACTAATCATACGGTGGGACCGACCTTTGATTTGATGGACAATGTCTAAATATTCAGTACAACCGAGTGATCATAGCTCTTGGATTAGGAGAATATTTTAAGAAAAAACTGGACCGCTATGGATATTATTCAAGTGATTTCGGTTAATTTAAAATTTTAAAATCAGGCCCACCAATGTGAAGAGGGTAGCTAGTGGGAAGTGGGGCCCACAAGGGAATTTGGCTGAGATCTTAACCTATGAGATATAAGCCTGGATATGAGATAAAAGAATTTGTTTGGCATGGTCTATCAATTTGAGTTTTTAGAGCAAGTGGTTAGCAAGGACATATTATCACTGACTAATTGTGTTGCCCCTTGTTTTCTAAACACTTTTGAACATGGATTGTTAGCATTATGGGACACACATGACATTGTCCAATCAAGAACCGAAATGAATGGCTTGGATTAAAATGAGCATAAGGTGGGGTGCACAGAGTCATGGTGAGTATAATTGCTATTTACACCCTAAGAGTACCATAGAATCAAAGTGCGGTATTTGCTCCTAAGTATGTACATCAAGCCGAGTCAAGTCGAGGTGGGCCAAGCTTGGCTTGGCTTGTCTGTGCT
>JAJHSJ010000014.1:58943715-59298667 GCA_021015155.1 Magnolia officinalis
CTCACATCAGTGGGGGAATTGTCGCACGGGTGATGAACCCGATTATGGATTATGAGACACAGGTGAGGGGCTGCTTCGGCCACTCCGAGCCTCGCGATCCGGTTGAGACTACGATAAAACGAGGGTACCCTAGTTTCCCCAAATTGGCTGGATGAATATGATTAAATAACTATTCGGCTAACATTCGCATTGCATTAGCTAGGACTTATGATTTGGCGTTGGGCCGCCCATGAGGAAGTGTTGGCATATGCGAAATGGGCGTTGAAGTCGTTTGAGAGGAAGTGTTGTTTGGAAAGAGCATGCATCGTGACATACCTGCATGCTTCGCACTTAATAAGAGTTTTTAAGAATTGTTGTTTTTCTCCGAATGTCCTTACCTGTACTGATTGAGTTAATAACATGTGTAACTTATAGTTAATGGAATCACTGAGTTGATCACTCACTCCCACTCTGGGACGGTGTTTTAAAACACCAACCAGACACATTCATAGATGCAGGAATTGTTGAGGTGAATGCGCTAGAGAGCGCATACTTGGACCAGGAGTTCTCGTTCTTCCAGCTTTTTGAGGGGCGGATATAGGCGGCATATTACTTGATTGGGAGTTTTGAGTGTTTTGGATCTGGTCGAACATTATGTCTTCATTTTGGAACTTTGAAATGTATATTGGGCCCGATTGTAGGCCCGTACCCCGATTAGACATACTGTACATGTTTATTTGACTTTCCACTTTCATTACGATTGTTTTAGAACATGTTGCTCTGTTTTAGTTTAACTACACAAGTGCTCAGATACTATACAATAAATGTACAAAAGGAACTTCCGCCTTCGTAAAGCGCAAGTAATACCCGGAATCTCGGGAGCCGAGTATTTACTCGGCCCTCGAAATTCAAGGCGTTACACAAATGATTCGCCACATATTAATATATTATAAAAATTATAATTGCTTAACAAACATATCTAACTCTGCAATGACCTACAGTAGAGTATTATCTTGAAAAGCAACATAGAAATACATCAAAAAGAACTCTCCCACATTCCTTAGTTCTTCATAGATAACATTCAGCAAACCATAGATTTCACTATCATAAGTAGATCACATAAAATGTTAATGGAAGTATCTAAGATTAGTACCGATAAAAGAAGTAGATGAAGAAAGAAAGAACGAAAAGAAAAGAATAAAAAATAGCAAGTCTTAAACAGGAACAAGATGTTGGAAAGTTGACATAAGATCTTACAAGGATAACTTGCAATAACAGGAAGATCTGAAATCGACCATACAAGGAATCAAGGACAACTTAACGATAACCGGAAGATCTGAAACCGATCATACAAGGATAACATAGTGATACATGCATTCAGTTCAGTTTGTTTTTCCTTATTTTAGGCCCCAACAGGCACCCCATCAACGGTTACACGCTTTCAAAAGAGTCACATTATCATGCGGCACAGTTTAATTAAGGATGCATCAGTAGCTTCTGCAATACTAGATATACAAAAAAGTACAACTTGAGCTGAAATTGCATGTGTTACTCATCCCCATGATCCACATCCAATCTGACAACCTTGTTTTCTAATTCGGCATTACTTTTAATTCTACAACTGTTCCCTGTTTCTTAGATTCATCACTGTAATACTGTTTGAGGTTCCAGATGCAAATTGAACAGATAACCACGGGATACATGTTATTGAAAAAAAAACAAGAATAGAAAATCATTGAGGGAGGAGTTTTATACAATAAATGTGTGCAAGTGAAATACCTTCCTCTTCCTGTCATCAAGGGGCTGTACTTCAATGGCAAGGTATGAATCAACATCATCAGCAGTAACCCGATAGTTAGGTTGCTTCGCTCCTGTTGCCAGAAATATTTTTACAAACTGGATCTTCAGGAAAAGGCAGCAATGATAGAAAACAAGAAATAAGAGCCATTACCAACTATGTAATTCACAGACCCATCTTCCAAATAGCGTACCCACTGGCAGTGCAAAAATAAGCAAGAACTGTCAGTTATAATGGAAAGTGAATCAAAACACTCTCTAATATTAGCAACTTGGAAGCACATCCAAGGTACTCAAGTAACCAAAAGTTCTGATAAACAAATTTGCATAGAAATGAAAGTGGGAACCCATCATATACCTCAAAATTACAACTAGTTGTTCCATTAATAGAATATCCAGATGCTTGAAGTTCTTGTCCAGGGCAAGCATCACCAGTGATCTGAAGGCCTTCTATGGCTGGTAAAGGATCATCTTCCGCTGCTGTGGATTGAAGCCTCTTCAATGAGCAACAGACAGCAGATACAGTTTTGCTAAGCCCACGCGCCGCCTCAGACAGACATCTGCAGTCAGCCACACATGCCAACCTGACACGAGAGGGACATTGGAGTCATGCATTACGTAGGCCCCATCACATAGATTACCTGACCCAAGAATAAGGTTGGTCCACTCATTGAATGGGCCACGTGTACAATGAACGTTGACTGAAGACTAATGTTTAAGCCATCGTTTGTTTTAGTACATGTGTGGCACACCAGCTGAATTGACTGACCTGACTTTTGGGTCGAGCCATCTACACGGTGGGACCCATGTGATGCAAAGCTCAAATGTAGCACAAGTGTGCCAAGTAGGTAGTGGCCACATGTAAAGATGCGTGTAGGCTTAGCAAAGCTCCAGCTAAAAAATTGAAAATTGAAGAGTTCAGTTAATCTACTACCTTCAGAAAATGAGGAACTGGGTTCCTCGAGTACTGGAGGCAAATAAGGAGAAAACGAGGAATTTGGATCATCATGTGCAGGTGTCAAATAAGGAGAGCTTCCAGGACCCCAATGGACTGAGGGTTCTCTACCATGTTGGAGCACAGCTGCATCCGAATCATCCATCTCATTGCCACTCACAAGGTCATTGAAAGACGGATGTTTGTTGAAGTTAGCTTCGCCAAAACGGGTGACATCATGAGAATCACCCTGAGTTGGCACAAGCCGAGCTGGGCCAGCTGGTCCATCTTGCACCACAGGATTGCTGGTAATACAATATAAATGCTCAAAATAATAGCAAAGAAAACAGAAACATCAAGAAAGAAAAATGGCTTCACTCTTGAATTTTCCCTGAGAGCATTCTCCTCAATTTGACAAATCTCACCTGCTCACAGAAGGAGAAGACCTTCCCAAGTTCTCATGGTCCAGATTTTTTGTAGCAACACCACCAATGTGATGATTATGGTGTCCTAATGCTTCCCAATCAGCTTTTGTTGTCTGAGCATTGAAAGGAGAAGAAATTGGTGTATGTGCATGGGCATATGTTGGCTGAGGCACAATTTCAAGACTTCTGTTCTGAGAAATCAACACACAATTTTAAGGAATCTATCCTCCAAGAAAGGAAAAAGTAACAAGACATGTGATCATACTGAAGTATTCAGTGCGGCACCAAAGGAATGAGATGGAGACTGAGGTGCAAAACTAGAGCTGTTCACTACATCTGAACGCCATGGGGCTAATTGATACTGAGACTCCTTTAACTTTGCCTGTAACATTGAATGTAAATGCAAGGCCGTATTAAAAGTCTGTGAAAGGATGCCAGCTATTTGATGTGCAAAATGATAATGATGATGGAACAAAAAACAACAATGATAAACAAAAATGCCCCTTAATTCAACTTAGTAAAATCAAAGATGCCAGCAGCCATATCACAGATAAAAATTGGAACAGCTTATCAGTATCACATCCTGAATTTTTTTTTAAGGACTTGAAATCTACATAGTGCACCTCAGTAATGATGAGCTTCTCCTGCAGATGCTTAAACAAAACCTGAAAAAAGGAAGCACAATATGAGAGAATACACACTGGGTATAAATAACCACATAATTCTGTAAAACTAGGTTTTCAAACTACAAATACTTGATTGTTTTTTTATCAAATTATGTCAACTAATATAAAAGAAAATACGGAAGACTGCCACCACCTTGAGAATACTTGTATGAAAAGCAGTCTATACTCATTACTATACAAACCTTAAGATTGCTAACAATGGACTGAGCATCCTGCACAGGTGGCTGCAGACTGTACTCTGCCAGAAGAGGCAGTAACGATGATACGAATGTGGATCTTTCTTGCTGTGCAGCCTGAGAAAAACCCGACAGAAGATCTCAGGAAGTGTTTCAAACTCTTTGGCAGAACTAATTTAATATAGCTCTAATTAAATATTAACTCCAGGCACCAACGATTTGGTCCATTGCAAGCACCGTATTGAGCAACTTATTTCAAACAAAAGAGCCAAAGTTGTCAGTTTTATAAGATAATGAAGAACGAGCAATCCAACTTAAACCAATTCACAAGGGGTGCTCATAACTAGGCCTTCAATGCGAATGAAATGTCCATTGAACTCGAACAAGTCTAATAAATGTTCTAGACATGCCAATCTAATAAATGCTATGTAGATAGTTTCCGCAATATCACTAGTGCGGCATCTAAGAAATTTGGAATGCTTGATTTGGTTACATGAAGAGAAGCCAACAAAACAAGAAAAATGTACCTTTAAAATTCATTCAAAGGTTTAAATATATATAATAAGATTATATGATTCTCACTGGAGCTCAAAACATCCTCACAAAGAAATAATGACACGCAAATCTCATTTAGCCACACAACACATGCCACCTAAGAAGAAACAACATAAAATGCAGACGGATTCAAAAGATTTCTTGTGAGAAACATACCGACAAGAAATTTACAGATGCATGGATTGTAGAAATAAATAACCATAAGAACAATCTGCAATACTTCTTTCAAACTGAGCTATAGTATAGTTATCTGAAAGGACAAAAAACATGCCAAAAATCTTCAGAACCTTACCACTTCATGCATGAATGTCATACAGCTAGTTGGATGACAGTGCTTGTTGGTATATGTAGCCTGGAAAGCCAATCAAACATCTATTTTAAATGATTAATGGAAGTACTCTCTATGAGATGGTTTCCCATTCCAATATATGGGCAGCATGTATTCCATTTATCTAAATACAGTGTTTTGCTGAGTCTGCAGTGTCCACAGATTGACACCGTAGCGAGCTAATATGCATTGGTTCTGAGAGGATGACATTGAGAGATTTGACAATGCAGTGCCTTGTCCTTTTGAAACCAGTGTGTAGCAAGAGATGAATTTGAAGAACTCATCAGTAAGGTTTTCATACCGGATGACTGATACTGCAATGAGGCCTGGTCTCAACCATCTAGGAGGATGCCCACATCAACAGGAATCATCATGAAGGAACTCTTGTGGCCTCATTGTAAGAGTGTAAAAACTCCATGCTCTCCATCTACTCCATCCATCTCTTGACCTTTAACCTGAGGTAGGCCATGGACCCCTAGGCTCTCTTGGGCAACCTCAACTCACCCAAGGTTAGTCTCAAGAGAGGACAAAGCCAAGTGCTGTGAGTCTACTAAAAGAAAAGTGGAGTACGCCCATGTATACTGAAAAAGAATCAACAACTTGGTCTGTGTAGTCTTACATGTGAAGTCATGACATCTAATCATGCCATTAAAGTCATGTTAGCATGCCATCTTTGTTAAAGAATGTTTTCAAGAGAGTTTTTAAATTGGGCTGAAATTGTCTTTGTTTTGCAAAAGGATGTTTTCATTGGCTGATTGTGATGAACGATGTGGTTATTTAACTTCCACCCTGTGAGGCCCAATCATGAGATTTGGGGCCACTTAGTAGAAGGTTGTGGACATGTGGAGGGTCCGAAGACTTGTGCTACCTACAAGGGTGAAGTGGAATGCATAGAAGGCCTTGTCTTTAGTTGAGAAGTGATGGAGCTCTAATTTTAGTGAGATGGGCACTTTGCTAATTATCAATACCGAAGGGATCCCACTCCCAGCTCTATTTTATTCTCTCTCCCTCTTCCTTTGAGAACTAGAGTTTAAGAAGAGCTCCAAGGGGTTTCATAATCCTGTACTGGGAAAGAAAAGAGCTATGATCGGGGCGTGAAGTACCTTGGAGGCCAGAGCTTCAAGGACTGGCTCGAAGATTTTCATCCTTGGAGCTTCAAGAAGATCAAAGAGAGATAAGTTGTTGATTACTTTCATGCTTGTCTTCCATGCTTTTCATTTTGAATTGCTTTTGATTTGCATTCTTGGGTATATTCATTCACCCTAGGAGATAAGCAATTGTATTATGCCTGTGAAAGTTGCATCACAACCATGGTTTGAGTGTAGAATCTTTTGAATCTAAGGCTCGAAAGCTTCTTCTTCTTCTTTTTTAATCTTCTATTTGATCCATGTATTTGATCTTCATGTCCCATGCTTGCCTAGATTTGTGTGTAGGGCGTTTTTCTCATGTTGGATTTAACTTTTATATGCTTTTTTCCTCTTTCAAATGGTATATTGCTTGTAGATTTTCAATGCATTGTAATCGATTCAAGTAAATTGCTTTTGGCTACAGAACAGGGTCATTGTCCTTGTTTTGAAACATGGAAAACCATTGCTATTTTTTTTTATCTCATGGGCTGTTTGATGTGGCTGATTGTATCGTGGTGTTTCTAGCATCTTCATGATGGGTTTTGCTTGAGTTTTGATTCACAGAAACCCATCATGAAAGATTGGTTTCATGGCTTCCATGTGGAAATCACATAGTGAGGATGTCCAAAAAAGTCGATTGATCATGGCGGGTTCAACTCTCATTCAAACGTGTTTATAGGATATAAGGACCACATGATAGCCATGATAGCCGTCCTGCATGAAGCCTTGTTAAGCATTGAAGGAGATGGAAACCTGCTGTTTTGGGGTTTCTAGCTTTGATTGTTTTGTTTCCCCCTTCTTTCGGGGATGTTGTTGCTGGAGAGGAGCCACAATTGAAGTCATGGGAGAGAACGAGACGAAAGCAACACCTGGGTGTCTATGCAATGGTCTGTGGTCGCTGAAACAAAGGTAGGAGCCTTTGTCTCAAATCAAATCAACCTTTTCGGACATCCTCACTATTAGGTGGATTTTGAACTAAACCGAAGTTCTCTCCTACACTTCCATGATGATCGGCCCGCGAAGGGTGTGATCCAAGACCTTCATTAAATCAAGTCCATTACCTCAAGTCTAGGAGACATAATTTTATGATCATGGAAAACTAAATGAAGGGTTTAGGTGTTGATTTGTTAGTTTGAGTATTTACACGATGATCTAAGGAAGGAGGTTTGGTTTGTACAGTTAAATCGTGCCTAATAGCTTAGGTTTAAAATTTGGGATCGATTAGATCACCGGAAGTGGTCCATTTAATCATTCTAGATCTATGTTAATGTGAACCGTTATAAATCTTGGGTCACTTTGGAAATCACATTCATACTTCTCCGTTCATAATTCCAACGGTGGGTTTATGGGTTATTAACATGGTGAAGAGAATGGTCGGTTTACCTTCGGGACCACATTTCTTGATCGACAACTACGATGAGTCAATACACTAGATCTCCATGATCTAGTGGCCCATTTGAGAATTTTGTTTTATGGAATTGTTCCTTTAGCTATCTACGCTAATACCACGGTTTACTTCGGAATAGATTATCATTGTTTGGTTAGAAAATATGATGCTTCCATAAGGGCATTTTCGTAATTTTTGCAATTTATGCTTGTATTCAAAAACTAGCTTATTTTGATTAGGATCTATGTTCTGAACAACTTTCATAAAAGACATTCCTCTTAATTCCTAACAACGAAGGTTATATAAGCCATTTTTCATACTGGCGGAAGAGAAAACATCATATAGTGCATTTAAGCGAAAAATTTCTACGTAATAATCCGAACTTTTCCAAACCCGAGTATGGGAAATCCAGGTTATTACACTTTTCCTTCAACGTACCTAGGTTTGCCACTGTGTATTGGGAAGTTGGCAAAGCATATCTAGGACAAGGTCATAAAGAGAATTGAGAGAACTTTCAAGTTAGAAGGTAGTCACCTATCATTGGGAGGTCATTTGACCCTTATTAAAGTTGTTTTCTCTAATACATTGTTGTATTTTATATCCCTTTCCAAAAATGCCCCCAAATCGGTGTTGAATAGGCTGAAACAGTTAAGAAGAAATTTTTCGTGGAGTGGGGCTAAAAAAAAAAAAGAAGAAAAGTTTCATCTTCTCCGGTGGGAAGAGGCTTGCAAGCCGATAGTCGAGGGCGGAGCAAGCATTAGGGAGGTAGAATCCTCAAATATTGCTTTGTTATGTAAATGGTTGTCGAGGTTTGGAATTGAAGAAGGTAGGCGATGGAGGGAGTTAATCACATGTAAATATAGTATTCTGGTGCGAGGATGGGGAGTTTAGAGACCTTCGCTTTACCGTGCCTCCCCTCTTTGGAAAGTTGTGGCATAGATATCTCCTAAATTTCACCAAGGGGTCCTTTCTCGCTAGGTGACAACGATTATGTTCATTTTGGGTAGATATGTGGTGTGGAGATAGAAAGTTGCAGGAGGTCTTTCCAAGAGTGGCTCGCATCGCGACCGACAGGAACCATTATAGTTGATTGTTGTTATTCCATTTCTGGCATTTTTATAGTGTGGTCTACCGTCTACCCCATGTCGTAGAGATATGACAGATGAGTAAGCCAAGGAATTGGTGAGATTGTTGAATCGTCTAAAGGACTATTTTCTATCAGTAGGGGAAAAGGATTCCATGGTGTGGCATGCACATAGATTCGGTCGCTTTTCCGTCTGCTCTTTCTATGGGTTGCTTTGAGAATCGCCTCAGACTTTGCCATACCCCTCATCCTTGGTCTTATTGAGCCCTCCCGGGGCCTTTATTTGGTTGGCGGGGAGGAAAAGAGTGCTAATGCTTCAAAAGAGATCCTTGATCCTCCTTAACATTTGTATTATGTGTATGGGTGAGGCGGAATTCATTGATCATCTCTTTATCCATTGCCCCTTCACTCGGAAAGTTTGGGAGTGCTTCATAAACATCTTCAACATGGTGTGGATGATGTTGAAGTCGGTTGAAGATCTCTCATGAGCTTAGCATGGAGGAGGGACGGGAAAAAGAAGGAAAGGCGGTGTGGTGGCTGGTTACTATGGCGGTGCTTTGGATGATTTGGGGGAGAGGAATACCCGATGCTTCCAAAATAGGAGTGCTTCTATGCAAGAGGTTGTTGGGAAGGCTAAGTTTGAGTTGGTGGGATGGGCTTCCAACGTACAAGCGGTGGATGCATCCAATCTTTTTTTCTTTCCCTTTTTTTGTCTGCAGTTTTCGGTTGTATTCTTTCCCCACCCAGCTTTTGCTTAGGTGGGTCTCTTATCGTTCTTTATTTTTAAAAAAATTAAAAAATTAAAAAACATGTTTTTGTTTCCTCTTCAATGTGGCCAATGCAAGATTGAAAAGCCCTGATGTCCTCTTAACCCTCCTAAAGTAATCCTATTCAAAGAAAGAAAGGAGAGAGGCTACTCTTTGGGCTAGAAATTTTGGGCAAGCTACACGACCAATTTTGGAAACTTTCGATTTAGAACCGCTTCAACTTGGATTCCTCACGAGGGAAATGATATAACAAGCCAATGCAAGAGGCAAGTAGAAAATAACATCAATTTTTTTTTCTTGAAAGTGCTTTTAAGATACACATGGCATACTGTTATTGGTGGCATACCCCAATATGGTACATCATGGCTTATTGTCTAATTTCATTTACCCCCTCATGAACCCAATCATCATCACCATAATCATCTAACCCTTATCCCAACTAATGGGGATCAAGTACATGAATCCTGTTACACTATTCCACTCTATCACTAACCCTATCCTAAGTTAACCCATAGGTCCCCGGGTCTTTTCTCACTGCCTCCACCCACATCCTGTTGAGCCTTCCCCTTGCCCTTTTAGAGCCCTCGACTAGAACCAACTCACTACTTCTAACTGATGCAATTCTTGGTCACCGTTGTACATGGCTGAACTATAGTTAAAAAACCTGAAAGCTCAACTCAAATCGATATTAATTATTACAAATTGAAAATAGTAGAAATGTTAATATATACTTAAAAAGTTAGATTTGTATACGTAGTATAAAATATACCTCAAAAGTAATAACATTACCAATGCTTCACTGGTTAAGTTCATTGCTTCATTTAGATTGGGATAGGGGATTCAAATCTCCCCTTCCCAACATTATTATTAGGCAAGTGATTTGGTTTGAGTCATGTAGAGTCAATGTCCAGGCCGAGTCAAGCCCAATACAAGTTTCTCAGAGACTTGGCTTGAAATCACATCGAGTTTCGAGTCGAGTTAGTGAGTTTTAGAACTATGGGCCAAACCATCTAAGTTTACTTCATCTTATTAAAAATTGGTGTCATTCATAAGTCCCCTCAAATGTATTCATTGTATTTCTATCCACAATCGTAGGCAACAGATTTGATTTGAGTCACGTTAAGTCTTGAGTACAAGCCGAGCCCAGGCCAAGTCAAGCCCAATCCAAGTTTCCCAAAGACTCGGCTCGAAATCACGCTAAGTTGAGTTGACTTAGCCGAGTGTGAGTTTTAGAACTATGGGCCAAACCATCTAAGTTTACTTCCCCTCATCTTATTACCAATTGGTGTCACTTCTAAGTCCCCTCGTATGTATTCATTTTTAATTCTATCCTTCCTCTTCTTGCCACTCATCCATCTAAACATCCTCACTTCAGCTACACATCCTATGGGCATGTTTTCCTAATTGCCCAACATTATGTGCCATAAAGCATGGCTGGTATTATAGCTATCCTGATGCAACCAAATGGCCATAGAAGTTGATTGATCAAGATTTTAAAAATCCAACCTTCTGAACTGTCTCGATTGATAATTTAGATTAGATATGAGGTTTGATGATCAATTTGATGGGATCAACGGTATGATTACATTATGGGGCTGAGAGGATCAATGGATGGTCATTATATTTCTAAGATTTATTTGTTTTAGTTTGTCATCAGAGTTTGAAGTATTTAATAATTTTCCATTTTTGTATTTTCGTCACTTTTTTGTGGGCCACTTTTGCATATCAAATGATGCAAAATTGGTCCCTTTTAATAGTTCATTGAGTTAGCTTTCAAACAAGCCCAACATCATGCAATTATGATTGCATTTGAGTGACTTATAGCCCATGTTTATAAGGAGACCCATATAGTAGTGATGGAATTCAAGGGCATTTTGTTCATTTTATGTTATTAGGGCTTTTATACTATATAAAGCTATGTTATGGAGGTGTCATGCATTATTATGATGATTTGAATCAAACGTCTTATTGTTTCTTTACTTTTGAGGAGTTTTGTTTTTGTTTTTTACTCGGGGGCCTACAAACTTTCCCTTTCAATTTGATTGGCATGCGATGATCACATAAAACTCCAGAAGCACATCTCCACCTCTTCCACCTAGGTTAAATTCTATGAGCAATCCCTCATGAACCCCTAGGAATCTTATTTGGAAACTTTCAAACCCTAATCTGTTGTCGAACCAGTTGGATTGCTAATCTATGGTTAATGCGGGGGCATTTTCACACTGGGCTCGATTGGGGTGGCTTGTGGGATGCAAGGGCACACTTGGGGTGGGTGGCCCAAATAACCCATGGATTTGGGGGCCGTGGAGGCGGGTGGCTCGTGTGAGGCAGAGTCCATGGATTTGGGGCCCACGAGAGGGTGAAACCCATGGATTTGAGGCCCACGGAGAGGTTTCAGCAGAAGACCTAACCCATGGATTTGGGGCCTGGGCTATGAGATAAAGGGATTAATTCGTCATGCTCTAATAGTTCGAGCTTTTATAGCAAGTGGTTAATTGTCCTGCATCAAATTGGTATCAAAGCGGGAGATCTCGTGTTCGAGACTCCTCAAAGGGGGTGATTAATGTGGGGGCATTTTCACACCGGGCTCGAGTGGGGTGGCCTATGGGATGTAGGAGCACACTCGGAGTGGGTGGCCCACATAACCCATAGATTTGGGGCCCGTGGAGGCGGGTGGCTTATGTGAGGCAAAGCCCATGGATTTAGGGCCCACAAGAGGGCGGAACCCATAGATTTGGGGCCCACGGGGAGGTTTTGGTAGAGGACCTAACCCATGGATTTGGGGACTAGGCTATGAGATAAAGGGATTAATTTCCCATGCTCTAACAGTTCGAGCTTTTAGAGCAAGTGGTTAATTGTCCTGCATCAATGGTCCAACCAACAGATAATTTCCATCCGGACGTGTGTACAACATCAAACCTGTCCAAAACGTTGGCCCCACCATGAGGATCACCTTGAGCAAAAATTAACCTAAACCATCAAGTGGATCGCACAGGATTTTTTTAAGTATTATATCGAAAACTAGCAATTGCTTTCTATATTCTAACTCCAACCCAAGCACGCACATACACACACAAAGATGCTCATGTCCAACCATTTGGACTAACCTACTACCCAACTGCTTTCATGTGTGAACAACATCCAACATGTCTAAAACGGTTGGTTGCCCCCACCATGAGGATCACATTGTGCAAAAATCAGCCTGATCCACTAATCATGTCTGCCCTAGTGGCTATTTTTAATTACATCAGTGGTAGTCCATTGTTCTTCTATATTGTGACCCACTAATAAGTGAACAGGCTGATTTTTGGACTAGCTGAACCTCATGGTGCAGCCAACTACTTGGTGGGTTGGATGTCACACGAAGATACACACAGTGAAACGCGCAATGTCTTAAGTCCAACCAGTTGGAGCATAAGTTACCATCCACCCAACAGATAATTTCCGATCTGTCATCCAAGTGTGACATTCAACCTGTCCAACTTGTTGTCCCCACCATGGGGATTGCCTCGGATCAAAATCAGCCCAATCCATTCATCAGGTGGGCCACACCATAGAAAACAATGTATAGCCACTGACAAAATACAAGTGTGATCCACATAATGATCAAGTTGATTTTCGCAAGGTGGTCCTCGTGGTGAGGCAATCCTATTGGACAGATTTGATGTTGCATGCACATGACAGTTTTTACCATATCCACTAGGTGGATGGGTAAATTATTGTCCGACTGGTAACGGTTGGACTTGATGCGTGCATGCACATTTTTGTCTATGCATGTGTCCATACGTGTCTGTGCATGCACACATGCGTCTACATGTGCATGTGAGTGTGCTTGCATGTGATCCTGCATGAGTGCATGGACCTGTGGTTGGGTGTGTGTGCGTGCGTATGCGTGCATGTGTGTGCATGTGCATGTTTGCGTGTGCGCATATCTATAACAAGTTAACATAAATTAAACAAGAGGAAGAGTTATCTTGAAAGATTTGGCATCAATTTCAACAAGGTTATAATCATGAGAAAGAATGGGAGATTGGAGACACGATAATTTTTATAAAAGAAACAGTTACATATAAAGGGAGATAAGAGCCCAATATAATGATCAGAAAGAAATAGTACTTGCAATGCATATGTAAGACGTATGTTTTCCTCGATTATCTCTTGTCTATACGAGAGAGCTTTTGATGCGGCCTCAACAAGGTCTTGCTGCTGCTGATCAAATGCCTGATTGCAAACATTCAATTCAAAATGCTCATTAATTAGCCAAGAAAGATAAAGGCACAGAATAGAAATTTCACTTACCATGCGCATATGAGCGATGCGTTTTTCCAAAATGTATTTCTCGTTGCGTATTTGTGCTTCCTATTAGTAATCAGAATGGAGGCATTCAATTAATGTCTAACTATAAAAAAGAGGAAGAAGAAGAAGCAGATGCATATCCATTCAGGCAGAAAATCGAGTTCAGATATGATTCCCTGCCTTCATAGAATAGTCAGCAAGATGTTTCCGAAGCAGCACAATCTCCTCTTCATGTTCTCTGACTTTAAGTACAAGATCCTGCATCAAAGGAAGCATTTGGTCCAACACACAGCAAGCAATTGAATGGAAGCACATTGCCATTCTGGCTGGTACCTATCCCAACAACACAGTAAGAAAATACCTGCTTCAAAATATTGTTTGAATTATTTACTTCGGACATTTGCATCGGCCCATGGCCTGATAAGCCAAACTTAGAATCATATTCTCCTTCCTTCAGGTACCTATACCAACAACATCAGAAGTTAATGATGGCTTCCATATGTTAGATAGTCATGGAATGTTATCAACTCAAGTTGATGTCCAGCCGGGTTGGGTCAACTTGAAGACTCAACTAGGCATTTAAACATTATATATAATCCATGAATTAACATATGAACGTATCAAAAGTAGAAAATAGTTATGCAAAAGTAATACAGTAGTTTAAGTTAGGAAAAAAAAAAAAAAAAAACAGACCCTTTGCAGAGTTCCAATATAAAGTAATAAACCTTTTATTTGCCCATTTAAATTGGATAAACTAAACTGATTCTACTGGAAACTCAACCAAGTTGAATTGCCTCAGTAGAGTGAAAGAACCACGTAAAATACCCGCTTGGAGAA
The DNA here is from genome assembly GCA_021015155.1 of Magnolia officinalis. Classification (NCBI taxonomy): domain Eukaryota; kingdom Viridiplantae; phylum Streptophyta; class Magnoliopsida; order Magnoliales; family Magnoliaceae; genus Magnolia; species Magnolia officinalis. Next base: position 58,958,094 of record JAJHSJ010000014.1, read on the forward strand.
AAGGATCTTGAAGATGATGAGGAGAACTGAGAGAGCCCAGCATTATCAACACCTGCCTGTCTACCAGCAAGTCCCTTCACAGCTCCATTTACCTTACTGCTCTCGGAGTAGTGCTGGCTTTCCACGTGATTTTGTAAAACCGGATCCTCACTTTTTGGCAGTATGTTTTGGTGGATAACTAGTGTACCTCCAGGATCCAGAGAGGAATTGCGGTCCACCCATCTGACCCTGTCTTCATTCCCTACGGGAGAAAGTGGTGGTGGTGTTTTGTAATGCCCCGGGATATGTTCATCCCTTGAACCATCTGCAGGTAATCTTAGGCCTGACGAAGCATCTGATTTCTGCCAGAAAGCAAACAGAAAAACGCTTCAAATGTGATCGCAATAAAACATCTCATGCACAACAAAGAATCAATGTTGTAAGGCTGTCAAACAGTTGCCTGGACCTGTGGGAACCTGAGGGATGTGACCCTGTTTCAACAGGCCTGGGCCCATTGCCATAATCCCATTTGGAAACCAGGTAAGATTGGATTGGTTATTGGGTACCCGACGGGTACTCAATAGTAACTGATTAATAATACAATATTAAAAGCATTGATATGATTTGTGGGTGTAGAATTCATGAAGAAATGTATTAGGGATTAATGGTTGTAGCCTTTTTATGAGGAGACGTATTAGGAATTAATGGGTGCAACCTTTTTATGAGGAGACGTATTAGAAGTGTTTGAATTAGGAGAGGATTTTGCTAAGCTCACTAACATGATTAATATACAGAAATGTTGAATTGGGAGAGGATTTTGCTAAGCCGCCCACACACATATGAATCCCAATCACATACATCTAAGCAAGCATACTAATAGAACATGTGTTTGATATCCAAACTTTCTATCTGGTGGGACATTCTTCTGCCTTCAAAGATCAGACCATTTCATTTCCCAAGTGGACCACAATGTACAAAACAAATAGACGGTTTAAACAAACACTTCTAGCCATTCATTTGTTTTGTACATTGTGCTGAACTGCGGATTGAAACAGCCTGAATTTAAAGCCAAAGATCTAAACAATGTGGCCACCTGTTGGAAAGTTTGGGATCTCACACATGTTTTACATATTGTTCCATGTGATGTGTACACTGCCAGGGTAACACATGCGTGTATCCTGAGCAAACCTTAAGGAGAGGAGTGCCAGCTGATTACAAGGTAAAAGGGATGTGAATTGCCTCCGACAGTTCTTCTAGGGAGCCCATGCGACCATCATTTTAAGACTAATCTGAGTCAGCTGCAACCTGAACAAGTCGACTCATTTTCAGGGCCAACTGACCCAGCTTGACACCATGAGTCGTATTCCCGGAGGATGACTTGGGCCAACCTGGGCCGACTCGGATCACTTGGGTGAGGCACGGATGATGCGACTGAGTTTGCCCAATTCGACCCAACCCAACTTGTTTTGGGAATCATCTCCACATATGGAGAATCATTTATAGGGTTTCACCAGGATACGGCAGCCACATACCACAGTACGTACAGTGGCTGGATTTCACCCTGGATAGCATTTTAAATGATGAACTGAACCGTTCATGTTGTGAATTCTATGCTACCCAAACCATGGTAAGAAGCATTTGTGCATGACGATGAATATAGCATTTTAAATGTTGAACAGGTTAGGATCATCAATGAAGCTTGACTATAAGAAGATAGCTTCTTTACGATGTTAGTGGTAACATGAACAGTTCAGATCAATCCAAGGTTGCAACCCGGGATTGAAACCAGCCACCATACCCTAGCAAAAGCCTCATCTACAACACCAGTTTTAAGCAGCACCTAAAACACCAAGCTCCTAGGGCTCACCATGTTGAATATGTGAAATCCACTTCATCCATCAACTGAAAACCATTATCCTCACTATACAAATACGATTAAAAAAAAAAAAAAAAATCAGCCCGATGAGAAAATTACCTAGGTCACACCAAAAGGAACAATGTGAAATCATGCCTCCCTTTAGGGCTCATTTGGGAGCTTGTATTTGGAATGCATTAGAATCCAAATCACAATTACACTGGAATCAAGGTGATTCCGATTCCTCAATTGTGTTTGGCAGCTTGTAATTGGAATGCATTGGAATCCAACAATTATGTTTGGATGCCTGTGAGTGGAGTGCATTGGAATTCTTTAGTATATTCAGAATACTGAATACCTGAATTTGATTACCTAAGTCAGCTTTAATATCCCAAATTAGTGTGCATGTGTGATATTTGACACAATGATTGTAATAAGCGCATTGAAATATATACTTTCACCAAAAAATGATGAAATTCTAAGCCTCGGGTGGGCCACAAGCATAAGGTCACAAACGAGCGACTCACCAACGTTTATCCACCGTCCATTTAGATGGCCAAGGTTTGGATTGTTTTGGGGGATTATCAGCATGCCATGTGTACAGCAAATAGTCACCCTCGTTAAACGTGTGACTCTCTTGCCTTTAAAAATGGAGCTAAAAAGGCATTTAACTCCAATTACAACTGAATCATAGCAAAAAGGTGAGAGTTCAAGGGGGCGCAAGTGTTATTCTCTTTCAAAAATTAAAGTTGTTGAAGCAGAAAATAGGGGAATGGAAAAAAGAGGTTCTCTTTGGCCGAGAGGAGGAAAAGACCAATATACTTCTTGAGATTAGAGATACAAAAGCTAGATTCAAAAGAAGAAGAAGAAAAGGTTCTATTGGAAGAGGAAATGGCTAGGAGGGAAGTTCACAAAGCAAAATACAATGCTAGGTTGAGGAAGGAAGAGATTAAATGGCGATAGAGGTCTAGGGCAACCTAGTTGAAAGCAGGTATAAAAACACTAAGGGCATGCTTGGTCCGTGGGATTAAATGGTATGGAATTTTATTAGATGGGATTAACACCATTATTGCAGAATGATTGCATGTCTAGAAATACCATTGTATTTAGGCCATCCAATCCCTATTTTTTGAGATAAATTTCTTGCTATGGGTAAAACACTAGATTAAGCAAATCCTGTTTGGTGGACCATGGAATTGTAATCAACGAACCAAATTCACAACGGATGTAGGTCGTTTGTATACGTATAAAATTAGAATGCCACGTGTAAAGGGCGTATATGGATGGACGGCATGGATAAAACGCATGCATAAATGTGAGGCCCACATGTATAGTGGATTTAAAAATCCACGGAAATCCTACATGGGACCAAATGCAATTCCATCCCACCTAATCCCAACCCTTTCCATCCTCCCCAAACGCCGGATGGAATTTGCACGAGACCAAATGCAATTCCATCCCACCTAATCCCATCTAATACCATGCGCCAAACGCCCCCCAAGTTTTTTCATGTAACAGCTAGCACTAGATGCTGTGTTAATAAGATCTCTTCATTAGAAGTGGAAGGTCAAAAGATAGAGAGGAATGGAAATTTTTGTGAAATCATATTCAATTTCTATAAAGATATTTTGTCTAAGGGACCCAGGCCATCTCTTGATAATTTGCATTTTGAATCAATCTCGGCAGAAAAGGCGATCTCGTTAGAACAAGCATTTTCTGAAGATGAAATCAAGAAAGCAACGGTAGAATTGGGTAGTGATAAAGCTCCAGGGCCGGATGGTTTTCCATTAGTTTTTTTTTTTCAAAAATTTTGGGAGTGTGTAAAGGGAGTGGTTGGCTTCATGCAAGAATTTTTTTAGAAAAGCTAAATAGTGAAACAATTAGGAGCCACGTTTATAGAGACGATACCAAAAAAGTAAGGAGTCGAATGTATGAAAGATTTTAATCCGATTAGTCTATTAGGGGGTCCATATAAGATATGAGCAAATGTGTTAGCTACAAGGTTCACGAAGGTGTTGGGTAATGTTATTTCAAAGTCTCAAGGGGCTTTTGTAGATGGACTTGTTCTCTTTTAGCCAACAAATGTGTTGATTCTTGTCATAGAAAAGGGAAGGATGGAATAGTGTGCAAGCTTGAAGTTGAGAAGAAATACGATCACGTGGACTGGGCGTTTCTAGAATATATGTTGGACAGAGTCGACAGACTGGGTTGTGGACCAAAGTGGCACTTTCGGATTCAATCTTACGTGAGATCGGCAAAATTTTCCATTTCAGTGGACGGTTCTCGCCGAAGGGTTTCTTTGTTGCTTCCCATGGGCTTCGTCAAGGCGATCCTCTTTCCCCTTTTCTATTCGTCACAATCAGTGTTCAAAATATCGGTATCGCGTTACGTATCGCACCGTCGGGATGTGGATACGTATCAGTTATCGCATGGGATATATCGGTTGTATCGCGTAATGTATCGTTGTTGTTGGAAACATTGGAAATTGGTCAATTTTTTCAATGAAATTTCAGTGATTGTTAAAAAAGACATCAATACACACTTACAAATTAAAACACTATTAAAAAAACAAGTGCACATAATAGGTTTTCTTTGTATGGGGTCCTAATCTATGCGTTGTCTAATTGAATTGATGCAAGCATATTCAAAGTTTATTCGTATAATTTATAAATGACAGAAGACGTGTGGAAACACAAACAATACATTCAAAAGCAAAAGAAGAATTACTAAATTAGGTTATATACCGATTTGATTTTATGTTTTGACACAAAGATTGCAACCGATTTGCGAGAAATTGGGATTTAAAAAATAAATAAATAAATAAATTCCGCAACTTGGTCCTTCTCCAAGTCTCAAAATCAAAGATCCCAATCCATGATTTTTCATGCAAAACATGAAAAAACATGGATTCGTAACAATTTGACATTTATTTAACATGATTTACAGAAAAATAATCGAAAATAAAAATGCTCACCAGATCGAACATGTGGGATATATCCCACTACTTGTGCGTTTCGTATCACACAAGTAGGATACAAGAAATATCGTGGGATATATCGGTCAATATCGTCGATATTTAAAACATTGGTCACAATAATGGAGGCTCTAAATAGAATGATAGACAAAAGCGTTCAGGTTGGTTTGGTCAAAGGCTTTGGGGTGGATAATACGAATTTTCAGATTTCTCATATTCAATATGCGGACGATACCCTTTTATTGTGTGAGGCAGATGATTTTTTTTGTAGAAAATCTTCGCTCCATAATAGTCAGCTTTGAGGTGGTTTCGGGTTTGAAGGTTAATATTTCCATTAGTGAGATTTTGGGAGTAGGCATTTCCAATGAAAAAGTTCGGGACTTTTTGTGGGAAAGCTTGGGTGAGAAACAAAATTTCCATCTTATGAAATGGGAAGATGTTTATAAACCAACGAATCAAGGAGAAGAGGGAATTTCAAAGCTTTAGAAGAGATGAATCTAGCTCTATTGGGGAAATGGGATTGGAGATTTGGGTCGGAGGGAAGTTATATCGAGGAAATATTTGAGGGGGAGGGGGGGATGACTAAGGGATCATCATTGTATCAATCTTCTCATTTGTGGAAATTGGTAGCATCCCTAAATGAAAGAGTATGGGAGAGTATAGGCTTTCATTTGGGGATGGTAAAAGAATTAGATTTTGGGAAGATAGGTGGGTGGGAGACGTGAAATTGGGTGAAAGGTTCCCATTACTAGCAGGGCTAGCAAGGGAAGAGGGGGTGAAGGTGAGTAGTCGTTACTCAGTTAGGGGTGATGAGGTTGTATGGGTCCCTATCTTTAAGAGAAATTTGTTGGATGCAGAGATTCAAGAGCTAGTTCAATTGCTTGAGATGCTAGCAATCGTTTCTCTAGTGTTATCAAAGGTGGATTCCATAAGGTGCTTAAAGGTTACGTCATGTTCATTCTCATTTAGATCATGTTATCGTTTCTTGAGCGTAGGAGATGAAGACATTGGGGTCTCTCCAACGGCCTTTCTTGGGAATTATGGTGCCCCAACAAAGGCAGCGGTTTTTGGGTGGTGGTTTTTGGGTGGTTGGTAGGGAAGAATAAAGTGTTAACGATTGACCATTGTTGTCAAATGTGATCGCATATGCGCATACTGTGGATTGAATCGCATATGCCATCATGGCATATGCGATCCTGGCAAGTATGCCAGGGCATACTTTTATATGCGACCAGTATGCGATCGCATAGGCAAGTATGTGATCGCATATTTCCTAATAGCCAGAGTGGAAGCAATTTTATTTTTTTCAATGTGGAGAACTTTTTCCTATAAATAGGCACTATATCCCCTCCATTTTCACTATTCTTTACTCCAAAGCTCTAAATCTATTACTCTCTCTCTTACTCTAATCTCTGATCTCTCTACAATAATTTCAAGTATGTTTATTTTTTGTATTTTATAAGTTGTGCTTAATTTTTGTAAATTAAGTTGTAAGTTATAACTTGTAAGTTGTTTCAAGTTATCCATTTATCAGTAAAATTTCTTTGTTCGAAGTTTATAATAATTAGTTCTCTTTTAATGTAGCTTGATTGTTTTGTTAAAATTTATATAATATAATATAAGTAATTAAATATATAACTTAATGAAACACTTACACTATAATGAAATAAGTAAAATAACCCAATCCAATCATGTGTACTAATTAGTCAAGTTTTTCCTATTTTTTTATAGAATTTTTTCAATTTTTATAATTTTTTAAATTTTTAAATTTTTTATTATTTTATAAAAAATATTTCATCGCATATGCGATTGTGCAATCGCATATGTGAACAGCATATGCTGATCGCATACAATCGCATATGCGATTTGACAACATTGCGATTGACAATATCTGTAAGAGGAAGATGATCCTTCCAAACGTATGCTTGATGTGTCTAAAAAATGCGGAATCTGTGGATCACTCGTTTATCCGTTGTGCATATGCTAGGGAGGTTGGGATCGTTTTCTTTAGTTCTTCAGGGTTTTATGGGTGTTCCCAAACACAATAGAGGAATTTCTCACTGCTTGGCACGGTGGGGGGTTAGGGAAATTAGGGAAATGGTCGTGGAGATTAGGCTTGTTAGCGATCCTATGGGCTTTATGATGGTAAAGAAATGAGAGATTCTTCAGAAACAAAATGCAAGGAGCAAAGCAGGTCTTTACATTGGCCATTCAAAATGTGAAGGAATGGGCGGAAGCGTGGTTTAGGGTTTTTCTCCTTGATTTCAAGGGTTGAGTTTTTTTGGTTCAGATGTAAATTGTTGTACATTTGTATTCTTTTGGCCTCGGCCTTTTTTAATGCAATCTCATCATTGTTCAAAAAAAATGTGAGATTTCAAAATACACCAAAACTGTGTATTTCAAATACCTTTAATTCCATTTACCTCCAAATATATCAGCACCAAACACAAAAACCAGCCATGAGGAATCCATTTACCCCCAAATACATCCAAAATGGGGCTGCCAAACGGCCTAATACATTCATATAGAGTGGCCCACCTAACTTTTGGATTATGGTGATTTTGGTATCTTACCTTCATCCTTGTGAGCCACACCTAATGATCGGGTTTGATGAAAATACACACCCTATGGTGGTCCTACATACAAGACTACCGTTGGCATAACATCCCATTGCTCCCCATAGTGTCGTCCACCTAAGTTTTCTATCTGACTGATTTTTTACCCTAAGGATCAACATTAATGATCACACTAGATGGATGGAGAGGATGTCACGTACCAATGTGGGCCCACCGAGCAAGGATGTTTTATGTCGTGCGTAAAACGGTTTGTAGAGGATTCTGGTCCTCAGATTTTGTTGGTGCGAGGATTCCAATCTTGGGTTTTTCAATGCTTTCTGGTTATTAGATGCAATTCACGATAGCATGCGTGGTTATGTAGCATCTTAAAGTTTTATGTAGACAATCCAATCTGTCCAAAATGTTTGTCTCATAACAGATATCGTTTTTCCTAAGAATCAAAACAAATAGAACCCTAAATTAAGATATAGTGGGTGAGTCAGGCCAACTCGGCTCAAGACTAAATGAGTTGGTGCATCTTTTAACCATGCGTGCAAAAACAAAAAATTGTGGGCCCACCTTGACATGATTGTGTGACATCCACTCCGTCCATCATTTGTGCCAGCTTATGGCAGGACTTGATCCCAAAAATCAGGCTAATCCATAACTCAAGTGGGTTACATCACATGGAACAGTGTGGATGGGGACACCCACCATTGAACCTTCCTGGGGCCCACCATGATGTTTATATGCCTTACAACCCGTTCATAAGGTGAGTCCCACCAAGATGAAGGAAGAAACCAAATATCAGTGTCATCCAATGTTGAGCCCCAAGAATAGTTCAACGGTAGGCGTCCCCTTCCCTACTCTCTATGGCGTGGATTGACCTGATCTTTTGGCTATAAGTTGGCACAATGATAGACGGAGTGGATTTCACAAACACATTAAGGCGGCCAGTATAGAGCTTTTTGTTTCATAGTCACCTACAACAACAATTGTAGGAAATTGGATTTCACAAACACATTAAGGTGGCCACCATAGAGCTTTTTGTTGCATGATTACATACAACAACAATTGTAGGAAATTTGCACCAGAGAGTTTCAAAAGACTAGTTCCATACATTGGCTAAGAATCAACCCATGCGCATATTAATCTCCCTGTGATACACGTGGGAGCATGATTTCCCAACAACCAAGGACATTAGATAGACACAATGGAAACCCGAGACTGACCAGATTAGGACCAACAAGCACAAGAAAAGAAACTACATCTCGCTCAATAGGCTGAGATCATACAAACAAAACGGCATTTACCTCCTATCAGATACAAGGAGAGATTCCTTAACTAGCCCCGCTTTAGTAAGTTTATCCGCCTCCAAATTTGCTTATGAAGCACATGAGAGAAAGACAACTTCATCGATAGGCACAAGTCCACCTCCTCAATCAAATTGGTCATCCTCAACTTGCGATGACTAGATGTGGCCCACTTGATCACGTTTATCAAATCTCCCTCAATTATTATCAAAGAAAGGTTGAAGGTAACTACCATTTCACCCTTTGGAGAAGAGCTGCAGGCTGTAGACTCTGCAAAATTAGAATATTGCACTCCCACCAGCCCAGAGAATTCAATCACCGGGACACCATGATCATTATGAATGATATCTTCAATCCCAGCAGGGCCAGGTTTCCCCTGACAGCACCCATCAAAATTCGGTTTTAAGGATCCAGCAGGGAGACTTCTCCATCTCTCTTCCACCTTCACTTCCAGACAAACAAACAATGTCTTCCCAATTGGTCCAAAACATATTCTTCGAATGTTTCATTCTTCTATCTGCCTTTTCCCTTTCCACCATACCGACAATCTTACCAGTGACTGAATTTGCTGATCGAGATTTCTCCACAATGATCCTGCAACTCCTTTGTAGCCACAGACACCAAAGAGTAGCTTAAACAACCATAGATCAGAGGAAGTGATAAATTGGCTCCACCAACCCTCAAATAGCGCTGTGACCAATCCTGTATCACCCACTCAATAGTGAATTTGCAAACCACATCGACTGAACAAAAGATCAATGCAGCAGTAGGTGATGCACCAATTCCTCTGAGATACAAAACATGACACGTTTGTCGGGCAACCAGATACCCAACTATTCAGATGGTCGAGCAACAATCTTTTATCTAAACAAGCAGTCCAGATGTGGGTGGCAGGATTTTATTCTGGTAAGATCAGTGGTGTTGTGAGATTCCACTGTGAAGGAAATTTGAGAAGAGGTATGCTATGGCAGTTAATAGGAGGCCAGCAGTAAACAATTTGTATCAGCGAATTGTAGTGGTTGAATGGGGGCCAACATCTAGGCAAAATCTAAGAAAAAGGAGATTTCGAGGTTGTCTCAGTTGTTGGCAACACTTGAGGAGGTTTATATTCCTCAATCTGGTGTCAACAGACGGCTATGGGAGCTTGACACTGATGAGTGCTTTTCAGCCTGCCGCACTCTGATGGAGCATTTGTGAGTGTGGTTTGTTGTGGTCCCTTTGAGAAGGAATGTCAATGCCCTATTTTTAACATCAACATGCTTTCACACTTGGAGTACCTTCCCCAATAATCAACATCATGCTCTCTAAAACCTATAAACCAAGCTTCAATTGTAAGGAATCAAAAGTTCAATCAATAAAAAAGATGGTCCAAGGGAGGACGACCAATTTCATTGGATCACAAGCATGTGTCTTTTGATTATAATGCAAGTCACATCTTGTGCAGTGTTTATGCAACATGAGTCCAAGGCAGGTACCATTTAGTAGAAAAAAGTGTAACAGAAGTCCTCACTGAACAGAATCTATCATTTCTCAAACCGCTTGTGTGCTCCTTGACACTTTGAACAACATACTAAATAGGGAAAATTACAGTCAAAAACTTATATCTATCATATAATTACAGTTATCCACCTATTAATCAACTAAACACACTCATGCCCTAAAAATTTTATGACACATTCTTTTATACACTTGGTCAAAGAGTCCATAACGAATTTCATTTAAATGGCCAAAATGCCCTATTTTAAAACCTAGTTTATGGTTTTGTTTATGGGACCAAAATCATCTGACATAGTGCATGTGTGAAACCCACTCTACCCATCAGGTGATAACTGATAACCCTAATGTTCACCGTACAAACAGAAGACCAGCCCGATAAGATAACTAAGGTGAGCAACACCAACAAGAATGATTTAAAATTGGCACTAAACAGTTCATGTGTTGTGGTCCACCTAAGTTTTGAACCAGGCTGGTTTTTGTACAGACCATTCATCTTTGTAAGTCACGCCTAATGAATGGATTTGGTGAAATATAGACACCATGGTGGCCCCACACAAACCTATAGTTGGCATCCCATCCCCATTGTTCCCTGTGGTATGACCCACCTGAGTCATGGGCACAACTGATTTTTTGCCCCAGTGCCTAGCAACAAGGAGCACACCTGATGAACGAAGTGGAATTCACATATACAGTGGGTTATGAAGAGCTTAGGGCCTGTTTGGTGTTGCTTCCAGCAACTGAGAATTGATTATCAAGAAACGGTTCTCTGGAATTATTCAGTAACATGCATAAGAAAAAGTTCAACTTGCATATGTGAAAAAGTGCATGTTCAGTAAACATGAATAAGAAAAACAATTTCTCCAAGAAGGTTTCAATGGCAAGCATTACATCCCATTGTTTCCTGTGGTGTGGACAACTTATGTCTTGGATCTACCTAATTTTTGGAGTTATACCCTAACCTGATATGGTGAAACGAGTGGACAGAGTAGATGTTGCATGATCATCGCAGTAGCCCCACAGTGCTGCATGCGGGGGTTATAGGAAAGTCGTGTCCGGCCGGCTTCTCCAGAGATGAATTTTTTAAGCCCATGCATGCGTGCAATACAACTCATGTACACGCAACACTTTTTTGCCATCATGGCACATCGGCCCGAGATCCAATCCATCCATCAGAAAGGCACCACTATATTGATGCCCTAGCCCAGGAATTGGGTTGATCCACTGGTCAAGTGGGCCACAGTTTGCAAAACAAATGTACGGCTCTAAAACACTTGGCTGAAGTTTTCAAACACATCCACTTGTTTCCAATATTGGGGCCCACCTTCGGAGTGGACCAGATTAATTTTAGGGAAAACATGGCTGGACCATCCGGTGGATGTATTTGATCTTGGACCTACGTACCGTGATGGCACGTATTGAGTTGTACAGCTCTACGCTCATGTGCAATTAACAAACTTCCAACAAGAGGGAGATCTCAAAATTTGAGAGTGCTTTTCACAAGTTTGTAGACATGGAAACAACTGTAGGAAACAGGGGGCTAGGCGCTGAGGAAAAAAGCGCAATTTTGGAAAAAAATAAAAATTTGATTAATTAAGCAGTTAACTAAACACATTTAAAGCATTTTCAGAATCAAAATCACAAAAAAAAAAAAAAAAAAAAAAAAAAAAAAAAAAAAAACTTCTTTTAATGCTTAGACTCATTTCTTCCACAATCTTATTCTTAAAGGGTAGCACAGTATTAAAAACGCTACAGCCGTAAAGTCTGTTACGTAACGGAAAAGGTGACACATGTTGCACAATATGGGGGTGAATCAGTCCGTTATGAAAAAATGGGTTGTGTGGGCCCATATAAGCACTGTTAAGGGGGCAGATAGCAATATGCTGTTATAGACCTACATGATCATAAAGGGCCCGGTTTTGAATTTTTTTTATTTTCAATTTTCTCTCCTTTTCCACTTCTTTATTCATATTAAACAAGAACGACGCTTAGAAACTAATTTTAAATTAGATGTAGGATTATTTTGATAATCAAATACAAAATTGAGTGCTATTCGATGATCTCAAGTAGAGTGGAACATATTGTGAAATATCGAAAGGGATAAAACTATCACTTTTTTCTTCACTTTGTTGTACTTGTGAACAATAGACTCTAATCCCCACCAATCATGCTTGACTTGTCTCAGAGCCAAAATAATGCTTACATAACAGACCTATAATTGTGTCATCAACTCATCATTACTCATTCGCAGATTTATAACCATTATTAAATATTAAAATTAGATATTTAGAAGCCTAAAAATATGTAAGCTTTACTGTTTTAGAGTCAACCTCAGGTTAATAGCATCAGGTAGCTCGAGACAGCATTCTCAACAAAGAATAGCCCGTTACACCATCAAATACAAGTTTAAAACTAGAAAAGAATGCATATTTTAGATCCTCACAACTTTATGAATTTTTCCAATATATTCTTCCTCTAAAAAAAGTTGACCGTTTACATGGTCGTAATGGCCTTTACGAAGGTCGTTACAGCTGTTATGGCCGGTATTGTAGCGATCACACTGCCGGCTGTTACGCCGACAGTTACAGTCACTGAATACTTTGAAGGGGAGCTATCTGATGCTCCGGTAGCTTATGATACTTGATACACAAGTTTAGAAATTATATGTGTGACACTATAACCTCAAATTAAACCAACTATATCATCCTCATTGTCACAAAGTCACAATCCCAAAATCAGAATGGTTGAACAATCCTACACTCTGATTCGTGGACAATTGTTTATTGAAATAGGACAATTGGATATTTTTTATTGTCAGCTGTCCGATAAATGTCCACCAATCAGATGGTCAGATAATCAAATAATCTTAACTTTGGTTCATGATACATCTAAACTAGACCCATAAGTTGGACAGCTTAACTTCAATATCTTGTAAGCCACGTATGCAATTTTGCTGTGATTTTTAAGTACCTGTGTATCATCCATCCCTCTTTGCCAGAGTATAAAACTTTCTTATTACGTCCCACGAAGAGGAATTCCGTGATCCTTGACCAAGGCTGTGCATAGTACTAAAGCCTTTCAATTTGTACGACTGGAACCCTCTGTTGGACCCCCACCATGAATGGACCATCCTAGCCATTCAATGTTTCTCCTCTGCATGGACGGATAGGAAGAGGTACAATAACAGTCTGTGCTAAACTAAAAAATGTCCTCCACATGCAAGCACATATGCCATTGTTGAAGAACGTGTTCAAGATCCCATCGGTTGATCCACACTAATTAGAACTTTTGGCAAAAACATAAACAATTTCATTCCTCAAGTGGGGCCCAGTATAATAGAGATTGTAGCCTTCCATTTTTCTTCTTGTTCATTGTGGTCTGCCTAATAAGTGAAACGGCGTCATTTTATGCCAGAGGATCCAAGTAGTGTGGCCTACATAGAAAGCTTGAATACCTACTGCATATGCAACATTAGCACCTGTACTTGCATGGGGATGGGCAGAGCTCCAAACACGTGTGTATTAAAAGAGTTGCTTAAAATTCACCTTTAAATAAAATAGAGTTATTATTTCTTCAACAGGGAGAAGGTATTAAATAGAGATAAGAAGAGGGTATTTTGGTCTTTAAATGAAGTTTCTTCATTGACTCTTTGACCAAGTACATAAAATAAGGTGTTCTAAAATTCTTGGGTTATAAGTCTAATTAGGGTTTTTTTGTAAGGGCTGTGAATGATTTTATTAGAAAAAGCTTGCCAAAAAGACAAGACAGAGAAAATAACAAAAGGAAAAATTACAAATCCGAAATAGACCGGAATACAAATATCCAACATGAAGACATTCAACAGCCCACCAAGACCAAGTACATAAAATAAAGTGTTCTAAAATTCTTGGGGTATAAGTGTAATTAGGTTTTTAATAGGTATATAACTGTAATTATACCTCAAGGAAAGGTGTTCGACCGTACATTTCCTTTGGAAAGCCCGTATCATCAGCCTTTTTAACCAAAATAATAATAATTTATAGGGAATATTGGAAAAATGTCGAACATGGAATCCAACTTCTTTTAACATGTATTCATGGTGTATCAGACTATTCTTTCATAAAAATAAATAAATAAATTTGGAAGATAACCATTCTTTGATAAACTATGTCAGCCTCTAACATGCTGAAAGTCAACCGAATAGACCCTAATCGAACACAAATCAAGTGTTATTTGGTTCATTATGGCCCATAACATTGAAATAGAACAAAAAGATGGAAATGGGAAAAAAAAAAAAAAAATTGATGTTTTACCCCTTTTCTGATTTTCCCAAATGGTCCATTCCACTTCAATTTGTCGAATCCCACTCAATGCTTATTTTTTTATACCCAAAATAGGCCCAGACCTACTCTAGAATCAGTTTCTAGGCCTCTCCTCTGGGGTTGAAAAGAAGAAAAAGGGGTGTGTGTGTGTGTGTGTGTGTGCGCGCGCACACCTTTAAAGGTCATCTCAGCTCTATATCAGACCTAGTACAACCAATATATGGCCCTATTTTCTGGTTGGCCGATTCACTACCGTATCGCGTAACAGAGGGCCCAATATGACATCAACGCAACCAATACAGCCATGCCATAACAGTTTTCTAAAACATGTTGTAAAATTATCAGAAGTGAACTTGGAAAGCATGTGATCAACATATTAAAGCAACTGAAGCATGATGAAATATCAATGGGTTTCCAATAAGAAAGAGTTTATCTAGCATGCCAGTGGGTTTTAAACAACAAAGAATTTCTAAGGAAATGGCAGAAAATACAAATTTAAAAAACATACTTCTAAGGAATAATGCATAGAAAAGAACATACATATTTTTCCAGCTCTTGTGTTTTTCTTTGAAGTTCAGTCTTCAAGTGGTTATTCTCTTCCATCTGGAAATGAGTGACGGTTTACCAGATTATATTCAGATGCCCTTCATGAACCATAAGAAGATAAATCTCGTAGGCAAAAAAAGTTTTACCATGTCATACAACAAATTACAACAAACAATTTGTAATAACAATGGCATCCCAATGACCTTTAAAACATTAGAAAACTCAAAAGAGGATGAACAATAAATTAGTGGTAATGTGTTCTAGTTGCAGACAGATTTAGCAAGTCCAGACAGGGCAAAATTGTGTTCCGAGTGTATAGCGACATGTATGTCACACAATGCATCAGCTGATACAGTTTGAGAGAAATAAAAATACAGATTCACGATTTAAGGGATCAGGAATAAGAACAGCTGACTCAAACATTTTGATTCCAAGAACCTACGGTGCAGTGACCTAATCAATCCACATGCGCGTGCGCATGCACACACGCACACAGAGACAGAGACAGAGACAGAGACAGAGAGAGAGAGACATCCAAAGGTTTTTCCCATTCCCACAACAAAAAACAAAGAAAATCGCATTTCAGAAGCATTACATCGTTCAATTAATCAAGTTCTTTTCAATCAAAATTATCTTTAACACAAAAACAAAAACAAACAAGTCTGATAAAAATCGGCATTCGTTTCCTCATTGAGCAAACGCCTCCCCTGACAAGCTATCAAGGAGAAACATAGCATAAATGGGGGAATCAGCAACTACTACAAATCGTTTTGCCTGAGCAAGATACTTTTGGAGCAGCAAACGGCGCTAGGAGAGAATGAGGAGCAATAATTCATTCCCTACAACCTCGTGTACACATCACCACTGAAAAGGTGGACAGAGTTGGGGAGGAAAATGGATTTCCAAAGTAGAAATCCAATTACCAGATATTAACATCCTGACTGGATAAAGAGTTTTGAGTGTGAAATGATTTCCACGGTGCAATTTCATTGCACAAACATCCTGAATGAACGGTGAGTTTTGGGGGGGGGGGGGGGGGGGGGGGGGGGGGGGGGGGGGCGCAATGGAAATCGGATCCCTTCCCAAAGGAGCATATTCATGCATTTCCAAAAACAAATATGTGTGTGTGTTTTGAGAGAGAACAGCCAATTTATTAGAGTACTCACAAAAAGCAAGGAAAGAATACAAGCAAACAAACAAAACCAAAATAAACCACCAGACAAGAAAGCCAGCCTAAGCCAACCAAACAGAGATAGCCCAATCCCCAAAAGAACTACAACCCTCGAAATCACTTCCACATGCTTGAAACTATGATTCTCGAAGCAACGCTAATTCCCAACCCCCTAATTAGACCACGACACTACCATAAGAGTAAGCCTCCACCTAATTTTCCCAACCCTACCAACTCCACCATGCCACACCCATAGCAAATCTTCCATGAATCTCGGCATCACCCAAGCCATGTAAACAAAGCAAGAAAATGACTCCATGTCTTTGCAGCAAAGGAGCAATGGATGAAAAGGTGATCGTTCGACTCTCCATCCTCTATACACATCAGACATATGGTAGGGAGAATGATGGCCCTTCTCTGCAAATTGCCTATGGTGAGGATCCGCTTCCTTCTCAACAGCCAAACAAACGTTGAAACACAAGGGGTAAGCCCCATAGGACCACTGGTGGTATGGGAGCGACAAGGGGCCGGGGTTGGAGATCCCAATCAAGTAGAAAAGAGACTTAACTGAAAATAAGCCATTGGTGCTCTTAACCCAAATCATATCAAGTACTCTTGGTCAGCGAAAGTGACTTTGGATAGAGTCTTCGGAAGCTCTAAATTATCTCCCTCTTCGCTTTCCAAGAGACTTCTACGGCAAGGGGGAGCCCAAGACATGGATCCCCCGGATAAGGAGAAACAATCCACCACCAAAATGGAGCGATCAAGGGCTCTACGAGCAATGCTAAGAAACTGGTCTTCAAGTGCTTGGTCTCCACACCAAACGTCCACCTAAAAACGAATATGATAGCCATTATCCACCAAATAGGCGACACCCTAACAAACAATAGATTCAGTAGATGCCACTGCTTTCCAGATGGCAGAGGCTCTGTAGGGAGACAAATGCTTGACGAACCAACTGCCCTCATAAGTACCATACCTAGAGGCGATCAACTCCCTCCATAGTCTACCCCCCTCGACACCGAACCTCCAAATCCACTTTCCAAGCTATCCAGTGTTCGTGACTCCCAAGGGTTTGATGCTAGCACCTCCCTCCTTATATGGCTTGCAGACCTCTTCCCATCTGAGAAGATGGAACTTCTCTCCTTCACAAATTCCCTTCCATAGGAACTCCCTTAGTTTTTTAAGCTTGTTCACCATCACCTTAGGACACTTGAATAGAGACATGAAATACACAGGTATATTAGCCATAGCCGCCTTGATAAGTGTAAGTCAGCCTCCCAAAGATAGTGACACTTCCATGAGGCTAACTTCCTCACAATCCTCTCAATCACTCTGTCCCACAAATGTTTAGGCGGCTTCCCGATACAAAGCAGAAGACCCAGATAAGTAGAAGGAAAAGCACCAGCCTTGCAGCCGAATATACTTGCATATTTGCAAGCTCGACATCCCCCATGTTGATCCCAAGAAGTTCTGATTTAGCAATGTTAATCTTCAGCCTAAAACTGCTTCAAAACAAACTGATAGGTTCCATAGATTATCCACTGCCTGTTCGCTAGCCTCGCAAAAAAGCAAAGTGTCATCTACGTACAGAAGATGACATATCTGAGTCCCCTCACCTGCCACCTTGAACCCATTAAACAAACCACCTTCTACACTTTACCTAGCATCCTGCTAAGAGCCTCCCCTATCACTACAAGGCAACAAACGGTTCCCTTGCCTCAGCTCGCGAGAGGCTTTGAAGTATTCTTTAGGAAATCCGTTGACCCAAGATGGAGAACGAAGGCGATTGGATGCGGGATCTTATCCACCCCCTTCATTTCATACCACACCCCAATCTATCGACCATATAGTCTAAGAAATCTCAGTCAACATGGTCATAAGCCTTTTCAAAGTCCAACTTGCGGAGTGGGTTTCCCATATGGATGGGCCTGATGTAGATCTAGCCTTCCTTGAGGTTTAGTTTCTCTTCTGCTATCTCAGCAGTGTCCCGTGTTTTTCTATTTTTTTCTTTTCTCTTAATATAAGTTATCTTTCAAAAAAGAAAAAGTCCAACTTGCACACTAGCCCGCTTCTCTTCTCTCTATACTTGTAATTGATGCATTCATGTGCCACTACGGCACTATCCAAAATCTGGCAGTCAACAACAAAAGTTGATTGGTTTTCTAAGATAACTCCAGAGATCACCTCTCTAAATCTTGAGGCTAGCACCTTGGGCAAATTCTTGTAAGGCCCACCAACAAGGCTGATGGGTCTAAAATCTTTGAGGCAAATGGCCCCTTCAACTTTCGAGATAGGAGCAATAAAAGAAGCACCAAGCTCTGACGATAACATGGCGTGGAGAATTTAGACACAATGTCCATAACATCCTTCTTAATGACATGACCAAACTTCTAAAAGAAGAGAATGGGAAAACTATCGAGGTTCGGGGTTTTGTCCCCACACAGCAAAGAGATGGCAGCAATCACTTCATCTTCAAAAATTGGCCTTTCCAACACATCAACTTCTTCAATAGAAAAATTAGAGAAATCAAGATTATCCCACCTAGGCTTTCCCCGACTATTGGCAAATAATAACCCTATGAAGAAAGCAACTATGGCCTCTCAAATTATGTCTTCGTCCAAAGTTTTCTCCCCGTCGATCTCTAAGCAAGAGATTCTATTAGCTCGAGCCCCCGAACTTGCAATACTATGAAAGAAACGGGTGTTCTTGTCTCCCTCCTTCAACCAAAACCAATCTGGATCTTTGGCGCCATCTAATCTCTTCTTCTTCGGTCCACTGCTCTCAACTTAGAGATATACTCTCCCTCCTAGCCCTGTCTTCAACCGAAAGACCTTTCCCTTCTTCCAAAATGTCGAGAGCTTGGATTTCTTCCGTTAACCTTTCAAATCAACCTCCCTCTCCCCCAACACCTCTTTTTTCTAGCCCTTCAGATTCTCCTTCAGAATTTTCATCTTCTTATAGCCTAAAACCAGCATACCCTTCAACCGTGAAAGAAGCCCACCATTCCTCTACCCTCTAGGCAAATCCTTCCATTTCTAGACAGGCCACTTCAAATCTAAGAGGCTTTGGACGCCAATCTAACTCTGTAACTTCAAGCATAGTGGGTCTATGATCAGAAACCAACTTTGGTAGGCTGCGCTGATGCACCAAAGGGAATTTCTAAAGCTAGTACGGTGGGTCTCACAGAGTTAATTTACTCAGCACACTTAGTAGTCCACTTGGACACAGAGGGTAGAGGAATACGGTGGTATGGGACACTGTATTCGAGCTGTCGGCCTACGACTAGGTGACGAGCCATTCGTAGTGACCTCAAGTATACTCTGAGACTACGATGAGGCGACGAGCCTTTCCGTAGTAACTAAAGTATAAGCTAGGCCTGCATTAAGGTGATGAGCCCTTTGTAGCGACCTGGAACCGCAACATCGTATGAGACTAGCTAGAACTGACGACCCTAGAATGGATCATTGTTTGGGAATTGATATAAGGGAGGTACCTTAGCTTCCCAATTCTGCCGTATGAAAAGGTCTAATAAGAACTCGGTAATCACGCACATGCACCGCATTTGCATGTGCCTTTGGCGTTGGAGTTGAGCACAGAGGAAGGGGTGCATGCCGCGACAGTAAGAGGAAGATCGCAGAGGGAGTGCAGGCGAGGGCATGCATCGTTATTACATACCATCCTTGCATTAATAAGAGTACTTAGGACCTGATCGTTGTACCGCTTTATCATTACTGTTTGACTGAATTGATAACATGTTAACCTTTGCTTTATAGCTCCACTGAGTTGATCACTCACTCCCACGTTCTGGGACGTGTGCTAAAACACCAACCAGACTCTGTCTTAGATGCAGGTGATGGCGATGCTTATGAGGCAGAGCCGGACTATTACGATGATGAGGAGTCTCCTATATGCAACTCTCTGGCGGGTCTATGTAGACCTGGAGTTGCGCTGTCAGGGTTACAGGTTTTGGACTAAATGACATTACACATTATCGTTTTGTATATTTTGGAGAATTTACATGTATTTATTGACTTGGTAACATGATCATACTCAGGAGACCTACGATTACTTGTACGTTTCATATATCTATCACAGTCTTCTACTCGCTTAAATTAATCGTCTCTGGAGTATGATATATTGTTTTGGCTTAATCTCATTCATGTTTAATGTGCTAATACAGACAACATTTAATCATCATTATCTATGTTGCATAAGTGATGCGTTGGAACTCGAGAGTTGAGCTCCTGCTCGACCCCCGATTTTCAGGGCGTTACAGTGACTTTCTTCCATTTGTCCGACTTCTAGGCAACGAGAATCCCTCCCGCAGATCCTTCCGCGTCGTCAGCAACCCAATCAAAATTCTTAACCCCCCACACAGAAGAAATCATACCTGGATCCATCGTTTGCAACTTTATTTCTTGAAATGTGATAATGTCAGCTTTCAACTTCTTGTAAACCTTCCTGACCTAAGCCCTCTTGACTCTGTTGCACAGATCCCGAACATTCCATGAAAGGATCAACATTGAGCACCGCCCTTTCCCGACCTCGCCCTCTTACATCCACTCAATTTCACTCGATGCCCGTAGTTTATTGAACGGTCAAGGCTCAACAGATCCCTCAAACCTCTAGGAGACTTCTTAGGCTTCACATATTGATCCTCCTACTATCATTAAGCTGCCAGGGCCTCAGAGAATTGCAGAAACTTGTAGACATCCTCGTCCCTAGATCCACAAGAAAGACCCGCCAAGCCTCCCACTCTCAAAAGCGCATCTTTAGCACAAAGGAATTTTTTGACCAATATCGAGCCTAACCATCTAAACTTCCCAAGAGAGTTATGATCTTCCAAAAACCCAGCCAGAGCCGTCGTCATCTTCGCCCTGAGGATTCTCTCTGAACGTATGGGGGAAACGATCAAAGCACTCTCCAAGATTTCGCCTTCGCTAGGTTCTACAACCATATGCATCTCTCCTTCCCACATTGAGCGACTCTGAACGGCCCCATCATCTCTTCATCTTCGATAGAAAAGTCGTTCCTTGTCATCTCAAACACCTCTTTCCCTGCCTACCCATTTATTACCACCATCTTAAGCCCCAATCTCTTCTCAGCTTCCTGGTAGAAATGCCAACTTGATTCTCTCGGTCGTAAGTAATGCCATTGGCATCGCACATGCCTTCATAAATCAGGCGTGTGGGAGCATAAAAGCCCTCCCCACGTGCTAACTGCTAAGGACGGCAAAGAATTATCAATGATAAATTCATGTGCGAAAGAAGGCTCATCGAAATCTTTTAAAACTCCTTTTAACACATGTCAACTTTTACGTCCATCTCGAGATCAAGCGGACGAGAAACGTCCGACTTAGCTACGATCGTGGAATGAGGCCATCTGTCTTGAACGACCCCTTGATCCATGCAATAGTTTCCTGCTTCGGTCCCCAAAGCAAGGTTAGAAGGAGGTTCGGGTCCCAACCCTAACTTGTGAAATAGGTTCAGAGATGAGCGAAGAGGGTTCGGTGCTCCTATGGAACACGTTTCACTAGTTGTCGAAATAGAGCCCTAATGCAAGGCCGAGCTCGAGTGGGGTAGCCTGTGGGATGCGGGGACACACTCGGGGTGGGCGGCCTGTGTGAGGCAGGTGGCTCGTGAGAGGCGGGCCCATTTGATGTGGGGCCCACGAGGAGGGTTCGGTAGATGTCCTAACCCATGCGATGTGGGACCTGGGCTATGAGATAAAGGGATTAATTCACTACTCTCTAACAGTTCGAGCTTTTAAAGCAAGTGGCTAATTGTCTTGCATCAAATTAGCATCGGAGCAGGAGGTCTCGTGTTCGATAATCCTCACCGGAGGTAATTAATAAAGGGGCATTTTCACACCGAGCTCAAGTAGAGTAGCCTGTGGGATACGGGTAGATACTTAGGGTGGATGGCCCGTGTGAGGCGGGTGGCTCGTGAGAGGCGAGCCCATGTGAAGTGGGGCCCTCAAGGAGGGCTCGGCTGATATCCTAACCCATGCAACGTGGGGCCCGGGCTATGAGATAAAGGGATTAATTCACCACTCTCTAACAGTTCAAGCTTTTAGAGCTTTTAGACTTGTCATCGATCAGCACCGAGACAGACGATGGAGTCGGAGTTCCCTTCTTGTGCCTTGCTTTCAATCAAATCACTCCCAACTCTTCCTCAGATTCCGTGGCAGGATTAATTTGTTGCACTTCCCCCACACAAGAAGTTATCGCAGTGAAAAACTTCTGAGACCAAAACTCTAAAGGCACTCCCCATATGAGAAACTAGGCATCTTCACTTCCGAACAATGAGAACTCCTCCCATCTCCAGATCCGAACGATTGGGCTTTCCTTGTGGATCGCCCCTACGATGAAGATATTGTCAACATTCACCTCCGGAACTGGCCATAACCAAACGTTGTTTGGGCCGATGGGTTTCAAGGAATGCATCTCAAGCTTCAGCAGCAGTAACATTCTTCCAACCACTAATTTATCTGAGAAAGGGTGGCCCTTAAGAATGTGGAAAACATGACTGAATGGTAGAGCCAATCCCAGGATCTGTCGATGACCTCCTCATTCAAACGGACTATCGTTTCTCCTCCCCTTTGTTCCAATGATATCAACCCTTGACCACTGGAATGCCAATCAGAAGAAGATCCTTTTTCAACTGCAACCCCTTTCCCTGCTTGATTCTCTTCCGGCACAAAAGAGGGACATGCCAATTGGTGATCCAAGGTGCCACTGTACCATTCTTCTGGTGGGATCATCGTGCATATGCCATGCTCCAAAATGTCCCCATTGGATGAACAAAACCATCCAACTGCAGGACTTCTCCCATCAATTTTACCTGCAGTCTGCATTGCATTCCAGCTGTCCAATCACTACCCGCCAATCAGATACCTATGATCACCCAAAGCATCACATTTTTCCACATTGCCCATCACATGACATGGCCCGCCAGATTAATGGTATAGATAAACAAAACTAGCGCCCCATTTGCACGTTTGCAGGGGCATCCAAGCATCACATGATACCTCACACATAAACGGTACAGTGTACCAATTGCACACGACAGTAACAGAATTTAAACATGAAATTCAACTTCAATACTGATAATAACAGGCAAACAATCACAATCGAGGAACAAATCTCAACCGTCGAATTACGAAAACCGTACCGAAAAAGGAAACCCTTACCTGATTCTTGATGGCGGTCTCAGCAGCTTCGACCGCCTTCATGACCTGAAACAGGCTCTCCTTGGAAGGATCGTTGCCGCTGACACCAAGGCCTGAGAACCGATCGACCAAATTACCGATCGCGCCATCGATCGGAGGGTTGTTGTTGCCCCACTGAGATCGGGAGTCGCGACTGTAACCGATTTCACTACTCGGATTTCCGTCGTAAGCTCCCATAGAACGAGAAATCACTGGAAATTTCTAGAAAATTCTGTCCGGAGGGTTGCGATTTTACAGAAGAGAGAGAGAGAGAGAGAGAGAGAGAGAGAGAGAGAGAGAGATAGGGTTCTATGAAATGTGTAAAGAAGGCTTTGCGAGAACTTGTATGAAAGACGGATTTGATTTTTTGAGGGGAGGAAATCTGAGAAATGGGCTTCGACTTTTGTAATATTTAAAGGTTGAAGTAAATAAAAGAGCTCGAAACAAACGAAGCCAGCTGGGTTAGCTCACTCGAACCCGATCGGATTTAACTTGGCTTAGTTAGTTCGCCTGATCAGAACATTCGGGCCAAGCCGAGTGGAAACGGATTGGCTACTCCCCCTGCCACCAGCCAATGCCTGGTGGTCGGTGGTCTGTGGGCCTACCATGATGTATGTATTTCATCCATGCCGTCCACATATATTTTTCCAGATCATTTTATAGAATGAGACCAAAAATGAGGTATATCCAAATGTCAAGTGTACCACATTACAGGAAACAGTGTTGAATAAGCGTCAACCGTTAGAAACCTTTAGGGGGGCGTTGAAAGTTTTGGATGAAGCTGATTTTTGGTTTGTCCCTTCATCTGGGCCTGTATGACCTAATCAACGGATTAGATGTCAAATAAACAGTACATTGTCCTTAGTAGAATTTTAATTTTGGATATCCAATCAATATTATTTTCCTATGGTGTGGTCCACCGAGATTTATATCCCTCTCATTTTTAAAAAAGTGTTAAAATGATCTGTAAAAATAGATGAACAGAATGGATGAAACACATACATCATGGTGGGGTCCACAAAGCACCGACCACGGCCACGGCGGTGGCAGGGGGAGTAGCCAATCCGTTTCCAAGCCGAGTCAGAAATCTCAGCTCAGTACAGAATAGGACGAGTATAAGCTTTACGCCAGCTTGGTTTTGTTCGAGCTCGAACCTTGGTTTGATTCAGCTTGTATTATTGAATATTTAAATGTTTAAACTGCATATTAACTTAATTAATTTTTTTTATTTATCATTGATTCTTATTCATAAACTTTGAATTTTATTGTTCATTTATTATCCATTTAACTTCTCTTGTCTATGATTACGAAATTAAGCTAATTAAATAACTCATTTCGGGAAAATTAAAAATAAATTTTGAATAAGCTCAAATGTATCTTGAAAGTAGCTAGAATTTAAATCGGCTCAAATCTGACTTGAGTTCTGCTCAATTCAATTACAAAACAAGCTTGAGCTTGTCATTGATATCTTAAATCTATAAGTAACATGGTTTGCTGTTGTTATTAAAAGACCACTCGATGTCATTGCACAGAGGTCCATATCATTAACGGATATTTGATTCCATCGAAAAAAATAATAATAATATATATTAATTGTTAGAATGTTTTGGTGTTGTTGTTCAATGTTATCAAAGGTGTTCAATGTCAATGAGGTTTTCAATGGGATGTCGATACGATCAAAAGTCCCATCGAGTACGCATGCAAAATTGCATAAGTAAATAAATTGTTTCTTAATCCAATTATAATACTTTATATATCAAGTTTAATTACGATTTGGGAGTAAGTAAAGGTATAGAGATGCTTTCTAATTTATTCACAAGAATTTCAAAAGCATAACTAAGGCTTGTGAAAGTAGATTAGAAGCTTGTTCGAATAAGTAATACTCTCTTTAAATTTTATGCTTTCATATGTATATTCCTCGTTTTGTGTTATGATTTTTTGTTCGTAATGAATTTTTCATGTAAAATTTTGATTGTTTTTATTTGAACTTAGTTGTGTAATTGCATGTACTTTACTTGATTCTTTCTCTTTTCTTTTCTTTTTTTCATATGTTTTCATAATTATCTGAAGTCAGCACAATGATCAATTCAAACCTAACTCAGCATAGTTCCACCTGATTTGACTTGTGTACATTTCTAATATTTGTATAAAACAAAAACTTTGATACTTTGGTCCACCTGAGATGTGTGTCAGCCTCTTTTCGGGGTACATGGCCTAAAACGAGCTGTAAAATAGATATACGACGAATAGATCATGGTGTGGGCCCACAAAGCATCAACCATGGCTAAGTCAGCACCGTCAGCCTCAGGGTCAGCGTTCAATCCGCGTTTATCCGCGTGTGCAATTTCCAAGTGCCAGCGTATCAAACGCCCTACGCAGCCCGAGTATCATATACTTCCTCATTCTCAATATTCGGCCTGGCACGAGACTTTGTATACCAGTCGTATGTTCGGGTTTTGAGTTCGTACAAGTGGGGCCCACCAAAACACGTGATATTTGCCCATTTTCTCTGTTTAATGTTGGCCGTTCATCAATTTTCCATCTCGATCGTATGTTACTCCACTATCTACTATAAGGTTCGGATTCTTCCAATATGGTGAGTGTATGGCCCATACTACGGACGGTTTAGATCACGAAACCTTGGGTCCTGCGTACCCCAACGGTACCCCTCCGACTCTCAGCACGGTATACACGCGTTTTCAGATCTGACGGCCGAGAGCCATTCTTCGATACACGTCACACGTGCAATTTCTACGGTGTGCGGATCGTCTGTGTTGAGAATTCCAGTGCCGTCGCTTCTCATTAGTATCCATCATTTTCGATGACTCCATCTAACAAAGTAGGCGGTATTTTCATTTTTCCGTAGATTACGTGTTATACAACACAACTTTTAACACGTGGAACTAATATAGTACTACCATGATTTTTTTATTTTTTTTAGATCCAAACCGCTCATCAAAATGTTCAAACAATTCTAGATTATGATCTCAAAAACGAGTTTCATCCATATAGCTCAATTGGACCACAACATAGAAAGCAGTTGGGGTAGAAAAAACTACCGTTGAAATCTTCTTTGGGCCAACCATAAGGCTTATTTTTCATAATTTCATCTAACTTCTTCGTAAGGTCACTCATATATGTATAAAAGTAAAACACAAACATCAGCTTCATCATAGCTTCCTATGGCTGTATATAACGGTAGCATCAATTCTTACTGTTTCAAACGACGTGGTCCGGATCCCTACTCTTGCTGGGGTGGTAGACTCTCTCAGGAGTTTCAACACTCGGTCAAGGGTTTGAGCATCACTAGGTGGTGAAATTCCACTAGCATAAGTGTATGGGGGTGTGTAAAAAAAAATAATAAAATAATAAAAAATAAATAAAAAAAAATAAGAAAAAAATAAAATGATGAGGTCCACCTAATGTTTTTTGGGGCTCATATCCTACAATTATTTGAAAAAATGTCTGGAAAGTGTGATTTTTTTTTTATTTTTTATCTTTACACACTTTTTTTTATTTTTTATCTTTACCCCCCCCCCCCCCCCCCCCCCCCCCCTCATGCTAGTGGAATTCACCACCTATGGGTACTTGAACCCGGGAGTTGAAACTCCTGGGAATTTACCACCCAGCAAGAGTAAGGACCCATGGACAGTGTGAATTTAATAAAATACATGATCATGGACAGTGTGAATTTAAGAAATACATGATCATAGGCCATGTAAATTTCACAGGTAAAGAAATTCAGTTGATCCACGTGAAATTAAACCGTTAGTGTTGTTAACCTGTCGAACTTCCATGACCCCATCACCACGTGTGTATCAAAACCACAGTCCCTCCATTTTTTATACACACGTGCAATCTCCACGTGCGTGTGTATTATCCATCAAACCATGCGAGAGTATCGACATGATAAGAAAAGACAGATTGGGGCATCGTTTAGCTCCTCCTGAGTACGTTAAGAGCAAGAATAGGGCTAATCCAATTCTCTAAGTGGGCCACACCACGTGCAAGGGCAGAGATTGGGATATTGATTAGGTACTATCCTCTAAGAAGCCACTGTAATATATGGGTTTTATCCACACTGTCCATCTACTTTGTAGTATCATTTTTAGGATACAACCCCAATTTTAAGGTGCCGCTGGATGAGGGGAAAACACAAATATCAGTTTGATCTGAAACTTTATGCCCTTAAAATGTTTTCATTGGTAAATATTTATTTCCTACCGTATGATTCACTTGAGCCTTAAAATTGTCTTATTTTTAGACTTGCACCCTAAAATGATATTGAAAAATAGATGGACAGTGTAGATAAAACCTGTGAAAGGACATCACCCAGTATAAGCCGGTGCATTGAAACTGTATTTTTGGAGTTATAAACGTTTTGGACCAAGCTAATATTTATTTATTTTTTCATTTCATTCCAGCGGGACTCACCTTATACAGGGTTGGACATTTTACCATGGAAAAGTTTCGATTAGGAGCATCCCCATTGACACCTTGCATGTGGCCCACTGAGTTCTGAATATGCCTCTTTTTTAAAAAAAAATTCATGTCCTAACATTAGCTTAGCTAGCGTCCTGGCATGAGCCGGCGCAAGTGACGAATAAGTGTAGATGTTACTTAGGTGAGCCTCGGTTTTATTATGGCCTCTGTGACCAAGTGGACTGCTAAATGTGTTGAGTAAATTAAGTCTTTGAGACCCACAATGATTTATATATTTTATCCACTTCGTCCGTTTATTTTATCAAATAATTATAAAGTTTGAATACAAAAAATGAAGCATATCCAAAGCTCAAGTGGATCACATCAAGGAAACAATGTGAATTTAACGCATACTAATAAAATAATTCTTAAGGGCTTTTTTTCCTACCATATGCCCCACTTGAGCCTTAAAACTATCTAATTTTCAGACTTGCACTCCAAAATGATATTAAAAAATAAATGGGCGGTGTAGCAGATATATAAAACCCCATGAAAGGGCAGCACCCAATATAAGCCGGTGCCTTGAAACTATTTTTTTGGGGGGTCATCAACGTTTTGGACCAAGCTTATATTTAGTTTTTTACCCTTCATTCCAGTGGGACTCACCTTATAAGGGGTTGGATGGCATATAATTATCACAGTTAACCATGGAAAAGTTCTGATTATGAGCATCGCCATCCACACCTTATTTTTACTCACGTCCTAACGTTAGTTTAGCTCATGTCCTAGCATGAGCTGGCGCAAGTGATGAAAAAAAGGTAAATGTTACTCAGGTGGGCCTCAATTTAATTATGGCATCTCTGTCCAAGCGAACTACTAAGGGCCTATTTGGTCAGGTGCATTAGGTGGTATTAGATGGGATGGTATACATAATCTCATCTAATGCATCTGATTGACATGTTTGGAATGGATGATGAAAATCATTTTGAGATTGGTGCCCAAACACCGTGGTTATGGGTGGGATTTTGCCATCCCTCGTTGATTATCTGAATCCCACCTCCACGAGTTGTAAGGGAAGGGTGGGGCCTCCACTCGTGGATCCCAACTTGATGTGTATGTTTCATCCAAGTTGTCCATCTAATTTTCCAATTTGTTTTGTCCTTAAAACCTAAAAATGAAGTCTATCATCATCCTAGGTGGGTAACAGAGACCGAAAAACTCCTACCTCACACTTGCATGCATAGAATTTTATAGTGGGTTTTTACTTATGGGACCCATAATGAGGTAGTTGTTAGATCCACACCATCCACCTCTTTAATATGTTATTTTGACCACTTGAACCAAAAATCAAGTTGATCCAACCATCAGTGGACCACACTATAGGTGACGGTGGGTTGGTAAGACCCACTCACGTCACTGCTCGCTGAGGTGGGGTGGGGTGTCCCACTCATGACCCCGCCTTAATGTATATGATATATCCACATTGTACACCAATTTCTCTATATCATTTTAGGCCAGGGGCCAAAAAATGAGGCAGATTCGAGTTTCAAGTGGCCACACATAGGGAAATGAACTCCTGCTGTTGAAACCTTTCAAGGCTCTTCGTGGGGTCTCTGATCATCCAAACCAGTCAAAGTTAGGATCCATAAGACCTGCTCGAGCTGACCTACTTGGTGAACGGGTCGAATTGTCCAAATGGAGCCCACCTCGATGGTGACACAAAAATAAAATATATATAAATGATTTATACATTTGCAATCGCATGTTTTATCTTTCCCCAACAGGATTGGCTCCAATCTTGTTGGATAGAAGTTACTCTCATGTCTTTCAAACATGTCATTAAAAAGCACGGGATATACCCAATCCAGAGACAATACCTTACCCATGCATTTAATGCTACTTTTTCAATTCCATCTAGCTTAATCCCACCTAATGCAGGTGGCCAAACGGGCCCTAAGTGTACTGAGTAAATTCTGTGTAAACTCTATGAGGTCCATAATGATTTATATATTTTATTCACTTTGTCCATCTATTTTATTATATAATTATAAAGTTTGAAATAAAAAATGAAGCATATCTAAAGCTTGAGTGGATTATGTTAATACTAAAATCTGAGTCATCCTTCGCCAACCCCTGCGTGCTCGAAGCGAACCCTGGTCCTACACAAGATAGTAAACAAAGGAGACCCTGGCTCAAGTAGGAGACCCTCTAATGATAAAGTTAGGCTAGAGAACTAGGTCTGAGTAATGTAGAGTAGAGTGAGGGTGCTAGATGTTGCGTACCTGTTTCAGTAGAAATTATTCATATTTATACCTGAGAATCATAATAACCGTGCCCAATAATCTTGACATGGTCATCGCCACTACGCGAGAGCTACGTGTGTGCAGTCGTCGGCAGTTACCCGAATATCGTGCACAGAGCATTACTCCTGTTGTGTGTTACTGGGTTGTCTATTAATGTTGTCGTTGACCAGATTCCGATCTGAGCCGACCTCATGGCTCAAATCTTGCTCGACCACCCGAGCCCACGGATAAGCGGATCGTCGACACACTAAGTAGAGAGGTTCGAGTCGGAGGTAGGATGAATGGGTGCACGATGACTACTGTTCTTCGAGCTTTCGCGAGAGCTCTTGCAAAGGACAGATCGGCCCAGACGTATTGTCACCGCTCCGAGGTTCTACTCATAAAAGGTGTGAAGATTTCTTCCCAGTCCCAAGTCGGTGTCGTAGCTCTACAATAGCCCTCGGGTCGGACGCTCACCTTAGGTTTGAAACTTATCAGTCCAAGGCCTTGCTATTTAGTGCCAGAGTTAGCCTTGATGCGGCTCGGTTCAAATTTACCCATAATAGATAACATAACAAGAAACAATAATTGAACATCTACCAATAAAAAAAAAAAGGGCTACAAAAGTTTTGGATCAAGCACACGAACTTAGATCTTCTACTTGCCAGGAAGAGGAAAATCCTGCTTCCCCCCAATGTGATTGGTCATCATTAATGGCAAGTGAAGGATTCAAATTCCAATTAGATTTTGCTCATGGCAAGTGAAGGATTCAAATTCCAAGCTTGTATTTGTATTTTCCTTTCATCCATGGTTGTGTGATCTTATGAATAGGTTGGATGACAAATAAACATCTTCGTGGGTCATAAGCAGGTTTCAATGATGGAAATCTCTATTCTCACTGTGTTTCCCATGGTGTGGTCCACTTGAGCTTTGGATATGCTTCAATTTCCAGCTCAACCTCCTAAAATGAGCTGAAAAAATGGCTGGACAGTGTGGAAAAACCACATACAATGAAGGTGGGCCCAACAGAATTGGCTCAGTACACAATCCAATTTCCTGAAATTAACGAACCCTGCATGAAAATTAAATGACCTGATGGCAATGTTTAAGTGAAGGGTATTTTGGTCATCTAGAAAAGATTTTGCGTGCAATCTCAGCATATTTCCATGGCTTGGACTGACTGTTGTGGGACAAAGTTCGATTCTAACTCGAGCAAAGGCCCACCCAATCATTTCCACCTTTAATGGTGCAAAATGAACAAATTTCAATCAATGAAAGCGAGGCCCACCTGTAGTGGCCTAAGGCAGGCAATCATTAGAGATGATTGAGTAGATGACTTGAGAAATAATCTATTTCAATGGTTGTTGGTTCATAAATGGAATAATCTATTCCATGCCAGGACCATTAAATAAATGGTGTGGCCCACTAAAACTGGAGGTTTGCACTGCCCTTCAATGAAATGAGATCCAACGGTGTGATATGGAAAATGAAAATCGGATGGTAAAGATAGAAAACCAACGGTTCACCCATCATAGATTGATCAATGAGAGGTCCATACTAGATATCAACGGGGAGAATTGGTAAAGATCAACGGTGATGATCGATAATCAATGATCGTATATAGTGATGATGCATGATTAGCAATTTGATCGAAGATTAGTGGTCCAGACTAACAATACCAAAACATTAACCATAGAATCCATTCATGCCAGGTGATCAACGGTTAGATTTTACAATGATGGAATGTCAATTGTTGGATCTATAGCATTAATGGAATATCAACGGCCGGATCCAATGATAACCACTGAAACACATAAGATCATCAATATTACCTAACATTGAAGGAAGGTTGGAATACATCGTATATTCTTCTGCCTTACCTAAGCTGCAATTAGATTAGCCGGAATACTATTTTTAAAGATAGAGCTCACGCAAAGCATGTTCGAAAGGAGCTCATATTGAGTATTGCCCTTGCCTAGGAGTTCAACACAACCACAATATGGCATGATTAGATTGAATATTGGCTGCTATCGTAAGAGACTAGGGCACAATCTATTGTGTTTCTGACCTTGGATTAGAACGTCCAACTATCCTTGCATATATAAATAAAACTCAACTAGTTAATTTGATCAACACAACCTAACCGACTCATTCTTGATATAGACCAGTAACCTTAATTCAAGTGTTCTCTGATCAAGCCAGCAGGTTTATTATGAACACGGGATTATGAAGTCTACAAGAATTATACCAGTGTAGTGGCCTAATCCAAATAAACAAATCTTCATTTTTTCTATCTCTCTTTCTCCTTATGAATTATCTTTTTGGTTTTCATCTGTTGGTAAACTTGTGTTTACAAAATTTTACCAATGGTTCATTCTTACCTGCTGTTTCAATTATTTTGACATGGATGAGTAACATAACGCTTTAAGGACAATGTGATGATATGTGTGTCAGCCCGTCCTTAATATTATATATATTTTTAATTTCCTATTTCCTTCTATCATTTTGGTTTCTAACATAAAAAATTTCCTCTTTAGCCGACATTGTGTTATGTATTTTGCTCAGCTACTATATCTTGCAACTTGATTTGGTTTATCTACATCTTCCATTTGTTTTTTCGGATAATTTTAGGGGTTCAACCCAAAATTAATGCATATATAAAGCTTGAGTGGACCATACATAGGAAAAAGTAAAATATTGATTTCCACTGTTGAAAATTTTTTTAGGCCCTCAGTGATGTTTATTTGTCATCCAACTTGTTTATAAGATTAAATAGACATCGATGAAGGGAAAATGCAAATATCATCTTAGTCTAAAACTTTGGTTGCCCCCTAGGAATTTTTCAACGGTAGATATTCAATTCACACTGTTTTTGGTGGTGTGGTCCACTCAAGGTTTGGACATGCTCCATTTTTGGGATAAAGCCCTCAAATTATGTGGTAAAAGAGATGAAGGGAGGATACAATGCATGAATGACAGTGGAGCCGACGGAGTATGCAATCCGCATCCGTTCATGAGTGCTTATTAAGCCTGACGAAGCGTGTATTTCAATC
This sequence comes from Magnolia officinalis, assembly GCA_021015155.1. Taxonomy (NCBI): domain Eukaryota; kingdom Viridiplantae; phylum Streptophyta; class Magnoliopsida; order Magnoliales; family Magnoliaceae; genus Magnolia; species Magnolia officinalis. The sequence continues at coordinate 58,991,251 of JAJHSJ010000014.1, forward strand.
CAAACGGTAAAGGTCGTGATACCTAGAATCATTCCAACTTGATGATCCTAATCTCCAAGAGGTGGACATTTATCTCTTGAATTTGGATTTTTGCCTAACTTTCATCCTTATCAACTGCTTCAAGCTCATCGGATTGAAAGTTTTCAAACCATGGTTCTCTAATCCAGACCATCAGTCTGTCTAAACCCAATGTGAAGGGGGATAGATGCAAGATATTCCAGGTTGAAACATTGGGACTATCTTTTAGAAAAATCGAAAGGTTAGACTGTCGTATCAACTATGGCCCACAACAACCAATGGTTCCGATTATCAGAAGCAGATTGGCTGGTCTACCACACACCACTGACCTGGCTGGTGTGTACTCGTGCGAAGACGAGCGCTGACGCTGGTCGAGCTCCTAGGTGTAAGAACGGTTCAAAGGAGATTAAAGTCATATGAGCCACATAATGATGTATTTATTATATCCACACCGTTCATCCATTTTTCAAGATCATTTTAGATCATGATACACAAAATGAGTCATATCCAAATCTAAAGTGGACCACACTACAAAAAAGCAGAGAGGACAATGATTCTCACCGTTAAAATATTTATAGGGCCCACCATAACTTTTATTTTACATCCAATCTGTTCATAGGATCACAAAGACCTGGATGAAGAGGAAAAACGAATATAATATTGATCAAAAACTTCTGTGACCTCCAAAAGTGTTTCAATGATAGATGTTCAATCCCCCCCTGCTTTTTGCAGTGTGGTTCACCTAATATCTGGATCTTTCTTATTTTTAGGTTCAAGCATTTGGACTAGCTTGTCAAATGAACGGACGGTTCGGATATAACACAAACCTCATGATGGGACCCACCGAACTTGGTGACGTCAACACACCAACCAGGTAGGTGATGTGTGGTACACCAGCCAATCCGCTTCCCCTATTGTCAAACCATGGCCCCCAATTGTCCGAACTGAAATTACCATGCAACGGAAACGGATTGGCTACTCCCCTTGCCACCAGCCCGTGGCTGATGGTCGGTGCTCTGTGGGCCCCACCATGATGTATGTGTTTCATCAATTCCGTTCATCCATTTTTACATATCATTTTAGGGCTTTATCCCAAAAATGAGAGAGATATACATCTTGGTGGACCACACCACATGAAAACAACAGTGATTTGATATCCAACATTAAAATCCTCCTAAGGCCCATTGTACTGTTTATTTGACATCCAATCGGTTGATTAGGTCATACAAACCCATATGAAGGGAAAAAACAAATATCAGATTGATCCAAAACTTTTATGGCTCCCAAGAAGTCTTTAATGGCCAACTTTCATTCAACATTGTTTCCTGTAATGTGGTCCACTTGAGATTTTGATATACCTCATTTCTAGTCTAATATCATAAAATGATCTATAAAAATATATAGACGGCGTGGATGAAACATATATATCATGATAGGTCCCACATAGCACTGACCATCAGCCATTGGCTGGTGGCAGGGGGAGTAGCCAATCCGTTTCCCATGCAATTGTGCAGACTATCATATCTTCTTCTGCTTCCATTGAATATTTTAAATTTGGAATAGCGCTGACTCTCGGAATCAACAGCTTCAACTTGTCCAGTACGTGTCAACCTTGTCAGTCGGATGTCAAATGCTTTTGGGTGTGTGTGGTTGAGATTTTAGAACCGGAATGTGGTGGACCCATCTCCATCTCGTCAGGTTCTGATGGACAGCCGAGATGATTTCCTGATGTGGCCATTAAGCACAACGTGGGGCCATGTTTTGGTGATCCAGACAGTTGAATGATATTGGCCCCACTAGATTAGAATGGAAGATGCATCAAAACCTTCGAATGTCAAGATAATTCGAGCAGCAGACGAGAGAGAGAGAGAGAGAGAGAGAGGATGCTACCATCCACATCTTTTCCCAGCGTATCAACGACTTGGATCACTGAATCATGGCTACCACATGCAGTCACCGTGAGCCTCACGAAACCCTATGAAGTTTCAACCTCTCAATGCGGGGATCGGATTCGGTAGGTACGAACGTCGGCGGTGCGGGTTAAGCAACATGAGCCCCCGACCATGATTTATGTGTTTTATCCACTCCTTTCGTATATTTGTTTCTAATCATCTCAAGGCATCCTCGTATTCTGAGACCATTCATGCAATCAAAAGTAAATGAGTCTCTTCGTTTCTGAATTTTTTCCGTATCTCCTGCTCTCGAGTTCAAATTTAGGTCCTGTTTGTTAAATCTGAAGTCTAAAGACTGAATCTGATATCTAAAGTTGAATCTAAAATTTGGAAGTCTGAAAATTAAGTATTGAATTTGAAAAAACTTGTTTGTTAACAAACATCTTTAATGTCTGAAATATGTTAATTTGACACATTTGCCCCTATCTCCCGTTTGGAAATGTTTTATATTTAAATAAATTATTTTTTATTGAATGAAAATAAAATCATTATATTTAATTCAAATAAACTAAAATACCTAAAAACTAAAATATCATCATATGGTCCTCAATTCCTCTTAGCGAGTAGATTGTCACTATGTGTTGTGTAGGGTTGTACACCAAGTTCGAGTACCCACGGTGGTGAAATCCCACGGTGTGCATGTGTGGGGTGTGTGTGCGTGTGGCGAGAGTGTGTAAAAAAAAAAAAGAAAAAAAAGGTTGTACACCAGTAGCAACAAAACCTTCAAACAAGGCCCACCTTGATGTTTATATGTTATCAAAACCGTTTATAAGGTAATTCCCAATTGGATGAAGTGAAAACACCTAAAATATAGCTTGATACAAAACTTGTGTCGCCTATTTAAGTTAATTTTCTATCCAATACGTTCATAAGGTTCATAAGGTCACAAATAACTGTATGAAAATAAAAAAAAAAATAAATCATATTGATCCAAAACTTCTGTAACCCCAAAAAGGATTTCAATGGTAGACATTCAATCCCCTACTGCTTTTGCAGTGTGGTCCACTTGATAGTTCGATATGTTTTATTTTTTGTCTCAAGCTTTAATACAAGCTCGCCAAATTGATAGACAGTTTGGATATAACACATATCTCATGATGGGACCCACATAACTTGTTGACGTCAATAAAGCAGCTATATAGCTAGTGTGAGGTACACTAACCAATCCGCATCCTACTTGGACACAGATTAACTACTAACAGGTTGAATAGCTAGATTTACTACCGAAGTGATGTCATCAAGTTCCGTGGGCTCACTATATGTATATGCTTTATCAACACCATCCATATATTTGGAGATTTAATTTTAAAGCATGTGTAACGCCCTAAAAATTGGGGGTCGTGCATACACTCGACTCCCAAGTTTTCGGGTATCACCTATAATCAATTTTTTCATTGTTTTGCGTTTAATCAGGTTTAAATGCGCAGTATGGAATTACTTGAAATATGAATCACAATCACAACAAGTCTACTGAATTGAAAGTGGCTAAATGCATACAAGTCCGAAATAATATCAGTGAGTGACACAAGGCATTGCCTAACAAAATACAACAAAGGTTATGTCCAAAAAAATGATGCGCCGAGTCCAACACCCAGCGGTCCAAAGTTCGTCTACTAGACCTATGGAGAATCGCCCATCAACTGGAAGTAGGACAACTCGTCCTCCCCATCCAGGCTCGCACCGTAAGGCTCTTCGTATTCAACATCACCTGCAACTACTGAAGTGTCTGGTTAGTGTTTTAAAACATCGTCCCAGAGTGGGAGTGAGTGATCAACTCAGTGGGTGTTATTAATCTTAAGTTGTAACAGACATCAATTACATTATGAACTTAATGAAAAGAAATCATTCATAAATGTCTCACTAATCTCGTTAATGCGTATGCATGATAGATGATATGATGCATACTCTTGCCACAACACTCCCTCGAGCGACTCCATCTAACGATCGCATATGACCAACACTCCCTCAGAGCGACCTCGACTATTGAGTCGCCAACCTAACTAGTGCGATGCGATGATAATGTTAGTCAAGTTCTTAGTTAATTCTATTCATCAGCAGGTTAGAAAAACTATACACCCCACATATCAATGCCCTAAACTAGTTGCTATGCCAATGCCCATTAACGCACGAGGCCAGGGCACCACGATCCTTGATCCCGTCGGGTCCCCATCCCCAACTTCAAGCACATGGGGAGTGCTGAGAACTGGGATTGTTCGTGGTCACTACGTGGAGGTTCGTCACCCCGGCGTAGGCCGACAGCTCGAACACAGTGTCCCATTCCACCATGTCCTGCTCACGAGTCGGTGGATCGGCTTCAATTTGGTTATCGATGGAACGGTTGTAGGGTTTCTAGGTTTCATACATAAGTGAGCAAACATGGTTAACAAACAAGGTTGATCAGTAAATAAGCTAAACCGCACGAGTTCAGGCAAGCATGTGACTAACGACATTGGGTACGAGCGACCCATGTAGTCTAACTATTGTCGCCCACACGCTCCCACTCAAATCCATGGGTTTAGCCTCAGGATAGCCCTACCAATGGGACCACCTTCACTCTCCTCATTTTCCTGACCAACCCAAAGGTTGAGGGTAATTTCATAACATGCCACAATCAGGGTTATCGTCGACTACAAGTAGAAGCATACGTTCATATCTTCCAACATGAAATCTTAAATTTCTCTACCAAGCAAAGCTAATCATGATGTGAACTAAGGGTGCAAGTGTGTTGTGTGGGTTAGCGAGGAAGCTAAGCACTTCCTACACTTCATAGTACCAAGAAGTCTTTAATGGCCAACTTTCATTCAACATTGTTTCCTGTAATGTGGTCCACTTGAGATTTTATATACCTCATTTCTAGTCTAATATCATAAAATGATCTATAAAAGTATATAGACGGCGTGGATGAAACATATACATCATGATAGGTCCCACATAGCACTGACCATCAGCCATTGGCTGGTGGCAGGGGGAGTAGCCAATCCGTTTCCCATGCAATTGTGCAGACTATCATATCTTCTTCTGCTTCCATTGATATTTTAAATTGGAATAGCGCTGACTCTCGGAATCAACAGCTTCAACTTGTCCGGTACGTGTCAACCTTGTCAGTCGGATGTCAAATGCTTTTGGGTGTGTGTGGTTGAGATTTTAGAACCAGAATGTGGTGGACCCATCTCCATCTCGTCAGGTTCTGATGGACAGCCGAGATGATTTCCTGATGTGGCCATTAAGCACAATGTGGGGCCATGTTTTGGTGATCCAGACAGTTGAATGATGGCCCCACTAGATTAGAATGGAAGATGCATCAAAACCTTCGAATGTCAAGATAATTCGAGCAGCAGACGAGAGAGAGAGAGAGAGATAGGATGCTACCATCCACATCTTTTCCCAGCGTATCAACGACTTGGATCACTGAATCATGGCTACCACATGCAGTCACCGTGAGCCTCACGAAACCCTATGAAGTTTCAACCTCTCAATGCGGGGATCGGATTCGGTAGGTACGAACGTCAGTGGTGCAGGTTAAGCAACCTGAGCCCCCACCATGATTTATGTGTTTTATCCACTCCTTTCGTATATTTTTTTCAAATCATCTCAGGGCATCCTCGTATTCTGAGACCATTCATGCAATCAAAAGTAAACGAGAGTCTTCGTTTCTGAATTTTTTCCGTATCTCCTGTTCCCGAGTTCAAATTTAGGTCCTGTTTATTAAATCTGAAGTCTAAAGACTAAATCTAATATCTAAAGTTGAATCTAAAATTTGGAAGTCTAAAAATTAAGTACTGAATTTGAAACAACTTGTTTATTAACAAACATCTTTAATGTCTGAAATATGTTAATTTGACACATTTGCCCTTATCTCCCTTTTGGAAATGTTTTATATTTAAATAAATTATTTTTTATTGTATGAAAATAAAATTATTATATTTAATTCAAATAAACTAAAATACTTAAAAACTAAAATATCATCATATGGTCCTCAATTCCTCTTAGCAAGTAGATTGTCACTATGTGTGTGTGTAGGGTTGTACACCAGGTTCGAGTACCCACGGTAGTGAAATCCCACGGTATGCGTGCGTGGGGTGTGTGTGCATGTGGCGTGAGTGTGTGGGGTGTGTGTACGTGTGTAATAAAAAAAAAAAGAAAAAAAAGGTTGTACACCAGTAGCAACAAAACCTTCAAACAAGGCCCACCTTGATGTTTATATGTTATCAAAACCGTTTATAAGGTAATTCCCAATTGGATGAAGTGAAAACACCTAAAATATAGCTTGATACAAAACTTGTGTCGCCTATTTAAGTTAATTTTCCATCCAATACGTTCATAAGGTTCATAAGGTCACAAATAACTGTATGAAAAGGAAAAAAATAAATCATATTGATCCAAAACTTCTGTAACCCCAAAAAGGATTTCAATGGTAGACGTTCAATCCCCTACTGCTTTTACAATGTGGTCCACTTGATAGTTCGATATGTTTTATTTTTCGTCTCAAGCTTTAATACGAGCTCGCCAAATTGATAGACAGTTTGGATATAACACATATCTCATGATGGGACCCACAGAACTTGCTGACGTCAATAAAGTAGCTATATAGCTGGTGTGAGGTACACTAACCAATCCGCATCCTACTTGGACACGGATTAGCTACTGACAGGTTGAATAGCTAGATTCACTACCGAAGTGATGTCATCAAGTTCCGTGGGCTGACTATAATGTATATGCTTTATCTACACCGTCCATATATTTGGAGATTTAATTTTAAAGCATGTGTAACGCCCTGAAAATTGGGGGTCGTGCATACACTCGACTCCCAAGTTTTCGGGTATCACTTATAACCAATTTTTTCACTGTTTTGCGTTTAACCAGGTTTAAATGCGCAGTATGGAAATACTCGAAACATGATTCACAATCACAACAGGTCTACTGAATTGAAAGTGGCTAAATGCATACAAGTCCGAAATAATATCAGTGGGTGGCGCAAGGCATTGCCTAACAAAATACAACAAAGGTTATATCCAAAAAAATGATACGCCGAGTCCAACACCTAGCGGTCTAAAGTTCGTCTATTAGACCTATGGAGAATCGCCCATCAGCTGGAAGTAGGACAACTCGTCCTCCCCATCCAGGCTCGCGCCGCAAGGCTCTTCGTATCTAACATCACCTGCAACTACTGAAGTGTCTGGTTGGTGTTTTAAAACACCGTCCCAGAGTAGGAGTGAGTGATCAACTCAGTGGGTGTTATTAATCTTAAGTTGTAACAGGCATCAATTACATTATAAACTTAATGAAAAGAAATCATCCATAAATGTCTCACTAATCTCGTTAATGCATATGCATGATAGATGATATGATGCATACCCTCGCCACAACACTCCCTCGAGTGACTCCATCTAACGATCGTGTATGACCAACACTCCCTCAAAGCGACCTCGACTGCTGAGTCGCCAACCTAACTAATGCGATGCGATAATAATGTTAGCCAAGTTCTTAATTAATTTCATTCATCAGCAGGTTAGAAAAACTGATACACCCCACATATCAATGTCCTCAACTAGTTGTGATGCCAATGCCCATTAACGCGCGAGGCCAGGGCACCACGATCCTTGATCCCGTCGGGTTCCCCATCCCCGACTTCAAGCACATAGGGAGTGCTGAGAACTGGGATTGTTCGCGGTCACTACGGGGAGGTTCGTCACCCCAGCGTAGGCCGACAGCTCGAACACAGTGTCCCATTCACCATGTCCGGCTTACGAGTCGGTGGATCGGCTTCAATTTGGTTATTGACGGGCTACAATGGTTGTAGGGTTTCCAGGTTTCATACATAAGTGAGCAAACAGGGTTAGCAAACAAGTTTGGCCAGTAAATAGGCTAAACCGCACGAGTTCAGGCAAGCACGTGACTAACGACATCGGGTACGAGCGACCCATGTAGTCTAACTATTGTCGCCCACACGCTCTCACTCAAATCCATGGGTTTAGCCTCAGGATAGCCCTACCAATGGGCCACCTTCACTCTCCTCCTTTTCCTGACCAACCCAAATGTTGAGGGTAATTTCATAACATGCCATAATCAGGGTTATCGTCGACTACAAGTAGAAACATACGTTCATATCTTCCTACATGGAATCTTAAATTTCTCTACCAAGCAAAGCTAATCATGATGTGAACTAAGGGTGCAAGTGTGTTGTGTGGGTTAGCGAGGAAGCTAAGCACTTCCTACACTTTATAGTACCAATAGCACAAGAATTTAGGAACTATACATGTTATAAAGCAATACCTTATGAGAAAATCAAATAAGAAATGAACATATAATCAACTATTGTAACAAATCATGTGAGAGGCAAGAGAAACATCATGTGAGAACTAAACAAAACATACCATTCCATGCAATTCCAAACAAAACATACAATTCCTAGGTTTTTCTTCTTATAATTTTCAAATACATCATTCAAGTAATCAAAATCATTAGGCTCATAGTATAGTTGATGCTAGGCCACATAAGGATAATAGTCCGCACTTATGGATCGTTGAAGACTTGGAAACGACCTAGGAGTGTGGATTTTGAGAGTCGATCGGCCGGAATCCCTAGAGCAAGCACGTGCATGTTAGAACTCCATGCCAATCCTTTCTCAACTCAAGGGTTTTAAGAAAAAAGTGTGAGGGATTTACCTATACGATAAACGGAGCAATCCTTGCGATTGTGGTGGAGGGTTTCCTTTGGAGAAGGGATATGGAGTTGCAAGATTTGGTTTCCTTGGGCCCCACCCCGATCTATGGTCCACCCTTACTCTCATTCACTCTCCCCTCCCCTCTTCTTCCTTTATTCTTTCTCCCTTTTCTCTCTTCTCTCTTTCCTTTTTCTAGGATAAATTCGTATGGGGAGAGGGGTGCCCCAAAGAATATCCTTTTATAATGCCAAATTTGGTGCAAATGGCCTCAAGTATTGGATTTTTACTATACTAACCCTATGAGAGGGTTTTTCTAGCCTATAGGGCCCACTATGGGGTGTACAAGTCGATATACACTGTGGGATAGTTAGCCCTAATGATGATCTACGTATGGATATGATCGGCCCGCCATTTGGATGTGCTAATAAACGAATATGATTGGAAGTCTGTTTAACGGTCACCGATGGTCGATCGGGGCTGCGACTATACGGATATGAGCAAGGAAATATCCTTACTCCACGTGTGAAGTTTGGTCGTAAACTGATGGTTCAAAATCCTCAACTTTACATAAGAGTGGACGACCCAATTCACTTAAGTTTCAACTCATTTCTTTAGGGTATTTGCATTTCTCATGCACTTGTCCTTCGGCTCAAGTTGAGCGGTTGAACAGTACCCAGGTCCGACTCTCGCGATGGATGTCGAGCCCAGTAAGACGGACATTACTCTATAATTTTGAAACTAGTGGCCTACCAACGAGCGGTCTAGAGCTTGTTCGGAAAATCGGGGCATTTCTGGAATGAATTAGCTATTAAGATTTTTCGTGGGCAGTGATTAGGGTTTGAGTTAACTATGTTCATAATGTGGCTTATTTATAACTAGTGGAAGTGGAGATTTAGTCATGATTACTCTAAGCCGTTGATTTTAGACTAAAAGAATAACGGGGTTCATCTAGTCTATTAGCCAAGATCCGGGCCTTGTCTGACTCGGCTTCGGTTGGATATTTAATTTAGTTATAATTGTCCTGATTTATTAGTGATGAGTCGGTTAGATTTGGGTCATCTGTGAGTGAATTATGGGGCAAAATTTGATGTTCAAGTGATCGTGCGGATTCGTTGGCTTCCTACGATTAATTAATCGGACTTGTGTAGTTCTTTATTAGTTCCACCCATGTATAAATTAACATTGAGTGTTAATGGTCAGTAAGTGACAATATAAGTTAATTACAAAAAAAAAAAAAGGATTTTTTGAAATCCAAAACAGTGAAAATCCAGGATGTTTAGCATGAGTTAAAGAATGAAGCATATCCAAATTTGTAGTTGACCCCACCAAAAAAAAAAAAAAAAACAGTGGGTAGATTGATGTCTATCGTTGAAACCTTCCTAAGGCTCACCATGATTTTTATTTGAAATCTAACTTATTCACAAGTTAACACAGACATGAAAGAAGGGAAAAAACAAATATCAGCTTGATCAAAGACTTTTGTGGCCTATTTAAGTTTTAATGGTGGGCATCACTCTCCCCACTATTTTCGTTTTCTGTGGTGAGGGCTATCGGAGCTTTGGATTTCACTCATTCTTTGTATCTTTACCTAAAATTGTATTTCTAAATGGATGGACGACGTGGATACAAAACATACATCATGATGGGGCCGACATAACTTGGTGACTTAACTTCTGTAGGAGTCTCGCTACTCAACCTGTCGGTATCCAATCTGCGTCTGCTTGGCTACTCCCGCGCCACCAGCCAATGGCTGATGGTCGGTGCTATTTGGGCCCCACCATGATGTATGTGTTTCATCCATGCTGTTCATCTATGTTTCTAGATCATTTTATGGTATGAGACCAAAAATGAGTTATAGATAGTACATTGGGCATGAGGAGAATTTTAATGGTGGATATCCAATCACTATTGTTTTCCTGTGGTGTGGTCCACCTGAGATTTATATTCCTCTAATTTTAGTATCAAGCCCTAAAATGATCTTTAAAAATGAATGGAATGGAATGGATGAAATTCATACATCATGGTAGGCTCAGAGAAGTGCCCCATGTTAAAAGTTGGGATGTGTATAACGCAAGGGAGAAAATCTCTCTCGCAAAGGATAATTTTGGATTAAAAAAATAATAATCACACATCGCATTCTTTATTCGCCATTCAGCTAGACTCTCATCATGGAAAAATTTCAACGTAAAAATTTCAACATAAAATAGTGGAGCGCTTTCCTTCTTATGCGTTAACAAACACCACTAAACATGGAATATTTTCCAAATTCCACGTTAAGTACAAAAATTTAGTGTTAACAAATAGGCCCTTACACGATTCTTTACATGTTGGAAATGTAACTTGACAAGTTTCAAATAGGACAAGAATTGCTTGATTCGGAGACCATTCGATATCCTAAAAACACAATAGAAGTGCCCAAAAAATGACAAAGATCCAAAGTTCAAGTGGACCACATGATGGGGATTGAATCCACACCATTAAAAACTTACTGAGTTTCGGTGAAAGTTTTATACTAGGATGATATTTGTGTTTTCCCTTGGTCCTGGTTTACGTGACTTTATTAACGGCCTGGATGCAAAATAAACATGCATGGACCTTAAGAAGGTTTCAATGGTGGGTGTGATCATCTCCGTGTGGTTCATTTGAGCTTTAGATCTACCTCACTTTTTGGTTCATGCATTTAAATGATCAAGAAAATTGGATGAACATGGATAAATCATGACATACATCGTGGTGGGCCCACAGAGCTTTTCAACATGGAGGATAGATCTACCTCACTTTTTGGTTCATGCATTTAAATGATCAAGAAAGTTGGATGAACATGGATAAATCATGACATACATCGTGGTGGGCCCACTGAGCTTTTCGACATGGAGGAGGTAGGTTAGCCACCGAGGACTTAGTAGCCATCTCACCGCTAAAGTGACATCACCAAGTTATGTGGGCCCCACTGCTATGCATGTATTGTATCTATATCGTCTCTCCATTTGGATAGATTATTTCAGGACATGAGATAAATCTAAAGTTGAAGTAAACCCTATTATAGAAAACAGCGGAGACGGTGATGCCACCGTTAAACTTTCTTAGGGCCCACCGTGATGTTATTTGAGATCTAACCCATGCATAATTGCACACCGACATGGAGGAAGGGACGACATGAATATAAGCTTGATCAAAAACTTTCATAGCTCCCAATAAGTTTTTAATGATAGGTGTTCAATCCCTACTATTTTATCTAGTGGGTCCACTTGAAATTTAGATTTACCTCAGCTTATGCCTTAAAATGATCTCTCCAAATGAATGAACAGTATAAATGCAACACATATATCATGGTGGGCTCATAAAACTTAGCGACGCCACTTCAATAACCAGATAGCTACCGAAATAGTCAGTAGCTAATCCGCGTCCGGAGTTGGAGGGGTCACTGCCAAATCCGCGCCCACCTCGGATTTGTGGTTGCAATCATCTGCCGTGGTATAAACTCAATGTCAACAAATTCCAGCCCAACACGAATCGACTCGAGGACTATCCATCTTCATTAGATGGGACGCGGTTTGGCCAGTGACGATTCCAAGCTCCGTGGGCCCACCATGATGTGTGTTTTATCCACGCGGTTCATCCATTTTTTCAAATCCAAAAAACATGTGGTAGATGAAAATCTCGGCCCCCTGCCACCAGCCCCGTGGCTGCTGGTTGGTGCTCTGTGGGCCTCACCATGATGTATGTGATTCATCCATTCCGTTCATCCATTTTTAAAGATCATTTTAGTGCTTGAAACCTAAAATTATAGGAATATAAATCTTAGGTGGACCACACCACAGGAAAACAATAGTGATTGGATATCCACCATTAAAATCCTCCTAAAGACCACTGTACTGTTGATTTGACATCTAATCTGTTGATTAGGTCATACATACCCAGATGAAGTGAAAAAACAAAGATCAGCTTGATCCAAAACTTTTATGGCCCTCAAAAAGTTTTTAATGGTTGAAGTTCACCCAACACTGTTTCCTGTAATGTGGCCCACTTGAGATTGGGATATACCTAATTTTTGCCATCATATCATAAAATGATCTAGAAAAATAGATGGACGGCATGGATGAAACACATACATCATGGTGGGGCCCATAGAGCACAGACTATCAGCCATTGGCTGGTGGCGGGGGAGTAGCCAATCCGTTTCCCAAAATCTCAGGTGGACTACACCACAGGAAACCTGGATTTCTGGGAAAAAAATATCAGCTTGATCCAAAACTTTTGTGGCCCCGTTTAAGTTTTTAACGGTGGCCGTTCAATCAACACCGTTTCTGTAATGTGGTCCACTTTAGATTTGGAGTTATCTCATTTTTTAAGTTTATGCTATAAAATGATATGAAAAAATAGATGGACAGTGTGGATGATCTGTATGCACCGTGACTAACTGGATGGTTAGAATTAAAAGAAGAAAGAAAAAAAAGATGGAAAAAGAAGATGATCTGCACGGCTGCAAAGTGGGTCCCATGTATGAATAGGATAATGGCCATGACTACATTCGAAGGTTAGATTAAAATACAACCATCTCACGCCGCAGTTGCATGCGTGTAGGACTTTAGAGTGGTGCAATAGGCGGGGCCCACCATGAAGAACCTGTCCTGTCACTAGGCTGACCCGTCCAATAGTAAAACTGTGGGGCCCACCTTCATGCTTTTGTGACATCTACTGTATCTTGTTGTCTGTCTTAAATCTATACTAAAACAGGGGATCTAGATCAATAAACCGTCTACTCAGTTGATCAAGCGAGCCCTTATATTATATAGATGGGTCTTTTAAGAGTTTTAAAAAGGTTCGGCTAATAAAACTGTCAGAATGATTCATTGATAAATTTTGAAAAATAATTGAAAACTCTCTAAACACTTTTGAGTAGTGCTTGATTGATTGAGGATTGTTTGATCAATATTTGGATCTAAGGCGAGCATAATTTTACATAATTTCACAAATTATTTTCTACTCCGGTTGTTATATTATAAATATGGATATAATATGGGTATGATTAAGAGTATTTTGAAGAGACACTATGGTTTTCTAGAAGGTTTCATATCAGTAAGTGATTCTATCTATTGTAATTTGTTTTTTGAATTTCATGTTGCCTTATGCCGTGGTTTTTTTCTCATGATAGTTTTTTATGTAAAATTCATGTGTTCCCTTGTATGTTTCGTTATGTTTACCTTTGCGTGTTTAATTCAAATTTGAAGTTTGCTTCATTGGCTCTCAACAGGTGGTGTTAGGGCTATACATTAGGTTTTTGAGTTTGAATCTAAAACATATCAATGAATATGTAGTGACATATAAACTCAAAAACGGTGTATGGTTGAAGAAGTTAGTGTAAAAATTGAGGAGAACCATATAAGAAGGAATCTGATGAATATACTTATAAAAGTGGTTCTCACAGAGAAGTTCGAATTTTGATCGACTTCTCTGGATCTGACAATGAAGACGGAGTGTGCGTGAAAGATGTCATCGATGAGAAAGCTATGATGGAGGCGATTGGAGACGGAGCTTGGAGTTGTGGTTCATGATGATTGAAGCCATAGTGGAGATTTTTCTCTGAATGTCTTCAATCTGTAGTGAAACATAGGATCTTGATCGATTGACCGAGTGAGCTTCGATTATACAAATGGTCTCAATACAGTTTTAAACAGGTTCAATTGATTGAACTGCTAGGTCAATCAATCGACAAAATTTAGAAAATACTTGAAAATTCTCTGGACACTTTCGAGCAGGTTCGATTGATCGAACATAGGTGCTCGATAGATCGAGGGTTGCTCGATCGACGACATGTGCATTTTTGTGTAAGTATGGAATTTGTTTCTTATTTCAGTTATTATACTATAAACATGGGTGTAATACAGGATTAGAATATGATTAAGAAGGCTAAAATGTTTATACGAGTGTTTTGAAGGGAGGCTAGAGTTTTCTAAAGGGTTTCACATCGGTGAGTGATTCAATCTCCTGTAATTTGTTTTCATAATGAATTTTGCTGTCGCTTTGTGCTGGTTTTTTTTTTTTTTTCCTGCAGGAATTTTCAATGTAAAAATTATGTTCCTATGCATGCTTTGTTGCATTTATGTTTCATGTGTTTGATTCAAATTTAAATTTTGCTTTCATAGCTCCCAACACGTCCACTACTTATGCTATCCCATATTAGAGCACGAGCCTAAAACGTATGGCTGAATCAAAACTAAAGTAGCCACATCACACGAAAAAATGAGAATGGGATGGCTATACCCTTGAAACCTTCAAGGGGCCACTAGAGTTTCTCACATTTTTGCCCTTTCATCTAGGCGGGACTCACATCGTGAACGTGTTAATGGTGTATAAACATTATGACAGACATTGAGAAGGTTTGGGGGATGACTATCCCATCTCCATTGCTCATATAGTGTGGCCCACTTAAGTAGGAAAATAATCGACAAAGTGGATGTCACACACATTGATGCGGGCGAGACAACTTTTTGTTGCACGGTGTCATTTAAAATCCCATCATTTCATTTAAAATCCCATCATTCTCCTCGTCATCCCAATATGTTCCATACATGATGTAGAGCGGGTCGCGGACGGTTTCATGGCTAAGATGGATCAGAAAAGGTCCGGTCGACGACGGAAGTGATCCGGACCGTCAGACCTTAGATTAGGCATATCTCACAATCTAAAATGAATTATCGAGCATAAAATATATGATTTCAGGGTAGAACGAGCTACTTTAGCCACCCAACTCGGCTATGCAGGGTTGCGCAAGCCTGATTTACAAAATACCCCGCGGATCGATGGTCATTTTCCTTTTTTAATTCCATTTTTACTATAAATAGTGAGTTTTAGTTTGATTATAACTCTTCATCCGTTGGACTTTAGGAGTTATGCCCAATGCGAAAAGAGCTTAGAATAATTACGAGAAC
Source organism: Magnolia officinalis (assembly GCA_021015155.1). Lineage (NCBI taxonomy): Eukaryota > Viridiplantae > Streptophyta > Magnoliopsida > Magnoliales > Magnoliaceae > Magnolia > Magnolia officinalis. The sequence goes on from JAJHSJ010000014.1 coordinate 59,006,817, forward strand.
AACTTGGTGAAGCCAAATAGGACAATTACTATTTTTGGCCAAAAACCTTGCGCATGGGTAGACATCACGACCGTCTATAAATAGTAAGTTTATTATTTATAGTAAGTTGTGAATTCTAAGACTTTTAGTTGTAGTTTGCTTCTGATTTCTCTCTCATTGCTTGGTATCCAAATGTAAAGGGTTGTGAACTCGTTTATTTCATTCATTAATCAATTTCAAATTCTATATAATTTATTTTCTATTTCGCTTGCTTTCTTTCTCGTGGATTCGAGAATTTTCCGTGAGGAGTCCAGAGAAGTTCCGTGGATTCGGAACAGGTATCCTCTTGAGGAAGACAGTGCTCAACCTCATCACGTTCATCCCTACGTCAATACACATGTCGCATGATCCCAACCACTTAGACTAGTTGACTTATCTCACTAATTTCATTTTAACTGTCTAATTGAAGCCTTTGATTGCTTAGGATGTCTGACTACTGTGGTGTTTAGTCTACAGTCCACCCTTGTTGGCCCATCGTTGACCCCACATATCCATCGGACGCTTTGCAAAGATAGGTGAATATTGCATACGTGGTACACAACTCAAACTAAATTGTTCATATTTTTGCTCTTAGCTTAGATGTATATGAATGAAAGATTGCGCTTATTTGGTTATCTAACTCTATGATTGGGGGACATTTATTTAACGATTGAAAATGAAAGAAAAATCTAATGGCTCTATTATCATTGACAAGTGTCTATGAAGCATAGTTTAGGATTGTTCAGCCAATTTGATTTTGGAACCACTACTTATAAACAATGGGTTCCATAATTTAATTAGTTTAATATGAATTAATGGGTATGATGTGTATAATTTTTTAGTCACTGTGTATCAAGAGTAGCACGCCTAAAATGGGTTTTTTGGTCCCAATAACCTCCTAATATGGTATTTTTATTTTATTTTATTTTATTTTATTTGTCCCAATAGCCTTATAATATGACGTGTTCACGGCTTTAGCTACTCATTTTCAAAACTTATGTTTTTTTAAGCTTTAAGGGGCTGTTTGATTTTTTAATTTCCATGGTAAATACATGGAATTACCTGATTATTACTTACTACACCTGTTTGAAAGTCGCCAAGAATTACGTTCCGAAAATCAGTCCATACAAACGTTGTTATTACTAATTTAAATATATGGGCCCCACCATGATATATATGAGTTATCCACACCATCCATTCTTTTAAAAAATACATTTTAAGGCATGAGCCCACAAATGAGGAAAATCAAAAGCTCAAGTGGACCACACCTTAGGAAACAATGATCATTAAAACGTCAATGGTTGAAAGTTGTTTTCTCCCTAGGGCCCACAGTGATGTTTATCTGTCATCCAACTCGTTAATAAGGTCACACAGTCATGGATAAAGTGGAAACAAAAATATCAGTTTCATCAAAAACTTCTAGGGTCTTCAAGAAGCTTTCAATGGTAGGAGTTCAATTCCCATTGTTTCCAGTAATGTGGTCCACTTGATCTTTGGATCTGCCTCTTTTTTTAGTTCATGCCCTAAAATGAGTTGGCTAAAAGGATGGATGGTGTGGTTAATACACAAACATCAAGGTGAGCCCCACAATTTAATTTTTTCTCCTCGAGTGACGTGAGGAGTGCTATAAATGAAAGGTGGCGGTCAAATCACCTTGGAAATCCAACTGAAAACACAGAAATAAATAATTATTACTCACTTACCTTGAATTACCTTTGTAATTAGAAAATCAAACAGGTCATAAGGGTACTTTTTTGTTTTTATGAGAATGAAAATGCACCCATGCCACAACCGCTCATCATAAATAGGGTGGGCTCGTCTCAGAAGGAGAAATATATATATTTTTTAAAGGATGTGGGCCTCATAAAAAATAAAGATTCAGCTCACTCCTCAACTAATCGAATCCGTTTATTTTAATCAAATAGTTGTGAACACATGATAAGATTTTTTAAGTTTTATGTCTGTGATAAGTTTTGCCCTTGAACATAGAGCGATAACATGAAATCAAAACCTCTTATATGTGGATGGGTTGGATTTGCTTCATGACAACCCGGTGGGCCCCACATAAGATGTAAATGGGTTTAAACCATGGAGTCATTGCCGCGCAAGGGCAATTTGACTGTTTCTTTTTTCGTTCATTGTTTTTTTCCACAAAAGAGGAGGACGTGAAATGAAGGGTGGTGTTTCTTAGTTCCCTTTCTTCTTCCTTGTTTATTAATACTCCTCTTTTCCTTCTTCATTCGTTCTTTTTATATTTAGTTTTCAAGTTTTTATTTATTTTTGTACAGATGATGAGAGTTTGCGAATTGGATGAGAGTGCGAGACACTATTAAATAGTATGGTGGTTCTCTTTATAAATTTTGTATATAAATGGTGAAGTTTGTGAAATTAATGAATTTGGTAATAAATGAATTTTGAATTTGAAGAACATGTAACGAATGAATATGATGATGTTTAAATGGGTGAATGTTGTAGTGGTTAAATTGTAATAATGTTGCAATGAAATAATGTTAAGATTGAAAATTGTTATAATTGATGAATGATGTATGATGGATCGCCAATAATTATTATAGATCGCCGATATTTTCAATGTGGATATTCAGTGTGTATCATCAATTTCACTTTGCCACTGTATCAAGTTTTTCTCTCCACACTCTTTCCACAAAATGTTCAAGTACAACAATTGTATCTTAAGTTATCGTGCATCCATATATTTCCATTTACTTATAAAGAATATCACATAGGCAAAAACGATTATCATAATCATAATAATCACATGGATGAAAAATACTTCTGATCTGCTGAGTAAGTGAGCCACATAAGACATCAAATTGCAAGTTTCATCTTTGCATTGATATTGTTGCTACGTCAATATAGATATTATGCATTTTTATTTTTATTTTTAAATTAAGGGCCTGTTTGTTTGTTAAGAAATCCGGTAAATGCAATTTCATTTTGCACTTATTACTTTCACAGTAATTTGCTGCGAAATGTCAGATCCATCACGAGGCATTTTACTTGTTGAGAAAATTAGGACTGTGGACCCCACCTTTTAGCCCGCTGGTTTTATGAAAGAAGACAAACCTTCTTTTGCAACTTAGACCTCCACGTGCGGGGAGCGAATTTGAGGACAAAATACCCCTTGCTTTCGAAGTCGAGCGCTGACGCTCCTCCAGCCAACAGTTGTACGAACGGCTTAAAAGAGATCAAAGTTACATGGCCCCACAACTATGTATTTATTATATCCACAACGTTCATCCATATTTAGAGATCATTTCGGAGCATTATCCAAAAAAAAAAAATCATATCCAAATCAAATGGACCACACCACAAAGAGCCGCGGGGAAATTGATTTTCACCATTAAAAATTTTGTAGGGCCCACCACTTGATAGTTAGATCTGTCTTATTTTACGTCTCAAGCTAAATATGAGCTCGCCAAATCAATGGACAGTTTGGATATAACACAGACCTCATGATGGGACCCACAAAAGGCGGTGGGATTACAACAGCAAAAAAAATAAAAATAAAAAAATAAAAAAGAATCTATAGCTACGGATTATAACCGTAGCCATATCCGTAGCCTAGAAAATTGGCAAGGCAAACTAGAAAACGGCAGGGTAAACTAGAAAACGGCGGGGCAAAAACGGCGGGGCAAACTAGAAAACGGCGGGGCAAACTAGAAAATTGGCGGGGCAAGCATGAAAAACGGCGGGGCAAACTAGAAAATCGGCGGGGCAAGTATGAAAAACGGCGGGACAAAATAGAAAACGGCGGGGCAAACTAGAAAAACGGCGGGGCAAACTAGAAAACGGCGGGGCAAACTAGAAAAACGGCAGGGCAAAAAAATTCCATGTAACGTCGATATATCTACATATTGTCGATATATCGATGCGATATATTGACAATATGTCAATATATCGATGCTTGATTTTGTCGATATATCGACATATGGTCGATAATATCGAATTAAGTCCTCATTTATCCAGCGACTTAACCAAAAAATTTCATCTAACGTCGATATATCGACAACATGTCGATATATCGATGCTTGATTTTATCGATATATCGACATATGGTCGATAATATCGAATTAAGTCCTCATTTGTCCAGCGACTTAACCAAAAAATATCTTGTAACGTCGATATATCAACATATTGTCGATATATTGATGCAATTCTGTGTTGTTTTTATATATATATATATATATATATATATATATATATATATATATATATATATATGTTGTGTTGCTTTTATGGGTCTCATCATGATGTCTGTGTTATATCCAAACCGTCCATCTATTTGGCGAGCTCATATTAAGGCTTGAGACGAAAAATAAGATAGATCTAACTATCAAGTGGACCACACTGTAAAATACAGTGGGGAATTAAACGTTACCATTGAAACCCTTTTAGGGGTTATAGAAGTTTTGGATCATTATGAAATTTGTTTTTCCTCTTCATCCAGGTCTTTGTGACCCTATGAATGAACTTAGACGGGATGATTTCTCACAAACATCACAGTGGGCCCCCAAAAAGTTTTAATGGTTTATGCTCATTCAACACTGTTTCCTGTAATGTGGTACACTTGAGATTTGCATATACCTCATTTTTTGTCTCATACCATAAAATGATGTGGAAAAATATATGGACGACATGGATGAAAAGCATACATCATGGTGGGGCTCATAGAGCACCGAACATCCACCATTGCGTGGTGGCAGGGGAGTACCCAATCCGTTTCGGTGAAAGGAGGGGTATTTTCGTCCAAAAATTCTGTCCCGACACGTGGAGGTCTAAGTTGCAAAAGAAGGTTTGTCTTCTTTCATAAAACCAGCTGGCTAAAAGGTGGGGTCCACAGTCCTAATTTTCTCTTACTTGTTTGGAGGTGGTCAGTTCAAAGTAAATTCACAATGATAACTAATTCCGCATGTTTAGATCTGTGCCAAATTTGGGCGGTGGGAGAGGGTAATGTATTGGCTACTTCATCAAACGGATTGTGCTCCAATAGATGGTGGTTGGTGATCTATTGACCCCGCCATGATGTATGTGTTTCATCCATGTCGTCCATCTATTTTTGTAGATCATTTTACGTTATAGGACCAAAAATGAGCTATATCCCAATGTCAAGTGGACCACATTATAAGAAACAGTGTTGAATGAACGTCGACCATTAAAAACTTTTTGGGGGCATAAAAGTTTTGGATCAAGCTTATCTTTGTTTTTTTTCCCTTCATCCGTGTATTTAAGACCTAATCAATAGATTGGATGTCAAATATGGGCCTTAAGAGGATTTAAATGGTGGATATCCAAACACTATTGCTTTCCTGTGGTGTGGTCCACCTGAGATTTATATCCCTATAATTTTTGGGATAAATCCCTAAAATGATTTTAAAAATGGATGAATAGAATGGATGAAACACATACATCATGGTGCGCACATATAGCACCGACCATCAGCCGCGGGGCTGGTGGCATGGGGAGTAGCCAATCGGTTTCCGTGGGATAGAGCTGATAGTTCTACGAGAAAATGACCACTGTAGACAAAACCTTCTATTCAGCGGTTTTTATGAAGGAATACAAACTTAAGTTACCAAGTTAGACTAACACGTGCGGACAGCGAGGATGAAACTACCCTTCCTTTTCACTGCGAAGACGAGCGCTGATGCTCCTCCAACCGAGAGTTGTACGAACGGCTTAAAAGAGATCAAAGTTACATGCCCCACGGCTATATATTTATTATATCCACAACGTTCATCCATATTTCGAGATCATTTCAGAGCATTATCCCAAAAAAAAAATCATATCCAAAGATCAACTGGACCACACCATAAAGAGTAGCGGGGAAATTGATTTTCACCGTTAAAAATTTTGTAGGGCCCACCATAACATTTATTTTCCATCCCATCTATTCATAAGGTCACAAAGCCCTAGATGATGAGGAAAAACAAATTTCATAATGATCCAAAACTTCTGTAACCCTTAAAAGGGTTTCAATGGTAGACGTTCAATTCCCCACTCCCTTTTACAGTGTGGTCCACTTGCTAGTTAGATTTGTCTTATTTTTTGTCTCAAGCCTTAATATGAGCTCGCCAAATAGATGGACGATTTGGATACAACACAGACATCATGGTGGGGCCCACAGAAGCAACAAAATTTTTTTTAAAAAATAATAATAATAACGGCGATGAATCGCGGATTCGCGATTCCACCGCAGCTCACTCTAGGATTTGGGGATGGATAGCAGAATCCGTGATCGATCTTCGATTCAAACAAAAGGCTATGGCTACGGATTATAACCGTAGCTATAGCCGTATCCTGTGTACTTCTCTTTTATTTTATTTTTTTTTAATTGTTATTATTATTATTTTTTTACATTAAGAATTTTATTCTACCTACATTTTTCTCTAACACAAATTTATATAAATATATATAAGCATATAAAAAAAAAAATTCTCCTTTTTTCATTTCTTTCTTTATTCATATAACAAGAATATCTTCTAAACCAAATATAGTTACTTGACGTACCATATATGATTTTAGGGCTGAAAGTTGAGCAGGTTCAACTCGATCAACCTATGACCCACTCGACATTGGGTTGGGCTTGGGCAAGATGTATCGGATTTGGTCTTGGGCTTGGGCTATACAAACACCAACTCGATAAAACTTGGAAACGAAATCGTCGGGATTGACCGTCAAATGCATGGAAATGCAGGATAAATTAGAAATTGAGCGGGCCAAACTGAAAATTAAGAGGCCCATTTTCTCAACCTTTTATGCTCTTCCATCCCCTTTCCCCTCCCATTTCTCCTCCAAAATCGAATTTTCATTTGTATCCCTCCCTCCTTTGCACACCGAAAACTCATCTTCCCTTGCACGCCCCAAACCCATCATCTCTTGCACACTCCCCTTGCACACCGAAATTGAGAGAGGGAAGTTAGAAATTTAGCGAGAGAAGCTAGAAATTCAACGATGGAACATAGGATTTGAGCAATGCAACCTAGAAATTGAGCAAGACAACCTACGAGTTGAGCGATGGAAGTTAGAAATTCAGCGAGGGAACCTATGAATTGAACGAGAGAGCCTAAGAATTGAGCGAGGGAAGCTAGAAATTCAGCGAGGCAACCTAAAAATTGAGCGAGAGAACCTAGGAATTGAGCGAGGGAACCTAAGAATTGAGCGAGGGAATATATAAATTGAGCGAAGGAACCTAGGAATTGAGCGAGGCAACCTAGCAATTGAGCGAGGCAACCTAGAAATTCAGCGAGACAACCTACGAATTGAGCGAGGGAAGCTAGAAATTGAGTGAGAGAAGCTAGAAATTCAGCGAGGGAACCTATGAATTGAGCGAGACAGCCTAGGAATTGAGCGAGGGAAGCTAGAAATTTAGCGATGCAACCTAAAAATTGAGCAAGAAAACCTATGAATTGAGCGAGGGAACCTAGGAATTAAGCAAGGGAAGCTAGAAATTAAGCGAGACAACCTAAGAATTGAGCGAAGGAAGCTAGAAATCCAATTGACTTGTCCGTTGATCCCAATTGAGTTGATTACCTTGAAATCTTCATATCCTGCCTCCATTGCATCTTCAAGTGCGGAAATATCATCTTACACCTGCAAAAAGGGAACCTAAATAGCATGACAAGGATTTCAATACTCTTTTAAGGGTGAAATTACTCTAGTAATGAAGAGAGACGACAAAAAATAGATAGCTCAATGCAGGTTAATAATTGGTTATTCTGCTAACAGGGTTTTTTCTAATCCCAATCTAAGAACATCTAAAGAATTTCTCAAGTCAAGGCACTAACTTTAAGAGATAGAAACCCACCGTGTTTGCTATCATGCAAGGCCTATGCATGGACAGGAAAACTTACAACATGCTTTAAATATCTCATAAGACAAACATAATATTTATCACTTGAGATTATGTTGGTTGCATAAACTAACCTTCACCCATTTTGCTGTGGATCCCATCTGCAAGCATGAGGAAATAAACAAAGTGAGGAGAAATCCATAGAATGGAAGCACAATGCTCATAAAACCACCCATCATGGACGAGCAATGAAGGAAGAAATGACGAAAAACTATCAATTCATGAATCTGCACTCACACACACATGCACACACAACAATCTTACACAAGACAAGCCCTTCATGATGGAAAAAAAAAAAAAAAACATGAATATACAGACTTGTTCCATTCCAATCGAATCCAACTTCTGCCAATGTTGCCAAAAGACTTCCAATGTCAAAATCTTTTCCAGTCACAACATACTCACTCACAAAAGCCTAGAATTGAATTCACAAAGTTGTTATATGTAGACACTAATAACCAACCTTTTCACGTTCAGATGCGGTGGTTCATCTGGATATTTTTTGGTGTGCGGAAAAATCAAAGCTAGTTCAACTGCTACAAAAGTTTAGTAATGAGACTCATTTGGAACTTAAAATATCATGCAACTATAATACCAATAATGAGGCTGCTATTATGAGTATAGGCATCCAGATTTGTCTTTAAAATGGATTGAATTTTTGTAAGGCCCCATTTGAGAGCATGGTCTGACTTTTGAGAAAAGGATTATTTCATTGAAATGCATTCACGCATAAATTAGTGGAAAAGGAAATGGAATGTTTGGGAGTTCTTTCCATTTCATCAAGAAAAGTGACATCAATAGCACTTTTTCTAAAGTCATTTATGTTTCATGTGTTTGCAAGATTTAACAAATTCTAAGCTCCAAACAAAATATGGCTGTTGTAGCCCAAGAAGTGACTATTATGAACTATGGAACTGTTCTCTTCCAAGAAAATCATACATGCTTAGAGAGTAATAATGACTCATTTACTGGAATCTATGAAAAAGAACAGCCCATATACGTGCAACCATGTGTAAACATGAAGAATGGGTACTACACACCAATGTGGCACATTGGAGCAAGACCCAATCCATCCATCAAATGGGCCAGAGATTATCTAATCTGTGTAGCATCATGTATGCACCCCTACCCATGGTGTCGCAGCCATCAAGATAAATTTCGGATTAAGGTTTAAGAAATGTAGTTGTCTTTGTAACATTGACTTGGCCGCTGATCCCAATTGAGAAAGGTGGTCTCAAGTCCAATTGATAGCATGGTTTCATCCAAAAAAGGATTTGGCTAAAGGATTAATTCATCAACAATTAGCGTGCTGTTCCTATCCATGTGGAGAGTGATGTCCCTGTCCATATAAAAATAATTAATTGAAAAATTTACAGAACTATAAATGCAACATTTCAGCATTCAGGAGGTTTGCTAGTTCCACACATGTGGAGAGTGTTGTCCCTGTCCATCCACACTCAGCCACATGTGTACTTGATTAGATTTTTCCACCATGTATGAAATGTATGCAATTTCTAAGTGCTTGCGTATCATCCATCACACTCTGCAAGATCTTTGACTTGTATCCTCGGAAGCTGAAAAATGCTTGGCAATTGCAGCAAAATGGAATGCAACACACAATTCAAAGGTTAAAAAAAAAAAGCCAAATGATTTCACAAAGCGATTCTAGTCATGCATTCGATACAGGCAAACTAGTGAGCATTTTAGTTTGGGGACTATTCGGGTATCTGCCAAATTGATATTTGGTTAGATATCAATTCAACTTTGAAACAAAATGAAAGCAGACACATGTTTTATAGCACTGTGATATTCATCTCAAATGACAGTTGGCCTTGTTTCAACTCACCGACAACTTAGGCAGAGCAGTTGCATTTCGGAACACACCCAAAGGTCATGTTAGTCAGAGAGGGAGAGCCAAGTGAGGAATTAGAGTAGTGACCAGTTTTGAATAGGAGAGACATGAGTCATGGTTACATATAGAAGTTGACAAAGACAAGTGAAAAAAAAAACTCCATAATCAGGGTAATGACCATATCTGTTGAACAAAAGCGACCCTTGATGGAACTTTCAACTGCCCACGAAAACCATGGAGGGACTGCACAAGAGAGGTGGATGGTGTTCCTGGATACTTCACCATGGCGAGCATATGTAGCATATTACAAAAGCCATAAGGGGTTGTTTAGATGGTGGTAAATGGTAAAAATCTGCTTTATAGGCTTTTGTTCAAAAAATAAATAAATAGAGCCTTGCCATCTCCTCGTTTACTATTAAATGAAAATTCACCCTTTTGCTGGTAAATGAGAAGGAGTCGTTGCTAGTAAATAATTTACAAGAGGTAAATGATTTACAACCAAATTAGAGCATCCAAACGCAAGTAGTAACTGTTAGGGGTCATTTGGATGGTGTAAATGGGGCAAGTAGTAAATGATTTGCTACTAAATCATTTACTACTTTCCCCATTCACACCATACAAATGACCCCTAACAGTTCCTCAAGGACACATGAGCATCCATTTTTAACTTGGAAAGAAGTGACTTATCACTAAAAAATGTTAGGATTCATGACAATAGAGCCACCTTAAAATAAAGCTTATTGTTTTTACAGGGAAGACCCATGAGAGTCCTGCAAAATGGAAATAAATCACAGGCTTGGAACTGCTTTTTAGACTATTTACCCCTGTAATAAAAAATAATAAAATCGAAAGGCTACCTCTGCAATGATTTCTCTGCTTGGATAACCAAGAGCTTGGTTTTAGGCGATGATGAAAAATATTGAGGTTCATAATCATTTTATATGGATGATTCCTAGAGAAGAAACCATTTACTTGTGCCATAAAGTCTTCTAACTGATCAGAAGAATGTAGATTACATCTAGTCTATGCACTAACTCATGTTGCTAAATTAAGCACCCTACACATTTTCTATGGCAATTCATAAACAAAAACAAATTTGGTGGACATATGGCTCCATCTAATGCAATAGCTCATATCCCTGCAAGAAATCCAGGTCAAAAGCTTTTAGAGAAGCACTAAAGAAGAGCAGCAAACTACATTTAATAGGACAGTGAACAAGGAAATCGTATGTGTACTTCTTTGAAATAACGAATGAGGTGAGCATCCATTGCCTCACTAACAGCTTCCAAAAACTCAAACCTCTTATTGGCCTTGACATTAGAAAGAACTGTGACCTGGAAAGAGAGAATATGACAATTAATGGCACCGGCCACTGGCTATCATTAGATATCTGTATCCAGGATCTCATATCAATGCATCTCTGCTGGAAGTATTAGTGTTGAACATGGATAGAATAGTCTGCATGCATAAAGTTGTAAATACCAGATTGAAACGAGCCTGCTCGAATGAAGACCTTGCAATGTGGAGGTCCTGAAATATGCCTACAACTAAATTAATATTTCTATCTTAAGGAATTAAGCTGACAAATGAAATACCAAAAACAAAATGTCAGATTTTTTATGAGTCAGGATTAGAAAAAGGCCACTCAGTTGAAAATAGGACAATACCTCTTCTAAGATATTGTATTGGATGAGAGGCACCAGGTCCGGCTTCTCTAATCCAAGCTGTTGTATTGGATGGAAGTTTGCCCAAATACGTTCATATGTTGGTATTTGTTGGAAGGGACAAAATTGTAGAGAGGTTGTCGATAGGGAGATTGGGGATTGGAGATTCGACCTATATCTGAAATTTCCACCAAGTATGCGACATCTCTGCAACATAACAGTAATTTCAATTAAAAATTTTACTCTAAAACCATGTATTAAAAAAAAAAAAAAAAACCCATGCATGTACCTTTGAGCCATCGAAAAATTGCGATCTTCGCTTAAGCTCCCCTTTGTTGCCATGAACAGGGAACTGTAGATGGCGATGTTCCCTGTAGACATCGCTAAACATTTTCAGAAGTATTTCTACCAATATTACTATTTGAGGTACTATAAAATCCAAAACGAGAGATCGTATATCCTGGATAGGTAGAAATGATGCATAGCTTTGTATACATACATTGTTCTCCACATTGAATAAAGAGAATCTAAAACATGGACATGCAATGGCTCAGAAATATATCATCTTCACCTCTCTTCCAACAAGTCGTGGTTGGCTTTAAATGGTAGATTGGCAAATAAGGGTCTACAATCAGCTGCCCTACAAGCATCAGCCACATTTTTCTAAGCACTCCGCTTTTGAAAATATATGATATTATTTTCATAGGCAAAATTGGAAACTGAAGTTTTGGCATAAAAATCTTGATTGAAGCATACAACTGATTGTAGGTGATCCGTCCTCTTGAAATTTAATTAATGTTTAAGCTATACAAATGCCAATAAAATAGAGTACAAGTATTAAACCATGTTCTAATAGTATTTCATCTATTTTAATACAACATATCAAAGTCCTTTACAATTGATCCCAGCCAACCTTAAAAATTAAGCAAGACAATGAGTGAGGGAACCTAAAAATTCAGCGAGGCAACCTTGGAATTGAGCGAGGAAAGCTAGAAATTGAGCGAGGGAACCTAAAAATTGAGCGAGGCAACCTAAGAATTGAGCGAGAGAAGCTAGAAATTGAACAGAAATTAAGCGAGGCAACGTAGGAATTGAGCGAGGCAATGCAGGAATTCAACGAGGTAACCTAGGAATTGAGCGAGGGAAGCTAGAAATTGAGCGAGGAAGCTAGAAATTGAGCGAGGCAACCTAGGATTTGAGTGAGGGAAGCTACAAATTGAGCAAGGGAACCTAAAAATTGAGCGAGGAAACCTATGATTTGAGCGAGGCAACCTACGAATTGAGCAAGGCAACGTAGGGATTGAACGAGGGAACCTAGGAATTGAGCGAGGCAACGTAGAAATTTAGCGAAGAATCCTAGGAATTGAGCGAGGGAAGCTAGAAAATGAGCGATGGAACCTAAAAATTCAGCAAGGCAACCTAGGATTTGAGCGAAGGAAGCTACAAATTGTGCGAGGCAACCTAGGAATTGAGCGAGGCAACATACGAATTGAGCGAGGGAACCTAGGAATTGAGCGAAGAATCCTAGGAATTGAGCAAGGGAAGCTAGAAATTAGCGAGGGAACCTAGAAATTCAGCGAGACAACCTAGGATTTGAGCGAGGCAAGGTATGAATTCAGCGAGGCAACCTAGGAATTGAGTGAGGGAAGGTAGAAATTGAGCAAGGCAACTTAGGAATTGAGTGAAGCAACCTAGCAATTGAGTGAGAGAACCTAGGAATTGAGCGAGGCAACCTAGGATTTAAGCAAGGCAACGTAGGAATTCAGCGAGGCAACGTAGGATTTGAGCGAGGCAACCGAGGGAACCTAGGAATTGAGCGAGAAAAGCTACAAATTGAGCGAGGGAACCTAGAAATTGAGCGAGACAACTTATCAATTGAGCGAGGCAACCTAGGATTTGAGCGAGGGAAGCTAGAAATTGAGCGAGACAACCTATTGGTTGAGCGAGGCAACCTATGAATTGAGCGAGAGAACCTATAAATTGAGTGAGGCAACCTAGGAATTGAGCAAGACAACATAGAAATTGAGCTATGGAACCTAAAATTTGAGCGAGGGAACCTAAAAATTCAGCGATGAAACCTAGGATTTTAGCGAGGTAACCTAGGAATTGAGCGAGGGAAGTTAGAAATTGAGCGAGGGAACCTAGAAATTCAGTGAGACAACTTATAAATTAAGCAAGACAACCTAGGAATTGAGCAAGGCAACATCAAAATTCAGCGAGGAAACCTAGGAATTGAGCTAGGGAAGCTAGAAGAAGCTAGAAATTAAGCGAGGAAAGCTAGAAATTGAGAGAGGGAACCTAGAAATTCAGCGAGACAACCTATAAATTGAACGAGGCAACCTAGGAATTGAGCGAGGGAAGCTAGAAATTCAGTGAGACAACCTAAGAATTGAGCAAGAAAACCTAGAAATTGAGCGAGGCAATATAGAAATTCAGCGAGGCTACCTAAAAATTGAGCGAGGGAAGCTAGAAATTGAGTGAGGGAAGCTAGAAATTCAGCGAGGTAATCAACTTATTGAGCGGTAGTTAAATCATTGACAAAGATGAGAACGACTTTTTTTGAAAGACTATCTATCCTCTCATAGATAGAGGAATGGATAGAACTGAGAAGATCTCTATATCTTTTCTCATAGATATAATATAGAAGAGAGATCCCTCTCATTTTTTATCAGGAAAGAGATCTTTCTTCTCCGAGGGCTTTGGATTCAACGATTTTTAAGAGCAAGACGGAGAAAAGAAACATTGAGATAATACCTTTCATCCTAATCTCATCTACTGGAAAGGGGGCCCTCTTGATCACTTGAAGAGATTTGTAGGCAGAATTAACATAATTATGACCGCGAGGATTGAGCTGCCAAATGAGATTATCCTCATTCCTCGATTGGGGTTATGGAAGATAAGATTTATGCAGTAAAAAAAATGTCTTCTGAATTGAGCGAGGGAAGCTAGAAATTGAGCGAGGCAACCTAGAAATTGAGCGAAGGAACCTAGGAATTGAGCAAGGCAACGTAGAAATTTAGTGAGGCAACCGAGAAATTGAGCACGGAAAACATGAATTTGAGCAAGGCAAGCTTGAAATTGGGTGAGGCTATCATAAATTGGAATGAACTTTAAATGTAATTAACCTAGCCTAACAATTTGCTTTCTGGTGAATTTGACCGAGCAGTTAATGAAATTAACCGAGCTTTACATGAAATTCTCTTCGGTGAATTTGCCTGAGCAATTAATGAAATTGACCGAGCAGTTCATAAAATTTTCCGTTACATTACATGAATCCGTGGAAGTTCCCCATCATAGTTTTATGATATCTCTGTCAAATTTATGAATTGCTTAGGGAATTTCACCAATTATGAACCGATAAGTACGTCAAATGGACCAAAACCTCTCGCAAATTGGATTTATAGTTTGCTTAGTACGCTCTTATAGTGTTGAGTTAACTGAGTTGGGCACACCCAGATCCATTGCTCAATTGGCAGACTGAGTGGAGATACCTCCGTGTTAACACTTGAGGTCTTGGTATCGATCCCTAGCGAGGGTGGCTAACATGGAGTGTGTGTACTGACATGGGTGTGCACTAATAAGCTAACCCAAAATAAATAAATAAATAAAATTGAGTTGGGCCCGCCTTGAACGTATGTGGAATATCGACGACGTTCATCCTTTTTTCCATCTACAGTAAGGGTTTCAGCCCAAAATGGTGGCATATCGAAATATCAAGTGGATCATACCATATGAAAGAGTGGTTCCATCGTAGAAACCTTGTTATGCTCCCACAATGATGTTTTATTTGAAATCCATCATGTAAAATAAAAATTTACACCGTTTAGGTAATGTACTACATTATACCTGTGGTGCGTGCTTTTTTTCATGGAGGGACCATTTTCAGAAAAAAACGAGATAATGATGATGAATAGAGAGGGTGAGATCCAGCTAAAGGGTGGTGCGATCCAAGCAAGCGGAAGTAGTGCAGAATTTTTTGTATCTTGTTTTTCGAAAATGGAGCTAGGGAAGGGCCGGAGAGGAAACGCATCAGAAGTGAAAGGAAGGGGTAGTTTCGTCCTCAAATTTGCTGTGCGCACGTGCTAGTCTAAGTTGGTAACTTAAGTTTGTATTCCTTCATAAAAACAGCTGGATAAAAGGTTTTGTTTACGGTAGTCATTTTCTCGTAGTTGTTTAGTGCACTCTCGTCCACATAGCACTGACCACCAGCCAAGCTCGATTGTTCACTTAAAATTTCTACTTCGAACGGTGTTCCAAGGAAATCCATACCATCAAAATGACTTATGAAGCATAATCAGATATCAACATCATCTGATTATTATAAAAATTTCATCATCCAGGCCATCCATGTATTGGAGGTTCATTGCACTCTCGTCCGCAGCTTGCATGTGTGTTGAAGATATGGAAATGACGAATCCATGGTCATATGGAGGACGCAGAAAAGAGAGACCTTGAAAATGAAAAGTTTCAGCCGAAGGGGAGGGGTAGGATCGAAAATGAGACATGCATGGGATTATAAAGATGGTGGATTATACAAACTCCCGCGGAGTACTGTACCATTTCGAGGGTAGCATCACCGCCTCAAGGCTGATGTCCAGATCTTACAAGGATTTCCATTGGAAATCACGGAATGCTATAAAGAAGGTGGTGTGGTTACTCAGCCGCCGAATAGAAGTTATTACACCATCCACCGAACGGGAGACGGATTGGCTACTCCCCCTGACACCAGCCCCGTGGCTGATGGTCGGTGCTCCGTGGGCCCCACTATGATGTATTTGTTTCATCCCTTCCTTTCATCCATTTTTACAGATCATTTTATGGATAGATGACAAAAATGATAGGGATATATATCTCAAGTGGACCACACCATAGGAAAACAATAATGATTAGATATCCACCATTAAAATTCACTTTAGGCCCACTGTACTGTTTATTTGGCATCCAATGTGTTGATTGTGTCGTAAAGACCCAGATGAAGAAAATAAATAAATATCAGCTATTTATCAGCTTGATCCAAAACTTTTATAGCCCCCAAAACGTTTTTAATGGTCACCGTTCATTCAACACTGTTTCCTATAATGTGGTCCACCTGAGATTTAGATATATCTCATTTTTTGTCTTTTAATATAAAATGATTTATAAAAATATATGGACGGCATGGATGAAACAAATACATCATGGTGGGGCCCACAAAGCACCAAACACCTGGTGTAAGGGGGAGTAGCCAATCCGTCGGGCGGGGCGGTAATAACGAGGGACTTCACCGCATTTCGCATTTCACGTATAAAAAAAAAAAAAAAAAAAAAAAAAAAAAAAAAAAAAAGAAAAGCAAACATGCTCTAGGTGATCAACGTAGTATTTTTCACTTATTGGACGGATAGGATATTCCATATATATATATATATATACCGTTATACGTGTCGACCATCAATACCGTGCATTTGATGGGTCCCCTTTAAATTTTAGGTGGGCCATACCATCTAAAATCATATGAAGACATGCCAAAAACATATAAAAACACTTGGTGGGCTCACCTGAGATTTGAATGCTGCTGAAACTTGGTTTGAACCCTCATCCAAGTGGGACACATATAATGGATGGGCTGGATTTTCAAACCACATCTCGGTGGGTCCAAAAAATGTCCCATGAATGTTTTAATGGTGCAAGGCCCCTCTCCACTTCTGTATGTGGTGTGGCCCACACAAGTCATGGATTGTCTTGATTTTTGAGACCTAGGCCACAATGGAATGGTGTATCTAACTGATGGGGTAGATGTTCAAAACGCATCACGGTGGGGTCCACACAGCTTAACCTCATGGGACGTTAAAATCAACTGGAGCACATTATACCTTTTCCATATATATATATATATATATATTAACTATGTGAAAAGACATGGATGGATGTATTAAACCCTACAATGCAACCATTGTACTTGATCATTTCTTAATTCTCTATCATTTAAGCATAAGGTAAGTTGAGGTAAACAAGAATAAATGATATTTAAGGTGCGCTTGAATAAGAGTAAATGCATGAAAATAAAATGACATGAGAGTAAATGTAACCGCATATTAAATTCCCTCCCACTTGGAAAATCTACTAGTAAAGAGCTTGAAATAGCTTTAAGAGAGTTGTAAGAATAAACAAGTGTTACTATACATATGTCCGCCATACACATGGCACAATAATAATACTTGAAAATAATTCAATTGTCAACTAAACCATTAAAATCATACTAATAGAATGATTTAAACTATACAAAATCAGCTTTTTAATAGATAGTTAAAAAATATTGGTAGGTTTCTTGTTTATGATCCCTATGCTTGTGGCTTAATGGCGTCTTGGAGGCTCAAATTTACTTATTTTTTATGTGCTACAATAGTCTAAACACAATTAATTAAGTTTTACTCGCAATTTACTCCATTTCCCATTTAGCTTTATTTACAAGCTTCCGATCGAGCCCATTTTGACGCCGCT
The DNA here is from genome assembly GCA_021015155.1 of Magnolia officinalis. NCBI lineage: Eukaryota > Viridiplantae > Streptophyta > Magnoliopsida > Magnoliales > Magnoliaceae > Magnolia > Magnolia officinalis. Next base: position 59,024,698 of record JAJHSJ010000014.1, read on the forward strand.
AAATAATACAGAAACGGCCGTTAGCTTTTCCGTCGCCGTCTCTATCTGTAGAAGAGAGTCCCCTGCATTTTACTTGGGATTTCCCCTCCCTCTTTTTCGATGCAATCTTCACTTTTAATATTCGCATCCCTTTTTTTTTTTTTTTTGTGTGGTTTTCGTCTAATCGCTGGTGAAAGTAGGGGCAACGTTTTCTTGAAGAGATTTCTAGGGTTTTAGATGAAGAAGGTCCTCTGTAATGGCAATCAAAGGCGTCGATTTCAAGTGGTCGGACTTCGATCTCTCTCTCTCTCTGTCTGTTTTTTAAAATCTTTTTGGCCGGAATCGAAAATTGTTGCAAGAAATTATCTGTCTGGAGTGTTTTTTTTTTTTTTTTTTTTTTTTTTTTGTTTTTGTTTTTGTCGAGAATTGTGGTTGTATTCGTTTATTATTTTTTGAATATTTTGTTTTTGCAGGTATGACGGATTCTTTCTGTCGATGCTTGCGACGAGCGTGTATCCTTTTTTCATGCATTATATATATATTCTAATCTTTTAGATTTTCTTTGTTTATACTGAATGAATTGATTTTTTTTGAAAGAGTAGTTTTGGGTGCGTTTGGACGTCTGCATAAATGACGTTTCCTGTGGAAGTGTTAAGAGTCAACCCACGATTGAAATGGCATGGTCTTTTGGGCGGCATTGAAAGTGGGATTATCTTTCAGTTTTTTTTTTTTTTTTTCCTGCAAGAAATTGATGCGGAGCTCATTTCATGCAGGATGTGAGATGAGTGGGGGCATTAGTTTTGGGTGGGGATCAGTTCTGCCCGACCACCGCATTTTTAAGACACCCGAACACACCATTAACTGAGAAGAAAATGTGTAAGGACTCATATGAAGTTCAATTTCCTTAGGACCTGTTTGGTAGATGCCTAAAAATTAGTTCATCTCATTTTAGTTAATCGTAATTTTGTATTAGAGATTATGATTGCTGGTGTCGTCATTTATCAAGATTATTTTGCCAAAAAGATATATGATCCCTAATACATATGTATGACTAACTAAAATGAGAGGAACTCATTTGTAGGCATCTGCCAAACAAGGCGGTTTTCGATTTGAGGGACTTGGCTCTGGATCTGGATAGTGATTTCACTACTTTCAAGACTTCAATTTTTTGAGTTTTTACTTTTGTATTTTATGTTATGGAAATAGTTGATTTTTCTCCATTCTGAATTAGACCACCCAATGGCTGGATGTCAACTCTCGTAGAAGTTATTTGATACTCTGGCAGAGAATGGCAATCCATTTGCATGCACATGGCCACTGTATGTGGTATGCATACACATACCTCGATCCAATTTTTTTTTTCTTTCAAATCGTTGGGCCCACACTAGATGAGGTATCCAAAATATTGTATTCCGGACATTGTCCTAATGTTTGATTGATTAGTAAATGTTTGTCAAATTTGGATTTGTCAATTTTTTTTAATAACTGTCCATGTGATGGCCTCCAAGTGGTTGTTAGGATCATCCGTTTTGTGCAATTTTTTGGGTTGCAACTACACAGTGGGCCAGCAATATAGGGCAATTTGGTTTTACTTAGGTATGCCGTATATGTAAGCAATGTGTCTATTGTCTCTGTGGATACATTTCATACATCATTAGAGTATCAAGTGATTCTTTTGAGTTTGAAGATTATATCTCTGGCCTTCTTTGACGGTTTGATTCTCAGAATCATTGTTTCAATCAATTGGAAGCGGTACCATCTTTGTACATATCCTTTGCATATATGGATTGTGGTGAGTCTCACATAGTTGATAAACTTCAATTTCATTCTTTGCCTGGATTTCTTGAAAGAGAGCTTAACCATGACCCATTTTCGTGCCTTCATCTTGTGTTAGGTTGACTATACAACTGTCTTTATTTTTCGGCTACTGATGTTCATAGACAATGGCCTGGCTGCAGGAATGGGTTTGTAAGGACTCTGACTATGTCGTTTGTACAGAGCTTTTGCATCATCGTAATGTTGTAATGAATTTCAGTGCAATTTATGAGTATAACAAAAAGTCTATCTGTTTTTCTTTTTCTTTTTTTGAAAGTCTCTTTCTTCATTACATACTCTTAGAGAATGGAAACTTTTAGTGTGTTGATCAATACAAGTTTGCATACATGTGTTCAAATTCTGTTGAACTTTGATCCATCGAGTGAACTGATGAATCATAGGCGAAGTCAAATCTCAATTTAGCTGAAATGGTCGTTCTATTCTCTCTCCACAAATTTAGTTGATTCAGTGCTAATTAACTAGCCAAACTGTGTTATTTGATTTTGGTCCAATCTTGAGGGTGCTTCTTGACTTGGAAGTTTCTAGAAAATAGAATAAATATATGACAATGGTGGAACCAACAAGCCCAATCAAACAATCAGGAAACCATAAAATAAAAAAGGACAATGGTGGAAACTGTCTGATTTTTCTTGGGTGCATCTTTCAATGTTTTGTCAACAATGGTTGGGGACCATTCCTTGCCAATGACATTTGGAGCTTTATGGTCGTGTTTGGTCTTGATTTGAGTTAAACTATACTGTGCTTGTCTACTATTCGAAAGGATCGTCCACAGCTTACTCCGTGATTGGAGTGTGCAGGAAGATCCACATATTGGTTGGTATAAAATTTGCGAGTTCAGCGGAAGCGGGGCTTATGTTGATGAAGTGTATGAAACAATCAACTTTTGCTGTAACATGGGGAAAACTCATTGTGAATAACAATCTATTCATGGCCAAGATTGCCTAGGATGCTTGTATCTGTCTTGTCTGAAAGTGGATGATCATAGCTGTTAATTGGTCAGAGGTTACTACTCTACTGAAACCAATCGAATTATTTTGAGACTGTTAAAGTTCCTTTATTGCTCTAGTTTCCTGTTAGAGTGTGAGTAGATGACGTTTTTGAACTCATGTTAAATGCCTAAAAGAGATTGAGAGAGGCACAAAGTTCTTGTTTTTTCATGATGTTTGATTATACTCACTACTTCTTTAGTGGTTGGTCCCATGGGTGAGATTTGTTTTTGCTATAATTTTGGGATATTAATTGGTAGCCGTGAAACATCTCTGGCTATAATCCCTAGGAAATAGGGACTGCTCATCCCTTCCGAAGTATGAAATCCTTGGAAAGTGTCATGGAGATGCTTGTGATGGAGGGTGGTGAAACCCACAACCACCACCACCATCACCATAGCCATGACCAGATTTTTGGGTTGGCTTTACCAGTTTATTTTTTATTTTTTGTTTTTTGGGTAGGTAAGTATGGGATTTACCAATTCTTTTTTTTTTTTTTTTTTTTTTTTGAGTGATGAGAACGGAAATTTACCAATTCTATTTTTCCAAGCTATTTGTTGAATCCCCCCTTATCAAAGTATTCTGTAATGGTAACGGTGGCTGTAACCAATGTTTTAAATATCGTTATCGCATAACGTATCGTACCCTTGGGATACGGATACATATCGGTTATTGCATGGGATATATCAGTTGTATCGCGTAATGTATCGTTGTTGTTGGGAAACATAAGAATATTGGGAAATTGGTCGAATTTTTCAATGAAACTTCAAGGATTGTTGAAAAAGACATCAATGCACACTTAAAAATCAAAACATTATAAAAGAAAAGTGCACATAATAGGGGTTTCCTTTGTATGTAATTCTAATATATTAGCTGTCTAACTAAACTGATGTAAGTATATTCAAAGTCTATTCATATAATTTATAAACGTAAGAAGACATGTATGGAAACATAAGCAATACATTCAACAACAAAAAGAAGAACAACTAAATTAGGTTACATATATGTTTGATTCTGTGTTTGGATACGAACATTGCAACTGATTTGCGAGAAATTGAGAAATTTTGAATTTTTTCAATTTTCTGCAACTTGGCCCATCTCCCCCAAATATCAAAATCAAAGCTCCAAATTTATGATTTTTCATGGAAAATATGAAGAATTATAGATTTGTAACTATTTGACATTGATTTAACGTGATTTGCTGGAAAATAATGGATTGAAAATTGAAATGCTCACCGGATCAAATAGGTGAGATATATTGGCATTACCTGTGCGTTTCGGGCTACCTCACTCGAGCCCGGTATGAAAATGCCCTTGCATTAATCACCCCCGGTGAGGAGTCTTGAACACGAGACCTCCCGTTCTGATACCAATTTGATGCAGGACAATTAACCACTTGCTCTAAAAGTTCGAACTGTTAGAGTATGGCGAATTAATCTCTTATCTCATAGCCCAGGCCCCACATCTCATGGGTTAGGATCTCGTCGAACCCCCATCATGGGCCCCAAATCACATGCCCCCCCCCGAGTGTGTCCCTGCATCCCACAGGCTACCTCACTCGAGCCCGGTGTGAAATGCGCATTAATTACCCCCGGTGAGGAGTCTTGAACATGAGACCTCCCCCGTGGGCCCCAAATCACATGAGTTACCCACCCCGAGTGTCCCCGCATCCCACGGGCTACCCCACTCGAGTCTAGTGTGAAAATGCCCCTGCATTATATATTGTGGGATATATCGGTCAATATCGTCAATACTTAAAGCATGTTCGTCTAGCCGTAATAGCCACTACCATTACCTTTACAACATGGGCCGTAACAGCCATCATGGTCTCTCATTTTTTATTAAAAAAAAAAAACCCGAAAAACCTATATTGGCCCCATAATGGGCTGTTACGGGGGCTGTAACGGCCGTTATGGGTCATTTTTTCCGTGATGGTAGTTATGACTACTACAACCCCGTAACGTGTAACGGTTGCCACTTTTACCTTTACGTAACGGCCTTTATGGCACACCATGCCCCATATTAACACAATTTGAGTTTGCACATGTTTTCTGGTTTTCTTTTGTCAAGCATTTTAAAACATGGACTGCACCTTGATCTGATTTTTGGGGTGGTTCGTCCCAACCTCCAGTAAAATTGGTCAGACATGTTCCAATCTGTTCCAGACCGTAAATCAATTTCAACAAGGAATACCCATCTGCCATGGTAGTTGTGGTGTCTGTTTTAAACAAATGACAACCTTAGTTGAGCCAGGTTTTTAACGGTTGCAGTGGCTGGTTCTGTTCCGACCATGGTATGCCAAAACGGTTACGTATCGGCCGTAACGGCCGATACGTAACGGTAACGGTGTGAACCGTTACGCGTTTCGGGGCCGTATCGGCCGTTACGCAAATTTGTACCCGTATCGGCCGATACGGGCCCGTTACGGGGCGTATCGGCCGTTACGGGCCGTTACGGCCGTTACAGGGCCGTTACGGGCCCGTATCGGCCAAATTTTGGCCATTTTTTTGAAAATTCGAAAAATCATTTTTTAATGATTCTTTTGCTGTTTTAATGATGCCATATGATGTGTTAATCATAGTAGAACATGTTAATGTGCATTTTACAGATTTTGGGTGCCATTTTATATTTTTTAAATATTTTTTTCTATTTACGCATGAATTTTGGCCCCTTTTTTTAAAATTCGAAAAATCAATTTTAATAGTTGTTTTGCCGTTTTAATCATGCCATATGATTGTTAATCATAGTAGAACATGTTAATATGCATTTTACAGATTTGGGGTGCCATTTTATATTTTTTTAATATTTTTTTCTATTTACGCATTTATTTTGGCCCTTTTTTTGAAAATTCGAAAAATCATTTTTTAATGATTCTTTTGTTGTTTTAATGATGCCATATGATGTGTTAATCATAGTAGAACATGTTAATGTGCATTTTACAGATTTTGGATGCCATTTTATATTTTTTAAATATTTTTTTCTATTTCGCATGAATTTTTGCCCCTTTTTTTAAAATTCGAAAAATCAATTTTTAATAGTTGTTTTGCTGCTTTTAATCATGCCATATGATGTGTTAATCATAGTAGAACATGTTAATGTGCATTTTACAGATTTGGGGTGCCATTTTATATTTTTTTAATATTTTTTTCTATTACGCATTATTTTGGCCCTTTTTTTGAAAATTCGAAATATCATTTTTTAATGATTCTTTTGCTGTTTTAATGATGCCATATGATGTGTTAATCATAGTAGAACATGTTAATGTGCATTTTACAGATTTTGGGTGCCATTTTATATTTTTTAAATATTTTTTTCTATTTACGCATGAATTTTGGCCCCTTTTTGAAAATTCGAAAAATCAATTTTTAATAGTTGTTTTGCTGTTTTAATCATACCATATGATATGTTAATCATAGTAGAACATGTTAATGTGCATCTTACAGATTTGGGGTGCCATTTTATATTTTTTTAATATTTTTTTCTATTTACGCATGATTTTAGCCCTTTTTTTGAAATTTTGAAAAATCATTTTTTATGATTCTTTTGCTGTTTTAATGATGTCATATGATGTGTTATCATAGTAGAACACGTTAATGTGCATTTTACATATTTGGGGTGCCATTTTATTATTTTTATATTTTTTTCTATTTACGCATTTATTTTGGCCCTTTTTTTGAAAATTCGAAAAATCATTTCTTAATGATTCTTTTGCTGTTTTAATGATGCCATATGATGTGTTAATCATAGTAGAACATGTTAATGTGCATTTTACATATTTGGGGTGCCATTTTAATTTTTTTAAATTTTTTTTCTATTTACGCATGAATTTTGGCCCTCAAAAATAATTGCAACACCTAAATGTAAGATATTTTCATATTACATTCATTCTATATCTATCATTGATAGTAAGTTAGAAATTAATATATGAATTTTGTAGTCAAATTTAGGTTATCTGGTTCATAAATTCATCAGACAGTCCGATACAACTTCTCACCAAAGAGTGGACCGTTACACCACCATAAACATGTTCCAATTTATAATGAATGCATATTGGAATGCTTAGAATATTCCGGATTTAATCCATATTTTTTCATATTTTTTTGGCAAAAAAAATTTTTGCGCCGTTACGGGCCGTTACGCCCCCGTATCGCCGTTACGCCCCCGTATCCGTATCGGTTTCGGAGGGCAACCGTTACGCCAACCGATACCGATACGGGACACCTGGTTCCGACTGGTACGACCATCTGGTCTAGGTTTTAAAACATTACCTTTACCTGACCATGTGTCAAGTTGACAGAAAGTTCCTTGATTTCTGGTTAAATTGTCTGGAAAATTCGTAATTGAATATTACACAATCCGGTATTTTCTCTTTGATCAGTCAGTTGAGATAAAACATTATTCGGCCTCAATAGGTGAATAAAATAGAACTGGATAGATATTAAAAGATATTAATATTCTTATCATCTTCTTCCAAATTGATTCAGTGGCTGCCAGGGTGTTTAGATGGTGCTTATGACTAACTCTCCTTTCCATAGAAATGGGCAGAGATTTTATTTATTTATTTTACTTTCCTACAGTTGTTGTTACGCCTCAAAACACAATTAATTTTCTTTTTCTTTCATTCTTTATTTTATGTTCTTCTAGGGATCTGGGGTGGCAGCAACGTTATGCTCGCTTCTGTGGAAGAATTGTGGTTCTTTCAATTCTTTCTCTGTTACTTTATCCATTCTTATGGGCTTGGACTGTGATTGGTACGCTATGGTTCACAAGTGCAAGAAGCTGTGTACGTTTCTTTTTTCTTTCTTACTTTTTTTTTTTTTGGTATTTGGTTCACATCTAAGATAAGTTTTGTTTAGAAGACATTATAATTTACAAACGAACTTTATCTAATGTATTTGTTATGTTTAATGTTTGCAGTTACCCGAGGAGGGTCAAAAATGGGGTTTCCTTATTTGGTTGCTTTTCAGCTATTGTGGACTCATTTGCATTGCTTGTATGTCAATCCGCAAGGTTTGTAGTTCTTCTTTGTGAGGCAACTCACATCTTAATAAGTTGAACTTCAAAAATGTGTTTTATCTGATGCTCAGTAATGTGAGGAGAAATGGTTATTAATGTTACTTGGAAAGCTTCATGTATCCTTTCAATCTTTTCTAGCAATTACTGATAAAAGACAACTTTTGTGGCTGAAAATTGGGAAAGAAAGTCGAATTCATTCTATTGATGGGAAATAATCAATAGGGTGTATTTGTTGTCTAAAGAGAAATATGTATAGATGGCTGAGATAACCATAGCTTTAACAAAACAGATATGCATGACTGGGAGATTGAGGAATTCGTGTCCCTTCAAAGTTGGCTAGCCAGCTGTAAGCTTGACCAATCTCGTGAAGACTCCTTAGTCTGGAGGCGTGATCAGTCGACTCCATTCTCAGTTAAATCCCTATACGACTTTATTACTACAGATTCAACAGTAAAGAACACCCCCCCCCCCCCCCCCCCCCCCCCCCCCCCCCCCCCAAAGATATGTGTTCGGTTGGCTAGTTGCTAAAAAGAAAGTGCTGACAGTGGATAACTTGAGGAAAAGGGGTATGATAATTCCCAACATATGCCTTTGCTGTATGAAATCTGAAGAATCTGTGAACCTTTATTCGTCCACTGCACATTCTTTTCCAAATCTGGTTCTCAGTTCTCAGGCTCTTCAATATGTCCTGGTGTGTTCCCTATTCAATGGAAGATTTTTTCAAAGCTTCTCTAGGCTCCAATCTGGGAATCCAAAGGAATAAGATTTGGAAGATCTGTTTGATGGCGGTTTGGGAAGAAAGAAATGGGCGATGCTTCAACAATATATCAAATTCTCTGGATTTCTCTCTTCAGTGAGTGCAAGTTGCTATAATAATTTTTAAAAAAAAAAGAAAAAGAAAAAAAAGTAATGAGAATATATTAAGAGGGGAAAAACTACAAGGGGATTGCTGAGATAGCAGCAGAAAAAGAGAAGAAAAGAAAAGAAAAGAAAAAAAAAACTAAGAACCTAGAAACAAAAGATCAACGTCAACAAGACCGTTGATAGTAGCCGGCCATTCAATAACCAATTTTTTAGCCCTGACCCACACCGATTGAACCGAGGAATGCCTATCATTAAAACATCTACCGTTCTTTTCCTCCCAAACTGACCACCAGATAGCAATGAGCGCCATTCGCCATATTCGAGCTCGGTTCTTACCCAGCTTGACACCATGCCACGATGTAAGCATATCAGAAGTAGTTTCCAGGATACAGCCCCTGATGTTGAATTTCTTGAAGAATTCCCACCAAATTAGGGAAATAAACGGGTAGTATAACAGAAGGTGGTCCACTGTCTCCTCATTCTGCATGCAGCAGATACAAACATTAACTAGTTGCATGCCTCTCTTCCTCAGGTTATTGATAGTTAGGATCCGTTGCTTGCCAACCAACCAGCCAAAACAGATGAATTTCGGGGGGACCGAATATTTCCAAATAAAGGGGAAGGCAGGGGTTGGCGTGATGGGAGGGGTAGAAAGAAAGGAATAAAAAGATTTCACCGAAAAAGAGCTAGATTTATCAAGGGGCCAGATCAGGCAATCGCAAGAAGCCTGATCGGGAGCCATCCTGGATAAGAAATCAAGCAGGCCAATGTACTCGTCGATCTCCCTTTCATGCAGATTTCTGATACACTTGACTTCCCAGATGACTCTGCCATCAGAAATTGCGTAGCAACTATCAACCGTGATGTTCTTGGCTGGGGCCAAATGATAGATGTTAGGATACATGCGATTGAGGGGTTCCTCGCCTGCCCACTTGTCTTCCCAAAATCTGATGGCTGCTCCGTTGCCCAACTGAAAGCTAATATTTTCAATCATCGGTTTCTTGGATTGCAAGATCCCCTTCCAGATGTGAGACGCCTTGAACGTAGAGGAATCTTTCGTCCACCAACCCCCATTAGAAGTGCCGTATTTCCCTTGGATAATAGAATTCCAAAGAGCGTCATTTTCCGTCCCCAGTCTCCAAGTCCACTTCCCCAGGAAGGCCTGGTTCACAATCTTCAAATTTCTGATACTGGCGCCCCCTTCCTGGAAGTGCTTGCATACTTCACGTCAGTCCAGAAGATGGAATTTTTTCTGATTATCTTTCCCACTCCATAAAAAATCTCTGCGCAACTTGTCAATCCGAAGAAGAATCGATGAAGGACAACGAAGAAGAGACATAAAATATATAGGGAGATTGGATAGAGCAGATTTAATAAGGGTCATACGACCCCCCCCATCGAAAGGTATTGGCACTTCCACATGGCCAGGTGCTTCTGGAATTTGTTGATGATCTTATCCCACGTGGATTTGGGAGGGGTGCCAATGGAAAGAGGGAGACCCACAAATGTAGAGGGGAAGTAAGCAGCAGGGCAGCCGAGATGCAGAACAAAAGAGGAAAGAACATCATCAGAAATATTAACCCCGAATATTTTTGATTTAGACGTATTAACTCTCAGGCTCGAGACAGCTTCAAAGCAGCGCAAAGTAGTGCGAAGGTTGTCGATATACATAGGATCAGCTTCGGAGAGGATGAGCGTATCATCGGCAAATTGAATATGAGAAATCGGAGTAGAAACGCTAGACACAGTGATCCCTTTGAGGATTCTAGCCTCCTGACCCTTAAGTAGCATCTGCGATAGGGCTTCTCCAACCAACAGAAAAAGAAGAGGGGAGAGGGGATCCCCCTGACAAATACCTCGTGAACTTGAAAAGAATCCATGAGGAGTACCATTGAGCAGAATAGAAAAGTGGGCCGAATCAACACAAGCCTTGATCCAACCCCTCCATCGGTTTCTGAATCCCATGCGACCTAACAAGTAATCAAGAAAACCCCACTCCACATGATCTTACGCCTTTTCGATATCCAATTTACAAAATATGCTCTTCAGACCAGACCTAACACAAGAGTAGAGGCATTCATTAGCAACCAGGGCGCAATCTACTTTGTCTCCCTTTTATGAAGGCGTTCTGATACTTAAAAATAAGATTTCCCATAACGCGAGTGAGCTTGACCGATAATATTTTAGCCAGGATTTTGTATGGACCCCCTATCAAGCTGATAGGTCGAAAATCAGAGAAGGAACTAGCACTGGCTACCTTAGGGATAAGAGTAATGAAGGATGCTCCAAGGCCCTTTGATAATTTACCCCTGTGATGAAATTCGTGCAAAAAGTCCATGACGTCTTGACGGATGGTCTCCCAAAAGGTTTGGAAGAACGCCATAGGGAACTCATCAGGACCGGGAGATTTATCGCCCCTCATCGAATCGATAGCTGTCTTGGCCTCAGTTTCAGAAAAACAATCTTCCAACAACTGCACTTCAGCTTCGTCGAGAGATTTAAACACGATCCCGTTGAGCGTAGGTCCGATCCAGATATCAGAGGAAAGGAGAGATTTAAAATGAGAAATGGCGTGATCTACAATCTACTGTCTATCTTCAACCTGAATGCCATCGATAGAAATACTATGAATGACTTTCGATCTGGCATGCATGTTAGCTAAGTTGTGGAAGTATCTGGTATTTTTATCCCCCTCAGATATCCATCTAGCTCTAGACTTAAGCTTCCAGGAAATCGCATCCTCCAAAGCCCTGGCCAAAATAGCTTGGATGATTTGGATGTGGCTGGAAAGCGTGTCAGACGATAAGGGACCACCTTCGGCTTCGGCATCGATGCGAAGGAGATCCGCGAATAGCGCCTCAGTATCAGCATCCCACCTTCTAAGTTCACTTTCTTTCCAAGTTTTGAGCTTATCCTTAACGTATCTGAGCTTGCACATGAGCCCGTGACCCGCGAACCCGTCCACCTGATTGTCAGACCACCATTCTGTAATTTTCTAATGGAAGCCATCGATCTTGAGCCAAGCAGCATTGAATCTGAAGGGTTTAGGGCCCCAGTTCAGATCATCCATGGAGAGGAGAATCAGACAATGATTTGAAGTAGACCGGGGGAGGGCCAGCTGGGATGCCGCAGGGAAAGCCTCCAGCCACTCCGTAGATAGAAGGAATCTGTCCAATCGCGACTAAATTTGAATTTTGCGGCCGTTCGACCAAGTGAATCTGGCCCTAGAGAGCGGGAGATCCACAAGCTCGAGAGCTTGAATCCAATCAGAGAAAGGCAGCATGGAAGGAGAGACTCGTCTTTTACGAGATTGTTCCTCCGCAAAGCGAATAATGTTGAAATCACCTACAAAACAATAGAAGATAGTTCCTCCCAAAAAACCGATCTAAGACGATCGTCATTAGGACCATACATTGCACAAATCAGTCCAACGAAGTTAGAGGACTTATCTTTTAATGTAACAGACACCGAAAAAGCACCAGAAGAGGATGTTCGGACCTCCCATCTTGACAACTTCCAGGCAATAAGAATACCTCCCGAGGATCCAGAGGCATCAAGAGATACCCATTTAGCGTCCCTAGGATTCCAAATGGAAGCTAGAAGACGATCTTTGAACGAGGGAACCTTGGTCTCCTGAAGACAAATGACGTCCGGATCTTTTCTATGGATGACTTCCTTGATCAAGCATCTTTTCTGCTTCGAACCCACCCCCCTCACATTCCAAGAGAGAATTCTCATTGGGAAACAACGCTTCCCCGATTTCCTTTTCGTCCTAGTCTTGTGCTGGAAGCGGCTAGGAGGCTTGGGCTCGATTGCAAACTTAATAGTTCCATGTTACTGGTAGATCTGGGGACGTGTATAGAAGGGGTTTTGGGGGGAGGGAGAGGTCGTCCTCTACTCTCAATGCATTTGAACAGGGCGATATAATCTTCCTCTCTTTCTCCGAAAGATAGACCGAGGGATCTACCGATGCACCCAACCGCATTCCTGATCCACTTTTTGTTGTGGATTGATTCGTATATCTCTTCTTTACTTTTTTCCTGAGATGATGCCATATCCATGGTGTTTCGCTGGTGATCATCTAATCGCATCTGCAGGGGCTCTGCGTCTATCACATCATCCGGTAAGGCTTCCTGAAAGATGGTAATGGGGCGCAGGTCACTCCAGTCACGAGACTGGTGTACAGAGGTGACTGGAGATGAAGGAGTCGAAGAGTGAGGCTGTGATTCTGAAAATCGACCATCGAGGTCATCGAGACGGAGCATATTGACTCCCACCTCCGTATGAGGGTGAGAGGTAGCAGGGCGAGCAGGTTGGATGGAAGAGAGGTGGGTGTGGATGTTGTCAGATTGACGAAGGATGAGTGGGTTGGGGTCGGGTGATGGGTGGGAGGGATAGGGTTCGGGTAAAATATCGGGTAAGGGAGCGGAATGAAAGTGATTTAAGTGGGGCAAGGCCAGACCCAAGGGGATCCGATGTCAATCAACGAAGTGAGTCTCGGGGCGAAGGGAGACGGTTCCACGTGTCGAGGCAGGGGCACCTCTTCCGAAGGGAAAGAGGACAGGTGTTGAGATCCCGAGGATCCCGTGATGAAGACGTCAGGCCGTCTCGGATAGGAATCATCAGGGGTGGAGAGTGCAGCTATACTTAGCAGATTGGGCCCATAATTTTCTCGACGTTAAGGATTGTAACCTGTTTTCTGTTGGAGGTTCTTATTCTCGCTAACTCAGTGGGAATTCCCTTCCTCTTTGTAATTCCCCTCTGTTTTTTAATATAATCTCTGTCACTTAAAAAAAAAAAAAAACAGATATGCATGGCTATTTATGCGGTTTTTAATATTTTCATGGAAGCAGGCATGGGGATGTGGAATGACCAAAATATCTCAAGTAAACTGCAAATTTGCTCTATGATGATGCATTCTTATATCAAGTTAATTATATAATAAGCAAAATACATATAGATACTGATACATGTGCATATTTTAAATTAAAGAAAAAATGATCAATAGTCACTAGAAATGAGTAGGAAACATTCATATGACAATGAGACCATAAAAAGTCTAAAGTGCAAGTTATTTGTGGATTTATACCCATAGGATAACTGACTTTCACTGTTGAGGCTGGGTTGGCGGCATTCTACCTATGAGTTGTTGCCAGTTCTTGAAGTTGTTCAGGTAGTCATACATACATGCATACGTATGTACATGCATGCACACACACTCATGTGTGTTTCATCATCATCATCATCATCATCATCCTAGCCTTTTCTTTTTAAATAGTTAAGCTCGGTTCGAACCTGAGACCTCAATGTTGTAATGCACCTCATCTACCATTGAGCTACAGGCTCGAAGCCATCATCATCCTAGCCTTTCCTCAACAGTTAGGTGTTGACCTTGAAATGGTTGATTGGCAAAGTCTTATCATTGGCTACCCACTGGACGTCAAACTTCCTCTTTTACCTGAGCTCTTGGAGCCGATCGTGAGAGTCTGACATTGACACCACTCACATGCTGTCATGGTCCCAACCAATATTGGTCCCTAGCTCAACTATTACTTCAACGCCCCAAAGGATGTTCACGCAATGTCGGGTCTTGGACAGTTAGTTGCCAGGAAAACTGCTAAGCACAAAGCACCCCCACACACGAAGGGGCATTCTGGAGTAGTTGACTGCTTGAAATTTCAGGGAGCTCAGCAATACATGATTACCAATACAACTCAAATGTCAACTTGGTCAGGCTCCAGGCTATGCGTTAGCACTGCTGTAGCCCGCTTGCTACCTGCAAAGGAAAACTCATGAATAGTAGGTGTCCAGAGCATGCAACTTTTCAAATAAAAAAAAAGGAAAAAAGAGCATGCAGTGCTAGAGAAGCCCGGAGCATAGTTCATATGTAAACATGCATGTATTAATCTTTTAGTCAAGGCCAAGCACATGACTACTGGCAGGATCAACTAGGGAGCATCCGTTCATGACACTGGCACCCTTACCACCCAAACAATGGGGAAAGCAACAGAGCGGGTTATCTTTCTTGGCAAACCTGCAAGCCAAGAAGGAAGCAACTAGGGCTACATCCAAACTGATAGTGGATGAGTTCCCTAGTTCATATTTACACGTGCATGGTTTAATCTTTGGGGCAAGCATGGACTACTGACAGGATCAACTAGGCGGCGGGCATCACTTCATGATGCTAGCGGGGGGAGCAACAGAGCATGCCATCTTTCACATCAAGAGCGAAGGGCGCGACAAAGGCCAGTACCTTAAAAAATGACGTAATAAGGGTTAGAGTCCAATTGGTAGCATTCTCCATATCTGAAAACATATCCTATGAGCCACAAGCAATAGTCAATTTACCAACCCCTGAAAAGCAGCTACTCAGGGTCCACCACCTAGCACCCACAACCAGAAGAGCAAGCTGTAAAAGAAGCATTTGTTGATGAGTTCTCTTATACTAGGCAATGAAGAGTGGTAGACAGAGTGTGTTTCAACACTGAGCTCATGGGTTCGAGTGCCCATGTGGGGTGTGTGTGCGTGTAAAAATGGTAATGAAGATAGGCCCAAATTGTCACACTGAGGCAGACAGATGTACTGCATCGCACCACAAGTGGAAAGGGCATGCTCAAGTAGTTGGTTGCATGGAATAACAGTAGCCGACAGATACGTGTTTAGCAAACACCACTCACATGCCAACAAAAATCATGGCTAACACTACACTTTACGTAAGTATTGCACATTTATCCAGAAAGAGAGGTTTGCGAACAGTTGTTGTCTCTAGCATGTGATGCTAGACAAGCTTGGTGGGTATGATTTAGAACTTTGAAAGGAGAAACACTAATACATAATTGATGACAGCTTGCTGGTTCGAACCTGAGAGCTCAATGTGGAAATGCACCGTCTACCATTGAACTCTCCTGATTGTCACTTATGAATATAACCACTAACCTGCAAACCATATTCAAAGGCAGAGCTCTTCTAGAACTAGATTCCTGTCATCTCAATGGACTTCCTATTTAATCACTCATTTATTTGAGTGCAAATTTGTTCTTTAGTTTTAAAGCCTTTCTTTCTCATCTTGAATTTAAAGTTTTTATATACCTCATTGTCCTCGTATGGATGTACACTTCATAATTGGTTATCTCTTTATTTGTTCATATATCAAATATATTCTTCCCTGCGGTCCTGATTTCTGCCATATACCCTGTAGTGGTTAACACGGAGGCAAGCACATTTACTACGTGCTCAGCAAGGAATTCCAATATCGGAATATGGGGTAAGTGTTACAATTTCTCTGGTTGTTTTTCTGAACTGCTGGTTCTTTCTTTTGAATTGATAGAACATGAGTGGATATCACTATTAGAGGTTGCTAAATTGTCTAGGGATGTGAACCAGCAAAGCAACCAGAAAGAAATAGATCAAGTCCTATATTCCTTCCAATAATGCTCTTGCCATGGCTTCTTAAAATGCTGCTTTATGTCCTAGATAACGATTCAAGCTATCACCAAAATTTGAGTTTGTGAGCGGTTCTTTCTACTTTGCTGTCATCTGTTCTTTGCAAATCCCCACCTGTGCCCACCAACTTCCAGTTATAATTCTTGCATCAAAACCCCAACCATCATGATTCTATCAAAGCAGGAAGCCAAATTTCTCCATCTCTGTGTGAATCATTTTAAAGTTTTTTGGTGCTGAATCATCTTAGGGTGTAATCCCTTTGCATCTACTTAATTATTATTATTATTTTTTATTACTGAAAATGGTTTTGTTTAAAATGATGATCCTTCTCAACCCAGGTTCTGGTTGACATAATCCGAGTGCCAGATTGGGCATTTGAAGCTGCTGTTCAGGAGCTGAGAGCGATGGGCCAAGATGCTATTGCATACCATCCGGGACTTTACTTAACTGCGACACAGGTAATTCTTATTGGGCAGAAAAGGTGATCTGTTGCCGTCTTTTTATTATATTTCAATTTGGGTAAGGAGGGCACCCCACTTCTTTTAATAATTTGCAGTGCAACATCTACAGGGCTGTCAATGGGCTGGGCGTGGACCTAGAAAATGCAAAATCTTGAATAGCCTCTGCCTGACAGCCAGGCCCAAATGGTTCTGGGCCTAAGACAACCTAGGCCCAGCCCGTTGACAGAATGATAGCCCTGAGGCTGAACCAGCAATTTTTCTTTTTGTTGTCTACTTGTTTTTGCACTTTTTATATGGTATTGATGTGCCTCTTATATAAAAAAAGGTATAATGTAATTTTTTTTATTTTTATCTGGATATGTTTTGTGAATTATATGTGGGCATGAGTTGGTGTTTATATGATAGTATAAATACAACTGTACGGATGACTCATCACATTTTAAGATCAGTGTTATGTTAAAGTTGAGAAAAAAAAATGAGCAATGGTCTACTTCAACCAGAAAAATGGACAACCACAAAAATTGAATGGCCAGGATCATTTAGGGTCTGTTTGGTTTTCCAATTACAATGGTAAATGGCTGTAAATGGGTAAATGATTTTTTACTATTGTAATTGTGTGGTGACATCACTCACATTTGACGGCAATGATGATTTTGCATCATTGTTTGTTTCACTCAAGAAATCAATGTACAAATGGTAGTTTTATATTATGAAAATGTAATGATTACAATTTACTTTACCTACTTCCTTTACAAGTGTATTTGGCTCTCGGTTTACAAGCCATATCCTGGAAATGATAATGATGGCTCATTTACTTTGCATTTCATGGGAAATTGAAAAGCCAAACAGGCCATTAGTTGCCCTGAAATTTGGGCAATGGCCTGTCCATGTGCTAGCCCACTAGGACTGGGTCAATGGTCCACATCACCATACACCTTGGGGGGCTGCTATTCATGGATCTTCCCTGGTATGAAGCACTGATCATTATAAGCATTTCTCACAAAAAAGGAAAGAATCACAGAAACATCTGGGATTCACTGGAATAGAAGAAGCCAACGCGCGCGTGTGTGTCTGTTACTCATTTCTTTCCTGCCCCTTTGCTCTTTTGCTGCTTGATGGTTTTGAGGCATCCTGTTCATGCAGAGAGATGCTGTGGAGGCACTCATTCAAGAACTACCCAAGTTCAGATTAAAGGCTGTACCAACTGATTGCAGCGAGTGCCCCATCTGTCTTGAAGAGTTTCGCGTTGGGAATGAGGTACAATTTAGATGGACTAGATTTTATTCAATGATAGTTAGATACAGCCTGGGTTTGGCCTTTATGAGGTTTGATTAGTCACTTAGTCCAATGATTCCCATTAGATGGGAGTGCTGCCCTCTGGCTCCACAGTTTTCAGTTGGAGAGCCCACATTGCTTCAGCCAATGGGAACCCATGGGCCACTTTTGTAGTTATAGCTGGTGGGGCATGCATTTCCCTGATCATGATAATCATTAACTAGTTGCAGATGTGGGACCCATTTTGGGTGTTGGGAGATCATAACATTAGCCAAACTGAATTAAAAAAATGGAGTCTTGACCATGCACAAGGATTGATCCTGTGCATAGACCATATAGTATTGATCCTGTGTAAAAACCATTGTTCGAAAACTCAAAAACAAGACTCGACTTGATGTCAAGCTGGGTTGGGCAGACTCAAAGACTTAACTCAATATTTAAGTAGATTTGAGTAATGATAGATGTTTGATATCGACAAGTATAAAAATTGGCATGTTTCTACCTTTTGAAAAGCTGTCGGCTTGTGAAGCTGAGGTGGTGGTTCAAATATCACCATGTGCCACATACTTTTTGCACCAACAAGCAATAGCTCAGTGAGTGACTCGAGTCGCACTGAGTTGTAAGTGAGTCCAGCTCGCCAATGAGTTTCTCGGTGACTTGTCTCAGAATCTTGTCGAGTTGACTTGGCTGGGTTTTGATTCAAATGTGTAAATGATTTGACGAATTTGCTGTATAAACCAGCCTCTGCTGATTCGATTGGTGCACTTGCAATTGATCCAGACCTGATTGATGTGCCACCCCCGGGATGGATCATACCAAAATTGCATTGGTTAGAGAAATCCTTAGCGCTAGCAGACTTTTATGTGGGCCGATGCCCATTACTTCTGTTGATGGTCAGCACACAGGTAATCATGAACTGGGCAGTAAAGCATGACTTGTAGGAACAATGCATCATCCACTACGGCCCCACCCAAGAAGTCACCCACCAATCGGATGATGCGGAGCAGCATGCACATGCACTAATTGGATAGCATAGTTCCGTTACAGTCTGCACACAAGATCATCCCTCCTATCATTTTGAAAATTTAAGATTATTTCATCATCATCTGCCAGTGGGAGTATTGTATTGTGCTCTCTCATTGCTAGTCCCAAGCTTGGATAAAGAAGGATGGTTGTGTCAGGTTGGCAGCCGGCATAAAACATGGGCTGCTGTTTTTATCATGAATTACGAGTAGTTATTGTTTATTTTAGAAAATTGAGAATGGGTGCTTTTTCGAGAGCATGTGCAGGTTCGGGGGCTCCCTTGTGCCCACAATTTCCATGTGGAATGCATTGATGAGTGGCTCCGGCTGAATGTGAAGTGCCCTCGTTGCCGCTGCTCTGTCTTCCCCAACCTTGACCTCAGCGCCCTCTCCAACATCCACGCCGACTCTGGGCGGCAGCCCTCTGCCAGTGTTGTGACCGTCACAAGCTATGTGCACACACAGCCAGTGGGCCAGAGCTACCTGTTGAGATTGCAGGGCCTGCTACGTACAATCCGTACGGAGAATGTTGGTGGAAGCAATGATGATGCGGGCCTGGAAGCAGCAGAAGATGGACGGGCGGCGTTAGCTCAGGGTCCCTTAAGCATGATGGCACCAGTGATGAGTGGCATGGCCATAGATCGGTCTTTGCCGCCTCATACCATTAACTGTAACAGCTCTTAACTGTAACTCTGTATGGACGTTTCCATTTTAAATGTATGCACTCAAAGAGAGATTGCATGGTGTTTTTCTTGCCATTGAGAGAGCTATGTTTCTCCCTCAGTCCCTCTATTTTCTCTTATGCAAATGAGTGTGTTTTTCTCAATAGATTCTCCATTGGAGGCATCATAGGGTTAGCGAGGCTCTGTGGGGCCCACAGTTTGGCAATCCAGGTCGTTGATACGATGGGCCATGCCTTTAATCTAATGAATGGCTGGATCTTGGTGGGGCAGGGCATTGTCATACAGCACCCTCCTGATGAGTGGCCAGGATTCCACATGCCTGCATTGGCGTGTGGTGGCCCTCTTCAATATGGAAAACGCTTGTGGGCCTCTCCTAGTTACCTACTGGAGCTATTTTTATCTAACGTGGGAACGACTCAACGTCCATGAAATCCACCCCGTCCGTCCATTGGGTATACCACCCTTCCACGATTCTAAAAATCAGGTTGATCCAACACTCAGGTGGGCCACCCAAAAAACAGTGTGATTTTTTATAATTCCTTGGTGGTTAAAAGGCACATAGATGAATGAATTGAATGGTATATAGACACCAAAGGTGGGACCTATGCAGTTGAATGGTAAAAAACAGTGTGGCCCCAAGAAGTTTTTAATGGTGGGCGTTCAATCAACGCTGTGCGGTCCACTTGAGATTTGGATCAACTTCATTTTTGGGATCATGCCATAAAATGATCTGGAAGAATGGGTGGACGGCATGGATGAAACACACGCATCATGGTGGGGCCCACAGAGCACCGACCACTAGCCATTGGCTAGTGGCAGGGTCAGTAGCCAATCCGTTTCCCGCAACTGCGATATCGATACACGTGGGTAATATACTATCCGTATATCATGTGGGACCCACTGCTTGCATCACCTGTACAGGAAGAAAACTCAGGCCGATCATCTATCGGTAGGCCACGCATAAGGCGAAAACAATGGACGGTCCAGGAAGAACTCCTCGTTTATTTCGTCCATGCGTGGCGTACCTGGCAGTCGACCGGCCGAGCCGCTAAAAAGGCGACCCAAACGTGGGGTGGGCCACACCTGATACACGGATCGTGTCAGGCACACGTGCAAAATCACTCACAGGGGTATTTTTGTCATTGTCAATCCATAATCCACATTCGAAAATCCAAATACGAAGATAAAATAAAATCCTCTAAAAAACAAGAGAGAGAGAGGGGGAGAGAGATGGCGGTAGCAAACGCATGGAGTGCGCAGAACACACCCTCACTCCCTCTCTTTAAACGCTCGCTTCTTGATTTCTCTATGAAAAAGGAGACGAATTCCAACGTATTGGGTTCGATTCTTCAAAAACCCATTTCAAAAAACGGCAGGACTTGGACCCTCTCTTGCCGTTGCACCAGCAGCAGCAGCACAAGCAGTAGTTCATCTGTTTGGGATTGGAATCGATGGAGTCGGCATTTCTCGGAAATTGATCAGGCTGAGAGCTTCTCCTCGGTTCTTGAGGTTACCCATTTCATCTTTCGCAAAGAGAATTCCGTTTTGTCCTGTTTTTTCTCATTGGATTTTCTTTTCCGTTTTTGAACTCATAAATTTCAATACCCTGATGGTAATTTTAGTTAGTTTTCTTGAATTTTCAGCGGCCGTTTGGATGCTATAAGTTCCATTAGTGGGAAGTGAGTTACTTGTAACTCACTTATAGATGGTGTTTGGGTGTGAAATTTTACTTGTGAGTGAGTTACTACCTGTACGTTAGTCAGGGAAAATCTTAGGAGTTGTTTGGATGCCTGTAAGGCTGTAAGCGGGAAGTGACTTACAGGTAAGTCACTTATAAGTGGTGTTTGGGGGAGGAAATTCACCTGTAATTCACTTACATGCATAACTGCCAAGTGGGAAGTGACTTACTTGTAAATCACTTATAGATGATGCTTGGGTGTGAAATTTCACCTGTAATCAGTCATAGGCAAATCTCAGGGGTCGTTTGGATGCCTGTAAGGCTGTGAGTTCTGTAAGTGGGAAGTGACTTACAGGTGGTGTTTTGGGGGAGGAAATTCAAGTCACTTACATGCATAACTGCCAAGAAACTACATGGGGCTGGGGTGAGAAGTCACTTCCGTTCAATTGACTTACAACTGGAAATCACTTTCAGGTGAAAGTCATTTACATGCTACTTGTTTGGAAGTAAGTTGTAAGTCACTTATAAGTAAGTAGCCTTTTGTGTTTGGGTAACTTGTAAGTCAAGTATATGTAAGTTATTGTTTATTTATACCAAACAGAGCTTGGAGTAGAAAATCACTCCAAAATCTTCAAATCATATAAAAAAGTTTGGCATAAGATGCGCCATTGGGTTGAGCCCAGCTAGCTAAATCTTTAAGTTGGTTCTTAGGCTAAACCAATCATCTAATGGGCTACAAAAGTGGGCCCACATATTTAAAATATTGGCGATTAGTGGATGGGCCAGATTTAGTGGCCAAGGCATTCCTACGCGATTGTAGGAAAGGTTAGATCGCACCAAGCGTGCCCATCTTGCCATGTGTGTTGGGTGATACATGTATATGGTTTTGTTGGATGAGAAGCTGAGTGGCTGAATTTCAGACTAACTATACGATGCTTGGGCCAAAAGGTTGCACAATGCTATTCTTGTTCTGACTTTCGTACAAGACAAGTGAGACCTATAGTTCAATGATGTAGACTGTTAACATTATGGGTGCTGCTTAGGATGGCCTGTGAACCAAAACTTCATAGGTTGGAAGAGTTGCATACCCAAACATGCAGTCAAATATAGATGGTTACAACAACCATTCACATTCAACAAAGAAAAAGGCCAAACATCATCCAAATATGATCATTAAATTCGGGTGATTTTTGATAAGCAAGTTATCCATATGAGGACCATATACTCAATGCTTTGCGTTGTTGAACAATGGACCCCATTTGAACAAAAACTGAAAACCCTAAACAACAATACATAAACCTTTGGGGTAGAGCATTGTATTAAACACAAACTTGAGCCGTTTTTGTCGAAACACAATTGTCTTCGTCTCTCTCTATAATTCCTCTGTAAAAGGGGAGAAATTTGATCCCTTAAAATCGTTGTTGAGATTCAAGGTAAAGATCTTTGCTTCCCATTTTATTGATGAAAAAAAGAAGATGAGAAAGGAAAAACCGTACCTTACGCTACTAAAGGCTGGGAAAGATGGAGAAATTAGAAGCCGGTTTGAAAGACTGATGATTTTAGCCGACGGGTTTGAGAATCCAACCATTGTGCGTCTCCCATTGCAACAACAACTTCAAAAAATCCGATTGTTGGGGTTTACCTCGTAGGTATGTGAAATCTCACCTCACTCCCATGTAAGTTGTCTGTAAGATTTTCCTGTAAGTGACTTACAGATTGTAATTCACATGTGAAATTTCACACCCAAACACTACCTGCAAGTGAGTTATAGGTAAGTTACTTCCCAACCAACTTACAAGCATCGAAATGACTCCTCACATTATGAAAACATGGGGGAGAGGTGGGATTTCACTTACCTATATGAGAGTTATAGGCAACGGTAAAAAAATTTGATTTTAATGTTGGAGGGGGAGATGCACACAATGGTCTTCCCATCTCTCTCTCTCTCTCTCTCTCTCTCTCTCTCTCTCTCTCTCTCTCTCTCTCTCTCTCTCTCTCCACTGTTGCCAATAACAACCGCGGCAGTGCAGCTGTTGGTTCCGCAACCCCCACCATCACTCCTCTTCCTCTTTCCCTGGGATTGAGTAATGGCAACTTCGTTTTCGGAGATGTGTTTTCTAAACCCTAGAGAAGGAGAAGAAAGAGAGAAGTGGCCTTGAGTGGGCTTGAGGAATGATTTGATGGGCTTCATTTTTGTATTTTGGGCTTTCGTTGTTGGAGCTTGTTTTGGATATCTAATCAATGGTCTAAGTGCCACTGAAAAATAATGGCCTATATTTTCCATTATAGAAGTGGGGCCCATGATTCAATAATCCGGATTGTTTTGGTGGATACCATTTTGGTTGTAATAGTGGGTTGCCAAACAAAACATATTCAATAATCGAGAAGATTGGCACGAGTTTTTGAATACATGGGTCCATTTTTGCAGCCCACTTGATGATTGGTTTAGCCTAAGAATTGGCCTACCATTTTTTTATGTGATTTGAAGATTATGGAACGATTTCCTATTTCAAGCTTTGTTTGGCGTGAATATACAACTATAAGTGACTTACAGGTTATCTAAACGCAAAAAAAAACTATTTACCTGTAAGTGACTTATAGGTTGTCCAAGCACAAAAAACCAATCTACCTGTAACTGACTTACAATTCATATCCAAATAAGTAGCATGTAAGTGACTTTCACTTGAAAGCAACCTATAAACTTTGTGGGGGTTCGGTTGTCTTAAATAACTGAGCCCTCTCTGCATAGAATGTGCCTCAAACATTTGACTGACTTGATTTTTTACTGCCCATTCTTCTTCCTCTTCATCGTCACCACTACCACCGCCACCATAGCCTTGTCCCAACTATCTGGGTCAGCTTTTCTCATGATTGCTTGGCAGAATTCTGTCCATTCTTGATCTTTGCTAAATATATTGGTGATTTGGCCCTTTCACTTTATCAGGGAGTTTCTGGTATTGTCCTTAGATAGGGTGAAAATGTCAAGAATACTCATTTAAGATGGATATGTATAGGAGGTCTTATACAATGCTCGGCCGTAGAGTTTCTACAGTGTTCTCTGGTTTTCAGTTTATTCAAGTGGTACCCATGGCTCATCGATACAAACGGTTGATATGACGGGCTGCACCTTGGATGGTCCATACATAAAAAATCCCCCAGATTGGAAGATCCCAGCCAACAAACCTTTAGCCTTTTTCCCGAGGAATGTGGATCCTTGCCGTGTTTTCTTTCTTGACATCTATTTCCTGGACACATATTGCAGGTTAGCATTTTCCCATGTGGGAATCCATCCAAAGTGGCTCCATTCATATCATTGTTTGGATGCTGAACCATGAGGCCCCACCCATACAATCCATAGTACAAACTCTCAGTCTGAGTATTGCATAATGCCTCCAGGTGTATCAGTATATGAATATAATACAAAATTTCTCTCTCAATTTTTTAGTGTTAGCAATCTTTCTTTTCATATGAGAAATCTTAGTCAGCCATGTCTGTTTATTCTATTTAGTTCTAACTTGTGAACTTTCACAGTTTCAACTGGAAGAAGCTATTGAGAATGAGGATTTTCAGGAAGCTGCAAAACTGAAAACAGCTATTGCCGAAGCAGCTTCAAAAGACAGCATAGCTGAAGTTATGTCTCAATTGAAGGTCGGTGGATCATTGTTCGAATCATTGCTTGCTTATTGCAGTAACTTTGCATTCTAATTTTATATTCTGTTTTCCGGCAGAACGCAATAGATGAAGAGCGCTACCATGATGCATCTAGACTGTGTAGGCTTACTGCAAGTGGGCTGGTAATATTTCTCAAGATGAATGCTACCTTTCTCAAAATCTGCTATTTTTGTGACGGACACAAATAATTGGATATTGGCATATTGCTTATAAAGTGAACTGATGAGTCAGGTGTATGGGTGCTTGCTTTTTCTGTTTCATCCTGAAAATGACGAACAGTTCAGATTTCAGGTACAATTGTGGCCAACTTGAAGTTGGAGCTGCCTGATTTATGGGTCATGGATGGCCACGTTAACACACCTGAGGATGTTTAGATCACTCAGGGAGGTGGAAAAAATCCCAGTTTGCAATGAGTTCCTGCAGAAATGGCAAAAATCCTGTTTTCCCCAGGAATTATTTCGAAGGAGGCATGATTTCATTCGTACAGCTGATACCATTTCCACAGGAATGATTTATGCATTTTACCCAAACCGGCCCTTACCTATTTTCACGCGAAGTGGTGAAATTTGTGCTTTTCCATATTTTATTGTAACTTTCCCCATTTTCAGTCTGTTATAGAATTGGCTTTTAATGCTACTTGCTTTGTCTTCTATTTGGTGTTCTAAACTACTGTGATACCTAGGTCCTTCAAATTACTCGGGTTAAGTTTTGTGTTGAGTAATATCTCCAGCGTACCTGAATATTTTATATTCAAAATATTAAATATAAAAGCAATGCATATACAGGAATTCAACGTGCCTGTCAGATTATCCCAGTAGTTTGATAGAAGTTGACAAATCACAACCAATGATCCAAATATAGTAGGGGTCTAATCAGTTGGTTAGGATCATCTGACCGGAGAGATTTTTGGTTGGTCTACAGTTTAATGGGTCACAAATGCTGAATGGTACGTTGCATGTTTTCTCTTTCTCATTGGATATCTTGAATGGGGCCATTAAGCTTTTATATTATGATTTGCAGGTTGGTTGGTGGGTGGGACTATCAAAGGATTCAAATGATTATTTTGGCAGAGTAGTACGAATAACCCCTTCTGTGGGTAGATTTGTGGCTAGGAATTACAGTCCAAGGTAGGAAGTTTAACGAGTTCTGGCTAATTTCTGGACCAACCATAAAATGATCATGACGGATGTGTCTTATTTTTTCAGACAACTGATTACTGCATCTCCTGGCACCCCATTGTTTGAAATTTTTCTTGTCAAGGATGCTGACCAGACATACATAATTCAGGTAATATGATGTTTAGGTTATGGTGAAAACTTTTTTCACCAATCACCATAACTCTGTTGGAAACTTTGAGGAATTATATTATCCTCAACCGTGGTTTGAAAAAAAGAAGTCTGATACAACTTGGTATTGTCAGAGCTGTATTGGTTTTTGGTCCAAAACAAAATGAGCCATCACATCAGAATGGGATTAAGTCAGACCAAGTTGGGGTGAGTTGTACTGGTTTTGGTCCCCAGGCAAGTTGAACTTGGAAACTGCTACTTAAATCCATGTCCTCAACCCAATGATATGTGCAGTGTCCTTGGGCCTTCAATTTCAAGCATGGGTCCATGATTTGGTTTTTCAGGCTGTTGGTCTGGTGGGCCTCATGGTGGATGGGGAGTGCCCCAATACGCTTCCAGATTGGAAGTGGCCCTTTTTCTGCTGAATGTGGACCGTTGCTGCGTTTAATTTTCTTAACCGTCTATTTGCAGGCTATTGATTTGGAATGGTTAGGATTGTCTTGTCAGGGAGATTTTGGGGCACTCATCATCCATATGTAGCTTGTCAGATCAATGGTCTGGATGGCATAACCATGGGCCCCACTTTTTTAGACTGAGGTTTACAAGTATACTATTGATACTGTTGGGTAATTGGGTTCCGGATCATGTAATTCCTCCGCCTAATACTTTGTTGGTGCCACTGTGTCTTTTCCAATGGGTTCTGATACGTTATCTTTGGACAGGTGGTATTCTTGCAGCCAGTCAAAAGCAGTTCGACACTTTCCACATCACCGCTGTCAAAACCCACAGATGGTCCACCCATATCTGACACTGAGAACTCTTCTGAGAAAGGCATCCCGATGAACAAAAATGTAGAAGAAGAAAGCAAGGGGAAAAATGCGCATACTGACGATGTCAGTGATGAAGGAATAAAAGATGTTATTAATTTCCTTAAAGACAGAATTCCAGGATTGAAAGTTAATGTTCAAGTTGTCAACATCGATGTAAGGGAGGAAATAGAAGGAGAGAGTGGTTCTTTGGAAAAGTTAATACAGGAAGATGGTGAGGAGTCAAGTTCTACTGAAAATTCCAAAGATCTGGCTGATAATGCAGATGATATTCAACGTGAAACAGTTTCCATGGGTGGAGGGAATGCTCATCCGAGGGAGGAAGAAAAGAATACAGGCACGAAGCTTTTCATTGGTGGGTTGCTACATAATGAGGACATCCCGCCGAAGTCATACGCACGGGTTCCAGCTGAGATAAAGGATATGGAGAGGGATTCTTTTGTGCTACATATTCCTGGGAGAGAGAGAGATCCAGAAGTTGGTGAAGGTAAAGCAGCTAAGCTCAAGGTCGCAGCCATTGCGGCCCAGGCAGTTTCGGAGCTTATGCCTCTTGATGTTGCTAAGGCGTTTTGGAGTGTGGATAAGGCTCCTTCAAAGGTAAGGCTAAGATGAATTGAATCACGATTCTTTTTTTATTAGGAATTAGGAGTCTGGTGGTAAAATTTACTTAATTTATGGAGTAGTTATGTTGTGAGTTTTTTTGCAATTGTTTTTTCCCCCTATAGGAAGCTTTTGTTGGTTTATGTACAGTATACTGCTTTCGAGCCTTACAGGCTGCAGCCTGTTTTGATGTACGGCAAAATGAGACTGGGATCAAATACAGCCATTCCATTTGCATTTTGTGGAAGCGAAGCCATTCGGTAAGACATGCAAATACTGGTATGGGGCATGCTCTTATCTGTGAAATTCACCCCAAATTGAGAATGTGTAAGACAGTCAAGGACAATCTCATGGACGGCTGGGATCGAAAGAAACCGGGCTAGAAAGTTAGCTCTAGGGTCTCGTGCACTATAGCTTCCAACTGCCATAACTTTACGACCGATTATCTGTTTCACGTGTATAATGCCATTGGAAGCCATCGACAAGCTCTTATGTCATGGATAATGACAAAGGTTATTGGCCCCTGAACAGTTTCGCAAAATTCAATCGTTTTAGGGTTCAAATTTGAGTTTTAAGTCAAAATTTACTATTTTTAGCAAGTTACAGTGTCTGTTATTTTTAGTCATTTTAGGGTTGAAGATTCCTATAATCCCTTAAATTCTTTGTTTTGAGTCTTCCAGTAAAGTTTGGGTAGGATTATACATTTCAAGGAAATTATGAACTTGGGGCTTATATATAATTCATGTTATAAGGGCATTGTAGATAGAGTTCATCCATTTTTGTAAATTTTGTTCTTTTTCGTCAGAGTGCTTTAATTTTTTATTTTATTTTCTTTTATTTTGCCTTGTGATGCAAGGATTATCTTAGAGGAAGAAGATGGTAATCTCTTCCTTCCCTTTCCACCACGCACTCGCTACGTTAGAATGTAGCAGATGCAGGCTTACGGCCCCTTTATAATCCATTACTCATTTGGAGTGGTGGATGCACACTTCCGTCTGCATTTGGTGGGCATCCCAAGCAGGCCCTCGGGTCAATGTCGCACACCCAATGATAAAGAAATTGGATTAAAGATGCTGGATGTTTTTGCATCCTTTATGCATTAATCTATCATGCGATCATGCCTGCCCATGCAGGCTTTGATTTATGCAACAAATGTTATTGTCGATTGTGGTTTGAAGTAGGCTTTTCTAATTCATGATAATGGATTGATGGAGTTGCTAACTCTTTTTTAGGTTTCTAGAGATATACGTGAAGTCGTCAAGCTTGTTAGTCAGGCGCAGAGGCGGAGCAGACTATCTGCGACTACGATTTTTAATCGAATCACTGCTCCCACCGATGGCTTAGATCCATTTGATGGTATGTTTGTTTTGGTTATCTTCATTAGAGGAATGCCAATTGCACACAGCTGATCACACACTCCTAGTATGTACAGGTTTCCACGGTGCAATATGGCGGATGCTTAGAAGATCTGGACACTCATCTGGCCGGCCTGCCCATCAGTGGGCAACATATAAAACATCTCTCACATTGGACGATCGTAACTAGTCCATCAGATCAGCACCAACAAATGGTTGGTTGTTATTCTCCCTTCAAATCAAGTGAAGGGATTGCCTAATCAGCCTATTTTTGCATCATGGCCTGCTCATGGTGGGGTGTGCAGGGCAAGCAGTCCAGATTTGGTCCACATGCCTGCCAATGTCCTAATTTATTATTGACTCTACAAAGTAGGAAGCCTGGTATGAAATTCTTTGATGATAGTACATGCTGTTTGAAGGGCAGGCTTATATGTGGGTGCTTTTGGCCCTTATGGCACTGAGGTGGTACAGTTGAGGCGTAAGTTTGGTCACTGGCACTGTTCGGATGACACCGACAAGGGGACTGATGTGGAGTTTTTTGAATATGTGGAAGCAGTGAAGCTGACAGGCGATCTGAATGTCCCAGCTGGCGAGGTTTGTAGCTATTTGACTTCGTTAAAAAATTTCTGGTGTTGCTTGCAAAGAGAAATCAGTCATAGGATTTGATCTGTTTTCTATAAATATTGGGTATTGTCCAGGGCGAAATACTCTTTAAACATGGTTTCCTAGGTTATGCGATTGGTCATAGGTGATTAGTTCTCATCAAGGTTTAAAGTATTGTTGGAAACCGGTCCTTACCGCCCGATACAAATCGGTTTCTTCCATAAATGATACGGCTGTCTTATCACACTGATGCGGGCCCAAAACGGCCTGAATGGGGCAATACACCTATTTGAGGTGGTGACCAATATTGTAAACCAAAACTGATTTTTAACCCTTGGTTCTCATATCTTACATATCTCAACTTCCTCTTTTAATCTTTTTTGTAGGTAACATTCCATGCAAAAATTGGCAAGGGGAGTCGGCTCCCAAATCGGGGGGCCTATCCAGAGGAACTCGGGGTGGTAAGGATCCTCATACTTTTGCATCCAAATTCATCTTATGTTCAAAGTATCATGCAAGTAATATGAACTGCATTCCCGCTGTATGTGTGGCAAAAGTGTAAGGTGGTCATGTTATTAATGCTGCAGATGGGCTGCAGGTAGGGGTCACATTGGGCCAGGCAATGCTAGGCCCAGGCCCAGGCCCAGACCAACACAAGCCTGAGGCCTGAGCCCAGGCCTAGCACAGCAGGTCTGAGCCTGAAAAGGGCCTTTGCCCGACCCGACTAGACCTGTCCTGACCTGAAAAATGATAAAATCCTTATTTTCCACTTGAATGTTCTTAATCTATCCGTTGATCAAGTGGCCACATATGCACGAAGAAATAGACATTTTATAGGAATGAAAGCGATGGTCTACATGCAATATGGTTGGGTTGCCTAATTGAGGATTGAATGTCATATTCGTTAGATATAACACATACATATAAAGTCAGGTTGGGCCAGGCCAGGGCAGGCTAAAGTGACCTGAGCCCTTGATCAGGCTATGCATGCCAGGCCTAGCTCCAGCCCACTGGCTGAGCTAGTAGGTTCAGGCTCAGCACAAAGCCAATTGGGCTCATCAGGTTGGGCGGGCTACCTGGCCCATTGCTGCCTTTAGCCATAGGCTGAAAATCTTACCAACTTCCAACTTTTTAGACAACAAAATACTCTCTTTTGAGTGGATTGACATGATCAATGCGGCGGCTTTTGTTTTTTCGAATAAATCTGCAGCACTCTAACAAGCACTGAAACTCACCTGACTTTTCATTAAATGTTGAACCTGTTTCCCAACAAAATATCGAAACCCAACTATCTGCAAGATTGGTGCATTGGGGTTGATTGAATTTCTTCAGTTTCTTTCACTTTGTATTGTATTTAGGCCTCAGATTTTCTCTATCAACATAGGGACATGGAAACCAATGTGTAAACTGTTCATGCAGGTTGCAAGTTACAAGGGTCAAGGAAGAATAGCGGAACCCGGATTCCGGAATCCACAATGGGTTGATGGCGAGCTACTCCAACTCAATGGAAAGGTAAAATAAAATGCTACTGGATTTTTTCTAGGCCCAGCAGCATGTGGTCTACTTATATGAAAAGTCTTGTATGAGACAAGCAAGAACATAATGCTTACACATGCATCGCATGTGCCAAATGTTCTACATGTGTGACCATCCATGTTAAACACCCACATGTGCTAGATCTGCCACAATCAATCTTCAAGTGCCTCACATGTTCCATATGTTAATTAATGTGCACATGCCCCATAATACCATGCGTGTTACCATCTCCCTACGTTCCAGAAGTCCATGTCCCAAGTGCTTGACAAACATGGTACGTTACAGGTTGTTTTGCATTTCATGATCTGCATAACATGGGCAAGACAGCATGTGCTCTGCATATGCGGTACATGACTTTCTGTACATGCATCCTAACAGCCCCTGAATTTTTTTGATGGTTTTTCTTCCAGGGGCTACGGCAGCATGTCAAAGGTGCGGAGCTCGGGTTCCTTTATGTTGTCCCTGAACAAAGCTTCCTTGTGTTGTTCGACCGTTTGAAGCTCCCCGAGTGAATTCCACACGACATGCCATGTTTCTCATTGGTGCTTCTGACATGGGTGGGGCCGCTTTTGGCCTTCTTCTGCCAAAGGTAAGGGATGCCATTTTTTAATGGTGGATTTCAACACATCGGTGCATCAATAGCTGAAATTCTGTTTGTAGGGCCCAGGCTGCTCCAAAGTAGGGAGGAGAGGGTTTGTATCTTGTGGATTTATGTTTTGATGACCAAAGGCTGTAAGTAATCTGTTAAATATAAGAGCTTGTTTTGTTTCTTTTCCCTACTCTATTTTCCGGCAGGTAACATGGCAGGTCCCATAGAAGCTCGACTGTGATGCGTGTGTGGAATCCAAACCGTTCATCAAATACGCCACCTCATTTTCACTGTGCAACCCAAAAATCTGGCCGATGAAAACTTGGGTGGGACGCATCAGAGGGAACAATGTAAAATCACGCCCAGTACTTTTAAATTCGTGCAGGGTGGCCCACCCGAGTTATGGAATGGCCTATTTTTTGGGATGTCACTTTGTCTTGGTGGGGCACATCTGATGACTGGATTGGATGGCATATGCACAGCTTGTTGGGCCCCACACTTGATTTGGGAGTTTCTATGGTGGGCATCTACCTCTCCATTTCCACCCATTGTTCCCTGAGGTATTAGCTCACCCGAGTTTTGATTGAACCCGGGCATGTGCATCTGATAGATGGGTTGGATGGCATGGACCTGTCATGATGACCCTGTGGCCTCATATTGTCGATCATTGCAGTCTCTTTGTTCTTAAAACCTTCCTAAAGAGATTCCAGCTTTCTATCTGAATCCTAACTTTATGAGCCGACTCAAAATATATTCATGCAGTGGAAAGCCTTGAACACAAGAAATCACGGAAAGTCTCTTGATCTTGGAACTCTTAAAGAGGCAAGGTCCAGCTTGCATGACTCGACTGTATGCATGCTGGACTTCTGCAATAATACATTGGAACTGAAAAAGGATCGCACAGGAACCTACTTTTCCAATCTATGGAAAAGAAAAGACTGGAATCCATTTTCAGTTTCGAAGTTTTCCATAAAGCATGCAGAATCAATGTCTCCTAAGGAAAGATGAATTAATTTCCAACAGCGGAAAGGAAATAAGGTGACCATTTCACTATTAACCTTCTCACATTTCTACATCAATCCAGGGAAAACTACTCTGCAACAAACTAAGGTTTCTTTATGGAAAACACGGTTTTACACGGATTCCATGTAAAAAACGGTCTTGGTGAAAAGTGCTTGAATTGGCATTCCACCATTTTTATTTTTATTTTTCATGGCGCACACAGGCCGTTTGAAAGGCATGGGTATTTGTAAATGCAGAGAAGTGCATTCCATGTTGGGTAGAATGGATTTTCTCCATTGCCCATAAGTGAGCTTGTTCTAGTCTTTTTGGAACTGTAAGCTCATCTCTTGTCTGCTTGGAAACATTGAAAAGAAAATAAGAGAAAAGAAAAGAAAAATATAATAATTATCTGACTATTATTTCGTTGGGCACTATTGAAACATGGATTCCATTTTAGATGTCTTGTTTGGATAGCAAGTGTAAATCTCATGTTCCTCTCACAACAGTCATCTAGTTTCTTTGCTATTCAAACTTCAAAAATACTGCTCTTGGAAATAACCATCAGATAATTGTTCCATTTTTTCTTTTCTTTTCTTTTCCATGTTTCCAAACAGGAAGAATGGGATTTTATTTTATTTATTTATTATTTTTTTAACATTTAATACCTATGACCTGTTTGGATGATGGCAAAAAATCAGCCCACCTCATTTCTGCACAAATTGCTGGTAACAATGTCTGTATTCAATTAAAGAAGTCCCCAAACGACAAAAAACTAAGGAAAACAGCCATTTTCTCTTTTGCACAGAAGTGAGTTGGCTGGCAGCCCCACACATGATAATGTATCGCGCACGTGGGAATGGTCCAAACCTTCCATTAGGTGGATGATACCTTGAGACAAAAAAAAAAAACAAAGCCATTCACCCTTCAGGTGGGCCACAAAAGTACCAAAGGTTTCGAACTGCTGGTTATAACTTATTTCGAACTAGCGAAAATTCCAAACATGGCATGCCACTCCTGCACTCATTGTCTAGTATGATTCTATGAATGATTTTTGAGTATCGCCCAAACAGGTTCTAAATAATTGAAACAAAAAAAAAGTATTATGTGCTGTTGTATAACCCTGCTGTATATAGGCCAGACTTGATTTTCTCAGCCCTCCGTGGGAGAATATATTAACCGAGGTATATTTGCTGCTCCTAAGATTCGACCTTTCCGCTCTCATATCATGTATTTATCTGAAAGTGTGAGCCATTAGAGGATGGTGTATCAATGTATATCAAGGGACTTCAACAAAATGGGCATGAACTTGATGCTGTTCTATTTGGTTTGCATTTTGGGGTACACCCAAACAGGCCCTTAATTTCCTCATTGAGTTCTTTTCTCTTCAGTTACTATTATGGGACACGAGACTCATGTCATGATACAGAAAATGATGCTGCATTTGGATGTTCCATTGAATTGAATTGCAATGATTTCAATTCAATAAAGAATTAATAACAATAGTGGGGCTAGCCCACAAAATGAAATTTCTAACTTGAAATGGGTTCCATTCGTTTGTCTTTTTTAACAAAATGGCTGCACCCCACTTCAGTCATTTCTTATATTGCGACTTGAATGAACTGCAATTCATTTCAATAGAGCATCCAAACGCACGGCAAATGTTTCATATGAGTTGAACCTCCATTTAAAAGCATGGTTTGCTCATGTATGTGTAATAAATTGCTTTCGCATGCTCATGTAATTTTTGGGAGCATTTCTCCATGTGGAGTCTCGCGAACTCTTTCTTAAACTAGTGGGTTGATAATTTTAAATGGTGCTATTGCCTTACACATTTACCTATTTTCATGGTGAGTGATAGACTCTAGTTGATTCTCTTCACTGATCGTTCTCGTAATATCGCGCATAGCCGTTTCTCATTGATGATCAGCTTATCTTTTTGACTCTCTTTCTCAATTATTTTCTCTTTGAATTTTGATTTCCCATTGGTTTTCTTTGGCCGACGCAAGTGTAGACGTTTGGTGTTTCTTACTAGGTCGACCTTCTCTTTAGGAGCAGCCATCCTTTTCAAATGAGCAGAGACCATATTGATTTCGATCATAGTCAATAAATGATTGGTATCCACTGATATGGCTTCTTTCTCATTCTCTAAAAATTTCAACATTCATGAATCGATATTATCTTGGATAATGTTTTTGATAACAAAATTTCTGGTTTAATGAGAACGTGAGCAATGCCATTTGCAATATTGTATTTTCTTTAACTCATTGGATGTAGAAATTTTATGTTGGTGACAATTTAATAAAATTTTCGGGTAGAAGTAGATTGAAAATATCATCAGCCTTTGTTATATCATAAGAGAAACACCCACAACATTTTGGACGTTCTTTGACAACATTGGAATTTTGAGACGAAGATTCACCATTAGTTTTGCTTAAGGCCATGCAAACAAAATGCTTCTTTAAATTTATTTCGACTAGTACTATCTCGAAGTTTGAGTAATGGTAATATATCCCAAGAAATGCGTTCTTCCTTTGGCGTTCTTCATGTAACAACCATTCGGATCTAGTCGCTCTATTAGATAGGTCAACTAGATCGTCAAAATCCACCCTCTCAAACTTCTTTCGAAGTTCAATATCTAACCCTTCATGACCAGTTTGACAAACTGAGCCTCCGACATGAAGATTCCACATTTATTTCTCTCTTTCTTGAACTGAGCAATATAACTCTCAGCAATATCATTAGGTAATTATCTTAACCGAGACTAATCGGCTAAAGATAACTCATGCTTTGTTCGAAAGAACTGAAAATGAAACTTTTTTTTTTTTTTTTTCCATATCTTGCCAAGTATGCACTAAATTTGGAGGTAAACTGATATACCACAAGAAAACAATATCAGTCAAGGAATTTGCAAACCTTTTCAGTTTTACGTATTCATTCTTAGAATATTCACCACATTGCATAGTAAAATGACCAATACTCTCTACAGTAAATTGGCTTGATTTTCCTGAAAATAAAGTAAAATATAGCCTCTTGGTATATCAACAAGTCTATCCACCCAACTAGGATAAGGCTTACAATATGTTGACCGATCGGTCTGATGATCATGTCTTTGGTCGGAAACCTCTTGCATTAAATTAACCAATTCTTCTTGGACTATCGGCTAAGGCAAAATTACCACTTTGGGGTCTTGGGATGCTGGGTTAGCCACTTGAGGTGATGGTATAAAAGGACCCTGTCCCCCAAGTGCATGATTGTTCGACATGAATTGTCCCACAAGGGGTACGTCGATATTTCCCTTATATTCGTTTGGTTGGCGATTGCAACCATGCCCCCCAAGTGCTTCATTGTTCGGCATGAATTGTCCCACAAGGGACTCGCCAATATTTCCCTCATAGTCGTTCAGTTGGCCAATTGGACCATTTATGCCAATTGGACCATTTATCCTAGTACCGGCCTAGGGCGGTATATTTTGGACGACTTGGCCTTGATCCAACCCAACATTCCATGGAGATGGAATCGGTAGTTCCTGTGGAATGTTCCGAAAAAGGGAACCTCCATATTGTGCTGTCATACATTGGGAAATATCTCATTAGAAATCCCAGAATCTGGTTGACAGACTTGACATGAGACCTTGAATGCTCGATCAATTGTTGCAAACTTTCTTGCATATTGCCAATTGCCTCAATGACATGTTCCAGGGAAAGATTGTTGGGTGATGATGATCTGGCCTTTGGAATCACCGATGGACCTGATTCTAGAACCCTAGGATTGACCTCCATCTGAAATGCTTCTGGGGCATGATGCGGTTCTTGTTCATCAACGTTTCCACTATTTTGAGTGGATCGACGGCTCATTTTATCAAATCGCTTGAATAACAATTGCACAACAGTCCCACTGGGTGTGCCAAAAATGGTGTTGGTCTAGAATTTGGCCACGTGATGCATGTGTGAAGATGCGGGAGTGCCATAATCGATTGTGTTTGATTCAAACCAAAACTGACCCCTGGCGTTGAGATAGAGCAGTGCTTGGTCGGGAATACGACCTGCCGTATATTGAGCCAACTATCAAGTGCGATATTAG
The DNA here is from genome assembly GCA_021015155.1 of Magnolia officinalis. NCBI lineage: Eukaryota > Viridiplantae > Streptophyta > Magnoliopsida > Magnoliales > Magnoliaceae > Magnolia > Magnolia officinalis. Next base: position 59,061,491 of record JAJHSJ010000014.1, read on the forward strand.
GCGATTTGCAGAGGTCAATGATGCTCCTCCAATGAGTCCCTTTTGCCTTTACAAACCAGGGTCTTTCAAAGGTGCAACAACCGTGTGATCGAACGAAAATAAGTCCGAAATGAATGCAGAAAAGGGAAAACTTACTACTAAAGTTGGAATCACTGACTTGATTGTGTGCATCAAAGTGCTTCGTGGAGCAGTGTGTTGATGACCAAGGATCGATCAATATCGAATATTATAATCTACTGTTGACCCAGTGTACAAGCCTAGGTGGATGATTCCTATAACTAAGGTCTTCTTTTAGGTCCGGCACGCAGGGTCAGACAGAAGGAAATTACAGCTAAAGCTAAGTGGATAAACTACTCTTGCAGACTAAGGATAAAGGCTAGATAAACAACTTGATGCCGATTGTTTGATTGAGTTGTTATTATTGTGGATCCCTTTCTCTGCGCCTTCGTCCGCTTGACCTGCCAGCCCATGAATTCTTCAAAAAAGGCCGACAAGTGGGCGAGACAGATTGGGCGGGCACTACTAACCAAGCCAACGCCTAGTTCTTGCCAATAGGCACTAGTAGCTTGCTTCCAAGCCGTCGCCTTATATATGAGTTGTGGCAATAAGGTAGGCCTGAAGGAGCCTTAAGCACCTGTATAACGCTCAAGTCGATAGCTCTGGGCTTTTGCTATTTATAGAGCTCCTGATGTAGTTGTGAGAATAATTGTTGCCCATGTGACAATTTATGATATCGCTAACTGTAAAGTAGCGGTTACCTCCGCTTGATCGTGTTCGCCTTTTACTGAATGCGCTCTTATCACGAAATCATGTGCGCAACACGCCCCTTGGGAGATTTACTTAGAAGTGAGCTGGGACTGCCCAGATCATGCCCAAACACCAAATGCCCTCTTATGATATCGCTAGCTGTAAAGTAGCGGTTACCTCTTCTTGATCGTGTTCGCCTTTTACCGAATGCGCTCTTATCACGAAATCACGTACCCAGCATGCCCCTTCAGAGATTTGCTCAGAAGTGAGCTGGGACTGCCCAGATCTTGCCCACGACACAGATATCATCTATGTCACGCGGCCTTATCTACACCATTCATCTGGGACTGCCCAGATCATGCCCAAACACCATGGTTTCCATTTCTTGAGGATTCCAGCTTGCTTTTCCATATCCATATTTCAGTTCTCCTCCATCCAAACACAAAACTAAAAATTAATAAATAAATAAAAGAAATCAAAGAGCCTTCTTGCCAGGTCGGTTTGGTTCCGTAGGTCTCTTGAAGTAGATACGGAATACTAATAATAACACACACCATTGATTTGTAGAATTCAAAATTTTAACATACCAAAATGCATACCATGTTGGGATACATTCCTTCGGTAATGAGAATAAAGCATCAGATTTCAGATGGGCCCAACCCACCCAATGGTTAGGATTCCTCCATCTGGGAGATTTTTGGTGCATGGCCCATCCAGAAAAGCCAACAAGATTTCAGCCTCCCATTTTTAAGCTTCAAGAATAAAACCAGAGGAAGCTTCCAAAGAATATCAAAATGGTCCAGATCACAGAACCACTGGCCCCACCTGTACTACAAACCAATAGGCTGAAAGCATTGTAAAAAATTTCGGCCCGAGCATTGCATGATTCATCCATGGAACAAAATGGATGCTGGACTGTCAACGAGAAAACCATGCAACTAGCTGTGTGGGGCCCACTGTGGTGTGTATGGCATCCAACCCTTCAAATGTGGTTGTCCCAAATGGGATACTCCTAAAATCAGATGGGCCACAACAAAGAAAGAAATGAACCATTATCCAAAAACTTCCAAATTCATGAGGTGGCCCACCGAATTGTTCAATAGACTTGATTTTTGGAGCATCCCATTTTCATGGTGAGAGACTACTGTGGGTTAGTTTCCATATACACACCACAGTAGGCCCCACATAAATAGTTGCATGGTTTTTTCATCTGCAACTAGTTGAGACATTCCCTTTAAAGGAAAGCAAATGACATGTTTCTCTAGGAAAACAAAACAATGCATCCAAATGGACAATTCCCATGTGAAACGCATTCGATTTTCCCCAACTATAGTAATACACCACCACTCAAAAACATCTGAATAGATGTGTGGCCCGTCTGGTGATTCTATCAAACACTCTTTTTTTTTGTTAGTATGAATACCATACTTGGTTTCGCATGTTAGACATATCGGATGTTATACATATACCACGTGGACTCCACAATTCTCGACTAAACCACCTTTTACAGGAAAAAAAAAAACCAAATGAGAGCATTTTGGTGCTTTCACCACTCAACAAGCATCTCCCTCCCTGGATTTTCATTTTGTTGGGGCATTGTTTGGTAAAATGCAAATTTCTGAGGAGTTTTGCAGTAAAAATCCAAAAAAAAAAAATTAAAAAAATCATTAAAACTCTAGATTTCTACACATAAACAAAAATTACAATGTACTCCTGAAGGGGGAAAAAATATAGAATCAATGTAGCCCATAAACCACATTACACTTTTGGAACCACACACTTTAGTTCGATGGATGTTCGCACGCCATGCAGATTACTAGACATATAAACGTGCAATGCATGTGCCCGTTCACTAGTTCTAGCAAATGCAAGATTAAGCTCTAAACTGAATAAAGATACGACTTTGAATGTTCTTTTTTTTTTCCAGTATGAATAACATCACTGCACTTACATTTCGATGTCGAGATGCTTTCAGGAGCCAACTTAAGACTCCTCAATCTATATGGTCAAATGGGTGTTTGTCGAACTAAAAAATCCAGCATTGCATTGGAAATCATCTTGCGCTCATATAGGATAGTTCATGGATAGACCTGTAAAAGAGAATTCAATGAGAAGGATTCAGGCATGTTTGTTTTTATGGAATACATTGGAACTGAAAGAGGATCATGCGGAAGCCTACTTTTCCAATCTACGGAAAAGAAAAGACTGGAATCCATTTTAAGTTTCGAACCTTTCCATAAAGCATGCAGAAATCAATGTCTTCGAAAAAAAAAGTAAGATGAATTAATTTCCAAATGCGGAAAGGAATAAAGTGATCATTTGAATATTAACTTTCTCACATTTCTACATGAATCCATGGAAAACTAAACTGCAACAAACACAAAGGTTTCCTTATGGAAAACACAGTTTTCCATTTCTTACGGATTCCATGTCTGTTTTCAATATCAACAAAACGGTCTTAGTAAAAAAGTGTTCAAATTGGCATTCCTTCATTTTTTTAATGGCGCCCACAAGCGGTTTGAAAGAAATGGTGTTTGGAAATGCAGAGAAGTGCATTCCATATTGGGCATAATGGACTTTCTCCATCGCCCATAGGTAAGCTTGTTCTAGTCTGTTTGTAAATGTAGGCTTGTCTCGTCTGCTTGGAAACATCAAAAAGAAAAGGAGAAGAAAAGGAAAATGTAATAATTATCTGACTGTTATTTCAATGGGCACTATTGAAACATAGATTCGGGTCTTGTTTGGATAGGAAGTGTAAATCTCATATTCCTCTCACGTCGGTCATTTAGTTTCTTTGCTATTCAAACAACACAATGCTGCTCTTGGAAATAGCCATCAGATAATTGTTCCATTTTTCCCTTTTCTTTTCTTTTCTCTCCATGTTTCCAAACAGGAAGAATGAGCAGAGTGGCCAATCGCCTTACTGGAAATTTTTTAACATTTAATAGCACCACTAGGCCCCGTTTGGATGACCGGCAAAAATCATCCCATCTAATTTCTGCACAAATCGCCAGTGACAATGTCTGTATTCAATTAAAAAAGTCCCCAAACAAATACTAAGGAAAACAGCCATTTTCTCTTTTTGCGCGGAAGTGAGTTGGAGATGGCAGCCCCACACATGACAATGTATCGCACATGGGAATGGTCCAAACCTTCCATTAGGTGGACCATTCCGTGATCACACCTTGAGACAAAAACAAGGCTATTCACCCTTCATGTGGGCCACAAAAGTTTTGAACTGTTGGTTATTATTTGTTGTGAACTAGTGAAAAAATCTAGACATGGCATGACATTCCTGTGGGCTGTGGTCATGTCTGGTATAATTCCATAAAAAATGAGTTGGAATGATTTTTTATTATCACCCAAGCAGTTTCTAAGTAACTGAAATAAAGAGAAAGTATTATATGCTGCTGTGTACCCATGCATGGTTTTTAGCACAGGAGTCATCAATGGCCTAATCATAGTTCTAGTTCTCTACCATTCAATGGTATCCATGTTGCATGTTTGGAGACAGTTCAAATAGTATCCGTAAGTAGTAGTAATTGCATGTCTGGGCCAGTTTGGATTGTCCATAAAATGCATTCTCATCTTGGGCTGCATTTTGCTGACAGGAGCATTTCGCACATCCTACTATCTTCATTTTGCAAGATGGTACAAAAGGTTCCCCTTGCACAAAATGGGCATGGACTTGATGCCTGTTCTGTTCGGTTTGCATTCTGAGGTACACCCAAACTGGCCCTTAATTTCTTCATTGAGTTCTTTTCTCTCCAGTTAATGTCGTGATGCAGAAAGTGATGCTGCATTTGGATGTTCCATTGAATTGAATTGCAATGATTTCATTTCAATAAAGTGGGGCTAGCCCACAAATTGAAATTTCCAACTTGAAACGGGTTCCATTCATTTGTCATTTTTAACAAAATGGCTGCATCCCACTTCAGTCATTTCTTATATAGCGACTTGAATGAACTGCAATTCATTTCAATAGAGCATCCAAACGCACCCCAAATGTTCCATATGAGTTGAACCTTCATTTAAGAACATGGTTTGCTCATGTATGTGTAATAAATTGCTTTCACATGCTGATTTTGAAAATTAGCTGGTTGCAGATTTTCTAAGATTTCGATAGCATAGTACATGAGTTTGAATGAATCTGAATATAAAATAGAGATGTGAGGGTGAGTTACCTCTCATGATTAATGATTGTGAATATCTTGAACAATGGCTGTTGTTTTTCCATTAGAAGTGCTTCCTTCATCCACACCATCATCCAAGACAGTCCTATCTCCGGCCGTGGGGCCCTGATCAGAGGTTCTTGGTTCTTGATTGATTGGAAAATAAAATTGATGATATCCGTCACAGCCATGCCCATCTTCATGACTATCCTCGATCTTCAACTGACCATCAATATCGCAGTAATTCAAATTCTGCATTATCTCTGGACTAGTCATGTTCTCACCGTCGGGAAGTTCACCACCCATTTCTATGTCGATTCTCTCCCTTAAGTTGATGCTGTCGCCCCCACTATTTAGAGTAACCGATTCAACTTCCATAGGATCTTCCATTATCCATGAACGGAAATCATTCATCGAAGGTGGAATCTTTGAGAAAAGAAATTCGATGAAGTTTTTCACCATTCCCCTATTATATAGATTCTCCTTCTTATCATATCGAGATCGGAAGTTTTCGTATGTTGTCTGTGTTGCAAGTGAAAAACATTCATCAATTTCAATGAGAAAAATGACAGATTCATGAAAGATTATATCAAGGGTGTGTTTGGTTGTACAAAACATCATGAAATTTCTTGATATTTGGTGCAAACAAATGCACCCAAATATCGTATTAGATAATACAGAGTTACATGAAATGATACTATAGACCAAAAATCATATCGATCCATGGCATGTGGACCATTGATCTTCTTTTTTTTTTTGGATAGCATCCCTTTTTCATGCCACTGATTGGACTTCTACAACAGTTTGATCACCTCAACTTTGGGGTTATTATCTGATCACATGGTGGCTCACTAAACAAACTGTCCATGTACAGTGGATATGTTTCGATAATAGTTTAAGCATTGAAGTAGCATTCCTGATAGATTGGAACATCAATAAGTGCATCCAAGTACAGAAGCTCGCCTGATTTGTGCAGATGAGATAAAGATGGAAGACAGTGAGCCCACCCACGAACCAGAATGTGATGAAACAGTACACGATGAGCACAACGGACAGGACCTCATGCGCCATTGCATTCCATATCTTTGGTTCTTGAATCTTTTGTTTGGAAACCTCATGCTCATTCAATTTCATTTGATCATCTTTCTGTTTTTGGAAAGTTTTCAAAATGTTCACCCAAGAAAAGGTGAAGACATAGATGCATAGGATAGTCGATGTCAAAATGAATAAGAAGAAGAACCGATAATTGCGCTGCAATCAGTTTGGAATACAGACTGTAAGATTCTAGCACACCTGAAAAGAGAAGATTAACAATTATTTCATTCAAGACTTGGCCTGCGTTTGGATGTTTGATTGAAATGAATCTCAATGATTCAATTCTATAAAGATTAGACGACCAGAGTCTAGCATTCGTAGGAACAATATTAATGAGTCTAACTTGAAATGCAGACTTGCCGCTTTATCAATTTCCTCAATAATGAATGGAATGAATTGCAATTCAATTCAATTGAGCATCCAAACGCACCCTTAATGTGCAGAGTGGTTTCGTCCACAACGTTGAGTGTGTATGTTAGCCTAAAATTACCAATGGATGAGATCATGATTGAAAAAAAGGGTATACTTGATAAGATTAACGGGTAATTTTCAGAAATTGAAGAAAATCATATCGCAGAATGCATTGGAATTTTGTAGAAAAATTCTTGCTGGATGAATTCAAAATGTTGCATGGCTTTAATGACGTGACAAATAGATTAATATTACTGTTAGCTTCAACAACCATTCTATTCGGGTGATCTGTTCAAGGGAATGGATATTAGAAGATAGAAGAAAACAATATTGTTATAGCCTAAGTGCTTCCCCAAGCATTGGCCTTGCTGCCCTCATACTCACAGTCCTGTCGTGGACAAGTCAGCCTATTCTACCAAGTGTTGTGCATAAAACCCACTAGGATGCAAGAGAGATACAAGAGAATGGAAAGGCATTGTCTATTGCCTAGAGATCCAAAGCATACGTTTCTAAGAATGGTTATAGATGAGGACCCCTCGTCCTTGTAAAGACCCAAGAACGTTCTAGACTCCTTCCATCAACGGCTAGATGGCACTGTGACGATCATCCCAACTTCCAGGAACACTCTAAAAATCTTCTAGAATTCTACACCACTTTCTCTACAAGACTCTAATCAGGTGGCCCGCACATGATCATCGGTTTAGATCTGACAGTTGGATTATTCAGATTGAGTGATTCAGTGGGCCCCCACTAAAGTTGTGATCATTGCCAATAGGTTTGGAGCGGGATGCTTGAACCGCGGTCCCTATACACGGTTATTAAGCCGGATATGAAAACTTATCGTGTGGAGACCCTAGAAGGGAGAAGTGTGATGGGTAAGCTTTTCTAACCCTCTTTCTTATAAATACATGTCTTGGTCCCTTCACCAACACATAAGAGAAAACCCTAGTCTTATTAAAAGTTCTCCTAGAGGTGTGAGGTGCGGAAGACCTAGCATCCCTTTGCGATAACGCAACATCAGGAATGTCTTCCCAATCAGATATGCCTTAAGATTATTGTATTAAATCTTCATTATTGATGCATAGATGATCCGTCAACCCCACAATATAGAGAACACTCCACACTACTCAGGAACAAAAAATAGCCAAGTCCCTTGTGAATGATTGGTCCAAGACAATATGGGCTCTTGTTTTGTGAGGGTTAGATTGCAAATCATACTCTAGCCATCAATGTCAATATGGCACCTTTTTGAGAGACCGGTGAAGTTCATCGATTCGAGCCCACCGGTGTGAGCCATGGCCCAAAAATATAGGTCCCTCAGCTGCTCATTTACATTGAACATGGACCAATGGTCAATGCTCAACCATATCCATAATTGCTTTCACACCCCACCTAATGACCTGGTCATCTTATTTACAAGCCATTGTGGAAACATGGTGACACACCTGATGAATGGTCCACACCTCTCATTCAACAGTTCGAATGTGGAGAGAATATGATTTGAATTCCTACTCATGTGAGTAGATATCACATCTCTTCATTGAGATTAAACTCCTGTCTGCATTTTGGTCTTGTTAACTGTCTTTTTCATTATTCTACTTTTGGAATTAGAAATTAGAATGGTACAAAAAGTGTAGTAATCTAACACACTGAAAGTAGACAGGAAGGGTGAACATATCGAAAAGGTAGGTGTAGATATTAGTTAGGAGATGCTTGAAAAAGACTAATACCTTCAGGTGTGTTTGGTTGCACCAAATATCATGAATTTCATGATATTTGGTACAACCAAACACACCCTTAATAAGAAATTAAAAATACTGAAGGAATGTAACTTACTAGTCCAATGCACTGGCCCACCCATGGGCAATGGTGATCGAACCTCTGGACACAGTTGTTGCAGATCGAGCAATGAGAAGCGCGTAGCGGGCGATAAAGTAGACATGTATCGCAGTACTTAACTCTTACTGTAATACCATTCACCTGTACATCTTTCGTTCGTGGCAATTTTAAACGCGGGGTCCGCCCTCCTTCCCATTCCATTGATGGAGTGTCAATGTCAAATGCTTCTACTGATTCCGGTGGTCGTGAATTCCTGGGAACTATACCTGGATCTCTACTGGATGTCATGAAGAGAAAAATCAAATCCTGCATTATTCATCCAAACAGGTAAGATTTAATCAATTTCATGCTAATTACAAATTAGTGATGTAGAACAGGTGGCAAATAACTTTATGGATGGATAGGAACGAAAGAAATCGGGCCAGAAGGCTCGAACTAAGGCAAAAATGGCCTAGACGTGCACTAGAGCTTCTGATGGCCATTACTTTGCGAGCAATTATCCATTTTGCGCATATAATATACCGTTTGAAAGCTATTGATGAGCAATGCCCTGACCAATTACCCTAGGGGCATGTTTGATTTTTCACCTCAACCGCAAATACATTGTAAATAGATAATTATTACTTTTTTAGCTTGTTTGATAATTCGGTTGTATTTCTACCTTGAAAACCGGTCCCAAAAAATTGACTTAAATTTGTGGGCCGCATAATAATGTATTTGACATATATGTGCCGTCCATCCTTTTTACCATAACATTTTGGCCCATGAGCTGAAAAAAGAGGCAGATCCAACGCTTAAGTGGCCCACACCAAAGGAAACGGTGTTCGCAAAACATCCACCATTGAAAGTTGTTTCTTTTGTTGGGTCCACGTTGATGTTTATTTGTCATCTAAACTATTCATAAGGTTACACATACATGGATAAGTAGAAAACACAAATATCAGCTTGATCCAAAACCTCTAAGGGCCTTACAAAGTATTTAACGATAGGCTTTTGATTCATCACAGTTTCCCGTGGTGTGGTCCACTTGAGCTTTCGATCTACCTCAATTTTGGGCTCGTGCCTAAATTCAGCTGACATAATGGATGAATGGTGGGAATAAGCCACATACATCATGGTGGGCCCCACATTCATTTGGAAGCCCTCATGGACAATTTTAGCATTCAAAGGGTAGGGTATCAACATCTACATCTGCATAGGGAACAATGCCATAATTACTTAGGTAAATAATTATTACCCATTTATAAGGTAATTTTATCTTTGATGTGGAAAATCGAACAGGCCCTAGGTTTATTTGTGTTGGGGTTATGCCCTGGAAAATCAATGTTACTCTCTTATCTTTCTTATTAGTTATGCATTCATTCATTGGCCTTATTAATGTGTGCAGAATATCATAATCAACTATATGAATGGGTTAGAGAGAGGGATTCCTCTAGTTGTCCTTGGGAACTTGAGATTAGACACAATGACCATTAGTAAAGGGAAAGTGTGGGCCATGGATCTCAGTACCCTATTAGTCATGACCGTTTACAAGTTATGGGACGAATATGTCGTTGTTCTTGTTTTGATCATCCTACATGAGGGGATTGAAGAAAAGTCCGGATGAAAAGTCTTCACCATCGGGCACAACGATTAGTTGGTGTGCCTTGGCCCTACCCCACATAAGAGAGTGTGTGTATGCCATAAATATAGACTCATGGGTGGACCTGTTAGGCACCTATATTGGAAGAATCGAGTGTAAGTCTCCAGACCGCAAGACCCATCATGCCTTAACTAGATCAGCTTGTAAATGCACTAGCTTTGACTAATCCCTCGACCTGCGAATGTGGGGGTGAAAAAGTCTTGGTAACACGTGCTTTGGCTCGCTTTACGATATCATTTTATGGCCAACAAATGTGGGTAGCTAGGCACGCACATCAAGGTCCATTCAGTAAAAAACTTACTGCTTTTAGTAAGTTCCGTTTTTTTTTTTTTTTTTCTTTCTATTTTTAAGGTTTTAAGACTTTGGTTGTGGTCAAGAGTGTGGTCCAGAGTCAATTCTTTTAGTCATCTAAGAGTTGCTTACAAGTTTGAATAAGTTTAGGTATATTTTTTACTATTTCGAGAAATTTTCATTTAATAATATCATTTTTATTTTCTCTTTCCTTGTGGATTTAAGGGTTATTCTTGAAAAGAATACAGTGATCTCTTTTCTTTTTTCGCACGCCCACTATGTTAATTAGTATATGAAATTATCATAAAAATAAAGATGCACAAAGTGGAACTTCACAAATCCCATATGAATCATCGGATCATAGAAAGACAACAATTAAAAGATGTATAAGGGTCATTTCGCAGCATGGATTTGGATTCTAACTCAAGAACTCAAATCTTGAATTTTGCATTCTTTCAGTTGCATTTGTCCACCTAGATTTTTAATCCTATGGAATCGAGGAATTATGTTTCGCAGCCTAGAGTTTGACCTACGGGGCCTTAAAAGAGTGGAGGAGAGAGCAGGGATAGAGTGGATTGAAAATAAGGGGGTCTTTGGCGCATGGTCTTGGGAAGAATTAGGTGGGATGGGATTCAAAAAATATAATTATTACATATGACAAGGATTGTCTTCTATTACCATGGGATAAGTCTAACTCTATGTTATGTTTGTCATAAAGTGGGATTCACTCTTTGGTTTGTTGTACATTGAATAGATATACCCACCATCATTTGAAACTATTGAGAATAACACGTGTTATATCCAAACCGTTCATCTGTTTTGTAACCTCATTTTATGGCATGGGCCTAAAAATGAGGTCGATCTAAAACTTATGTGGCTCCAAAGAAGTTTTCAACGGTAAGTGTTCAATCCCTGCTACTTTCTGTGGTGGGTCCACTTGAGCTCTAGATCTACCTGATTTTCTGGCCCATGCTCTAAAATGATCTCGAAAAATGGGTGGACGGTGTGGATATAGCCCACACATCATGGTGGAACCTACACAACTTGCTAACATTGAGTGGAATTGGCACACGACCAAATGCATTCCATCTAATCTAATTCCAAGCTTTCCTTCCTTCCCAAACATTGAGTGAAATTGGCACGGACCAAATGCAATTCCATCCCACCCAATCCCATCTAACACCATGTGCCAAACGCCTTCTAAAGGATTTTGCACTCACCTTTTCTCTTGGATTCCACGGGTCATTTAGTAACCTGGATTTTAGGCAATTAGGAACTCCCAGAACCCTAGATTTCAAATCTAACTTGGATTGAAAATCCTCAAAAGGACCCCTTTTAAAATAAAAGAGAAGGGTTATGGTTCAAAATCCAACCTTTTAAAATACCAGTGAAACTTACAAGTTTGAATAGGTTTAGGTATATTTTACTATTTTTAGTAACTTTTACTATTTTGAGAAATTTTCATTCAATAATATCAAATTTATTTTCATTTTTTGTGGATTCAAGGGTTATTCTTGAAAAGAAGATAGTGATCTCTTTTCTTTCTCCTCATGCCTGCCATGTTAATTAATCTATAAAATTATCATAATTATAAAGATGCACAAAGTGGAACTTCACAAATCCCATATGAATCATCGAATCATAAAAAGACAACAATTAAAAGATTTACAAGGTTTGTTTGGCAGCATGGATTTGGATTCTGATTCAAGAATTCAGTTGCGTTTGGCAGCCTACATTTTGACTTACAGGGGCCTTAAAAGAGAGGAGAAGAAAGCAGGGACAGTTAGACTGGATTGAAAATCAAGGATTTTGCACCCACCTTTTCTCTTGGATTTTAGAGGTCATTTAGCAGCATGGATTTTGGGTAATTAGGAACTCCTAGAATCTTGGATTTCAAATATAACTTGGATTGAAATTTCTCAGGACCCCTTTTAAAATACAAGAAAAAGGTTGGGGGTGCAAAATCCTGGATTTGGATTCTAACTTTAGAATCCAAATCCAAGCTGCCAAATGACCCCTTAAAAAGGGCCCTCTTGAGAATTTTCAATCCAAGTTGGATTTAAAATCCATGTGAAACATGATTTAGATTGAAAATCCTGGATCCAAATTCCTAACTGCCTGAAATCCATGCTGCCAAACAACCCCTTAAAAGAATTAAGTATGAAACAAGCATGGAGAACTTATAATAGGGCTCCCAGCACATTTTGTTAATGCAATCATTGATCTGGTGGGCCACACCATGGGATTGAACATGCCCACATGTCTCTCCTACCAGATCATCCTATCCATTAAACAGGGGTACAATCGGACGGTCACAATCATCTTTTGGGGTACATTTTTCGTCTATCTCTCATCTACTATTGGACTTACTACCACATGAACCAATTTGCATCATTGGAAAAGTGGGCCCCATGTGTTGAGCTTGTTCAGCCAAGAAAATAGTCGATCGGAGAAGTGGGCCCCACATTGTATGTTTATGAGAATCAATCAGTGTTATGGGAAGCATTGGATTAACACATTTCAGACTGGTTTGAACATACTCTTCAACTGAATAACTGAATGAAATGACCCAAAGTAGATTGAAATGGAAAACATGGAGGAAAGCTCTAGCAAGAGATGAAGAACAGTCTACAAACCAATATAGTTATGAACACGGCCATGGCCAATGCAATAAGCCCAAGAAAGTGATCAAAAGTGCTGATCCTCGAAACCACTGGCCAGCAGAATGTTAGTGACGGGCCTGCTATAAGGACTACGGACAAAAATAGCGATGCAAAATCCGGGCCAAATATCAATCTCCCGCCACAGAGAAACCTCTGAAAAATCCAAAAAGAAAATAAGAAGAAGAAGAAGAAAAGATTTATAATCATTTCAGTTTGTTTTTATAGTATTCATAGTGAAATCATGGACATGCTATGGTATTAAGGTATTGAGCAACACTGATGATCAATTGAAAGAGAATTAGAAACAGAAATATGACATCTACTCTGTGTGTTTTGTGCTTCCTACCCATGCATCACGTGGGGCCCACCTTTGGGGTGGGCCAGACATGTATGGAAACAAAGGATGTTTTTATAAAATTTCTGACTGTCCATACTCAATGTACATGTCTAGCCTGCTTGAAGAGTTGGCTGGCCTTATTTTTGGACCAGGTCATCTAGATGATGTGACCCACCTGATGGACGGCGATATGCACCAGCTGTCATCATCATCATCATCTAAGTCTTATCCTAACTAATTGGGGTCAGCTACATCAATCCTGTTCTTCCATTCCACTAATACAAACCAGCTTTGTGTGTAGAAGTCATTGATTCAAATAGAATTCAAGCAGTTATGATGTAATTTCTACCAGATAGAGTTCTTTTAGAGATCCATTACACCACAATCATGGTGCAGGGGAGGCACCCGCACCGTACATGCTACATCTACTCTAGTCCAAACCTGAAAAACTGTGGGACCCAACGTCAATGGATAATAACTCAAAAATTGCAATGAAAATAGATATCTAATGGATGGTAGAATCAAGAGGTAGAAACAGTTTGAAATTCAACAAAGAAACGTCCTCAAAAGCAGAGGTCAGGATTGTCTAAGCCCCAAAATAGTGGGACCGACCGTAGATGGATTATAACCCAAAAATTGCACTGGAAGATTAATGCAAGGGCATTTTCACACAGGGCTTGAGTGGGGTAGCCTACGGGATGCGGGGACATACTTGGGGTGGGTGGCTCGTGTGAGGCAGTACCCATGTGATGTGGACCCATGAGGGGGGTTCGGCCGAGGTCCTAACCCATGTGATGTGGGGCCGGGTTATGAGATAAGGGGATTAATCCGCCATGCTCTATCAGTTCGAGCTTTTAGAGCAAGTGGTTAATTGTACTGCATTAAAGATCAAATGGTAACTGATGGATGTTACAGTTGAAAGGTAACGAACGGTCCAAAATTCAGCAAAGAAATGTCCATTAAAGCAGGAGCCAGGATTGTCTAAACTCGAGATAGTGGGGCCCAGTCTGGAACGATTATGACCCAAAAATTGCACTGGAAGTATGATCATAAATCGAAGATCAGTAGATATCTAATGGATGGTAAGATTGAAAGGCAGTAAATGGTCCAATGCAACAAAGAACTGTCCACTGATGCAGATGTTAAGATTGTCTAGACACCCAAATATTGGACCCATCGTGGATGGATTATTACTAGAAGATAAGTAGATATCTAATCGATGGTAAGATCTAAAGGCAGTAAATAGTCTAAAATCCAACAAAGAAATGTCCAGTAAGCAGAATCTAAACTGAAAATAGCGGGACCCACTGTGGATGGATTATAATCCAAGAATTGCAGTGGAAGTATGACCATAAATGGAAGATCAGTGTATTTCTGATGGATGGTACAATCAAAAAGTAGTAAAAGGTCCGAAATTCAACAAAGAAATGCCCACTAAAGCAGAAGCTAGGATTGTCTAAACCCCAAAATAGTGGACCCCACTGTCAATGGATTGCACTGGAAGTATGCTCATAACTTGAAGACCATTAGATGTCTAATGGATGGTAAGATCAAAATGCAGTAAACAGTTCAAAATTCAACAAAGAAATGTCCAGTAGGCAGAAGTCAGGATCATCTAAACGCGAAAATAGTGGGACCCACTGTGGGTGGATTATAACCTAAGAATTGCACTAGAAGTATGACTATAACTTGAAGATATCAGCAGATTTTCTAATGGATTGTACAATCGAAAGCTAGTAAACAGTATCAAATTCAACAAAGAAAGGCCCACTAAAGCAGAAGCTAGGATTGTCTGAACCTGAAAGGTAGTGGGACCCGCTGCGGATGGATTATAACCAAAGAATTGCGCTCGAAGTATGACCGTAACTGGAAATATCAGTACATATCTAATGAATGTTACAATCAAAAGGTAGTAAATGATCCCAAGTTCAACAAAGAAATGCCCACTGAAGCAGAAGTTAGGATTGTCTAAACCTCAAAACAATGGGACCCACTGTCAATGAATTATAACACAAGAATTGTGCTGGAAGTATGATCATTGCTTGAATATCAGTAGATTTCTAATGGATGGTAAGATCATTGCTTGAATATCAGTAGATTTCTAATGGATGGTAAGATCGAAAGGCAGTAAACAGTCCAAAATTCAATGAACAGATATCCACTAAGCAGAAGTCAGGATCATCTAATCAATCCAGTTTTTGGGGGATATGACTAATCTATAGTTTTATCCCACTACTTGGGCAGTTTTCAGAATGGCTGTTGTGGTGAAATGCCTAAGACCTCCTCTTCCAAATTCAATTAGTAGAAGGAAAACCAGATACTTATCAGCAATGGAAAAATCCCAGTTGGTTTTAAATACTCGCATTGGATCATTCCTTGTCCATCAACAATCCAATTTGAGCAGATCCAAAATTAAAAACAGAAAGTAAATAAAATAAACAGAACAGAACAGAACACATTGACTCATTTGCAAATGCAGTTTCCTTAAAAACATCAAATAATGAAAAAACAAGCCATCTCAATGAAAAAAAAAAACAGCCAATTGAATAATTTTTTATGAAAAAAATGAAATCCAATTTCTACTTTGAACTCAAATTTCCTAAAATGAAAGAAAAACCCAATCCATTTCAGGAAATAACATTCACGTCGGTCCAACCAGATTGAATCATGAGTGCAGAAGAATAGACAGAAAGGCCCAAATTGCTTCCTTTCCAGAGAAGAAATAGCGAAAACCCCAATTTAATGAACCCTTTAAGACCAATTTCATGAGAACTAAAATGCAGATGACCCGAATCATCCCGTTACGGAATTTGATTTCCTTTGGAGAAATTGAGAAAAAATCTAGCTTTCCAAATATACATTCCAATTAAAAACCAATATGATAAGATCAAGAACATGAACAAACAAAAACCAACAAATGACAGAGCTTCCCTTCGACATTCAAATTCCTCTTGGGTAAAAAATAACTGGATCCAATTAAACAAGATTGAATTCATTTACACAAAAGAGAAACACCAAAAATAAAATCAGGACGATCGAATATCCTTTGTTCCAAATTCAATTCCCTTTAGAGGATTTTTAACAAAAGCTTAAAATCATTTTATGATCAAATGAGCAAACTACAATCAACCAAAAAAATAAAATAAAAAATAAAAAACACTCCCCAAAAATATTGAATTCACAGATGAGAATTTAAAATAAATAAAAAAAGGGACAGCCCATGTCACTTCCCATCCAAATTCTATTTCCTTAGACAATACTGAGAGAACTAAATTCACTTTATTATCAAACAAGCACATCCGAATTTCTTTTATATATATATATAAGCATTCCAAAACACATGTAGTTCATGAACAAATAGCAAAATCAAGGACCCAAAAAAAGGAATTCATATATGATCAAACAAGAATATCTATAAAAAAATAAAAATAAATAAAAAGAGCCCAGCTAAATTTGAAATCAGATATGGAGATTCAAATAGAGAAAAACTCAATTCATTTTATGATCAGATAACCACACCCCAATTAAGAAAATATACAAAAAAAAAAACAAAAAAAAAAACTACATATAGAAAGAGAAGTAGAAGAAGGGGAGAGAGAGAGAGAGAGGAGAGAGAGAGAGAGAGAGTATACATTGCTTCCTTTCCAAACTTCATAGAGTCTTTTGGGTTGTGGGCTTTGGTGTTCCATCTTCAAAAGCTCAACATACACCCAGAGAATTGCTATAATACTAGATCTTGAGATCTGTTCATGGACTTAAGACTCTGGAAATGATTGATGGATGCTCCTGTTAGAGACCCATCATCCTCATTACATACAAATGCACGCATGCATGCTCATGTGTCTGTGGGAAGCGTTTCAGTTTGTGGGCTGGAGGAGTGTAGACAGCTCTCTCTCTCTCTCTCTCTCTCTCTCTCTCTCTAATCATCTGCTCTTCATGCCAATCATCTTCTAACGGATCCAACGAAGGACGACTTTCTCTCTCATGCAATGCAATCCGAATATTACGTGGGCGCTATTTTCAATTTCTCGACGTGAAAAAATTTACAATTTCTCACGCGTGTACAAGTCAGCTAATGTACACGCCACCACAAATGCCAGCGTGGCGAACACGTGAAATATCCAAGCCATCCATCACATGGACATCACTTCTTCTTCTTTTTTTTTTTGCATTTTAAGGATCAAGGATAACAGTATTTCATTTATTATATGTACCATGATATTAAAAATCAATTAACGGTTTATAAAGTTCGGTTGCTTTTTACAACCGTACATTTGTTCAGTTAATTGCAGCCCACATAACTAATTTACAGTCCTTATTCTTTGATTAGTAAATCTGTGCTGTTTTAATCTTCTGATGGACGGCTTGGATATTTCATCTGTCTGCCGCGCTGGCATATGTGGTGGCGTGTGCATTAGCTGATTTGTACACGCGTGTGTGTTTAGAGACATCCCATCCCATTTCATCTGAATCATGAATCTAGCTGGACGGAGTGGATTTACATTTAGAACAGGGTGGGCCCACAAACTTGGGTGTTTTGGCTCTGTGGGGCCCACCGTGATGTAAGTGTTTTATCCAAGCCGTTAATCACTTTTCTCTGATCATTTTAAGGTATGAGCGAAACACTGAGAAAGTTACAGGGCTTAAGTAGACCACAAAGTGGGGATTTAATGTCCACCATTAAAAACCTCCTGGGAGCTGGAGAAGTTTCGGATCATGCTAATATTTGTTTTTTCACTTCATTCACGTCTACATAACCTTATTAATAGGTTGGATGATAAAAAAAAACATCACGGTGGCCCTTAGAAAGGTCTCAACGGTGGGTGTCATTATCACTGCAGCTTCCTCTGGTGTGGACCACTGGATCTGTAGATCTATTTCAATTTTACGTAAACACCTTAAAATGATATGAGAAAAGTGATTAACGGCTTGGATAAAACACTTACATCACGGTGGGCCCCACAGAGCCCAGCCCGGACGGATTACCGTCCGGGAGGGGGTAGGACGCAATCCGCGTCCGGTGTTTTGGGCGTTGCACAGGTGTTGCAGAGGATGGTCAGTAGCCAAATCGCTACTGAAGTGACGTCACTTAGCTCTGTGGACCCCACCATGATGCATGTGTTGTATCCATACCGTCTAACCATTTGTACGGATCATTTTATGGCATTAAAAAGAGAATGAGATAGATCTAAATTTCAAGTGTACACACCACAGAAAACCGTGGGAGCCGTCACACCCACCATTGAAGCATTTATAGGCTCCACAGTGATGTATTTTTGAGATCCATGCTATTAATAAGTTAAAATAGAGATAGATGAAGTGAAAACAAAAATATCAGCTTCATCGGAAACTACTGTGACTCCTAAGAAGTTTTGAACGGTGGATGTCACTGTCCCCACTATTTTCTATGGTGGGGTCCACTTGAAATTTAGATATATTTCATTCTCTTTTTAATGCAATAAAACGATCTCTAAAAATGGTTGGACGGTATGGATACAACACACGCATCATGGTGGGGTCCACAGAGCTTGGTGACGTCACTTCAGTAGCGACTTGGCTACTGACCTTGTCAGTATCCAATCCGCACCCGTGTTGCAGAGGATTCACGTCCATGGAGAGAGGTAAAAGAAGAAGAGAAGGAACAGATCCAAAGGCCCACTTTACTGATGATCAGAATCTTCTATGTTCTGCATGGCATCAATCTGTCCACCATCTCCAACCATTACGTGGGCCATCATATGAATTTTGTAAGTTTAATTTTATTTAAATTATGCCACGTATACGATTTCTAAGTGCCTGTGTATGGAGTAGCGTAAGCTACGGAGTATCAAATAGATAACCTTTTCAGAATCCCCAGGCCGGGAAAATCAAGGATAAATAATCATAGACAGAAGTCCTGATACAACCAAATTTCCTCCATAATTGCACACGTGTGGAATATCTAATCCGTTCAAATGATGGACATAACGTTACGATCAATTGTACGAAAATCAGGCCTACCTATTCAACGATCAGGACAACACATCAAAATCGGTGGACAACCAATGAGTACTTCAGCCTCATTTTCATATCATCTGATCATCATGATGTGATCCACATTTTCCACGGATTGGATATTTTTGAAAAATTACACGTTAGGGTTAAAAAGTAGCTGTATGGTAACTTCCAATACAGCCGCCGAATAGTTCCTCGACAAGAAAACATTCCCGATCTCAACAAGATCGAAATCGTATGGGAGATTCGCGCGAGGAGAGATTGAAGATCTTAGTCGTACCACTTTTGCACACGTGTCTCAGATCCGATCCGTATACCAGGTGGGGTCCAACATGAATATTCTATTTCCAGAAACCCAAGATGGTTACTCATGAGGGTGGGCCACACATGTACATATGGTTATTTTCTGTACATACCTTTATGGCCCACCACTCGACGATTTAACTGATTTATAGGCCATGTCTTGCCATATATTGGTCAGGATCTCGCACGCTTTGGACATGTTGGCACGTGTGACGCGATTTATCTTTTCATCTCTCCTCGCGCGAATCACTCGAGTTTTAGCGAACAAATAAAGGAATTGATATTAGAATATCCTCTGCCACGTGGCGTCCAGGTATTGGATAAAAACGCCCATTAGTTCTGTAAACGAGGCTTTCGTTTTGAGCTGTACCATCCTGGCATTGATGTTCTCAACCTCTCTTTCATATTCTCGCGTGAAAATAAACGATAAACAGGATCATCTAGCGATACGATAAATTGATTATAGACGTACAAAAGAAACCATACATTTGTTTTCTTTGCAGCCGCTTTTCTCACGTGAAATCTTACCAGGCGTGTGGAAGATCCAAGCCGCTCATCATATTGGAACCTCGTGATGAACGGCTAGGATCTTATCATAGATATTTGATCATTCTTCAGTTGGGCCTTGCAGTGGATGGTTCCTAGCTCAAAAACCACACCTGGACCATCCTAACCCCATCCAACAAAAATCTCTGCGGGCCCCACAGGCGATGCGTGTGACATCCACTCCGTCCATTTACTCCAGATCACATTGCTGGACCATTGATGTGTTCTCGTTCTGTCCATCTATTTTCTGGCCCACTTAATCAAAGGTCCAGAAAACTGATCGCCACCTAATGGAGATGTATGGCCCACCTGATCATGTCATCGATATTCACAACTGACACACCGTTTGAGTTGTTCTGTAGCTGTGCTGCTGTGTATGGATGGTCACGCTCTACCGGAGTATCGATTTGTTTAACTGCAACACGGCTGTAGGTAAGCTTAACATCCAACGTGTCTCATAGGTCCACGTGTCATGTAAAAGTAGGATCCGATCCATGAAATGGGCCCCGAAATAAATATCTCAGCGTAAAAATACATGGATGGTTTATGTCTCAGAAATCACAATTATATCCGTCTGATTTGTGGCCGTTAAAGTGACGGTGTAAAACGAAGACAGCTAATGGTCAGATATGCATTTTAATAAACCGTTAAAAAAAGTAACGGATAAGATTTTCTCCTGATTTTCATTTAAAAAGTAAGCCATTCACCGTCCTCGACCTTGCCAGTATAGGGGTGGGCCCCATCAATACATCACCCTGCCACGTAACCTGTGGACAAGATGCACTGTAAGTATCAAGTTGATGGTTTGAATGGGCAAGCTGTCTTTAGTTGTCTGGACGCGGATTCGGTGTATTCGGGGAACCCCCAGATCGGTGGATTCGTGACTGTGGGGCCCATCATAATGTCTTTGTTTTATATCCACGCCGTCCATCCATTTTTCAAGCTCATTTTACAGTATGAACCCAAAAATAAAGTATATCGAAATCTTAGGTGGACCACACCGCAAGAAACAGTGTGATTGAACGCCCACCATTAAAAACTTCTTGGGGCCCACCTTGATGTTTATCTGTTATCCAACCTCTTGATTAGGTCACACAGACCTGTACGAAGAAAAACACAAATATCCGCTTGACCCAAAACTTTCGTGGCCCTCAAAACCTTTTAACGGTGGGCATTCAATCACCACTGTTTCTTGTGGTATGGTCCATCTGAGATTTATATCTTCTTCGTTTTTCGGCACATATGCTAAAATGAGCTGGAAAATTGGATGAACGGCATGGATATAACACAAAGACATTTCGATGGGCCCCACAGTCACGGATGTACTGACTGGTTGGTTCCTTGTATCCAACGAATCCGCGTCCAAGGTCCAAAAGACATTTTTGGTTTCTTGAGTTCACCGTTGAGATATTAAAACGGTTGCTATTTTTTGGAAGGACGTTGGTGAGATTTTGTTAATTCGACACTCCACTAGAGATGTACATGGGTTGGGCTCAGTCAAACTGGCCTCAGCCCGTCTAGGCCCATTCAACAGCCACACAAGACTGAACTCGACCGGGCCTGGTCACCGGGCCAACATCTCCCCGGCGCGAGTTCGGGTCAGTTTCAAACCTTTGAGTTCGGGCCAGTTTCGAACCTGAGTTCGAGCTAATTTCGAACCTTACAGCAAGTTCATAGGAAGGGTTTTGGCAGGTAATCCGCATCCCATTACAATGCACTCGATCAACGGTTTAGATAGTTGAAATATAAACTCTACAAAAAATCTAACTAGTCAGGACATTTACATACATTTGACAAAGCATAAAATAAAACATTTTATACAAATTAAATATAGTCATACACGGGTCAGGCCGGGGCGAGTCAGATTTCGAACCGAGTCGGGCCGAACTGGAAGGTATCCAAACTCGGCCTGAACTCACTTTCGGACCTAGAAAATTGACTCGTCCTGACCCAAACTCAGTTTCAGGTCAAGCCGAGTCAGACCTTTTCAGGCCGGGTCAAGCGAGCTAACCTGGCTAGCCCGGTTTGTGTACATCCCTACACTCCACACGCGTTTGGCATGGCAGCCCCCACCTACACGCGCAGGCTTACGTGCCAATAGATAACACGTGTGTGAGATCGTAGCTTTCCATCTGTTGGGCTACATTGGTTGGATCTTATGATCTGACATGCAGAGCATTTGACTCCTAATATGGGCTACAGGATACAAAACAAAAGGACGGTAAATAAATAAATAAAGCGTTAACCGTCGGTTTACTTGTGGCCCACCTGATGAGTGAGTGTGATTATTTAGGCCGAAGTTCTAACCCTTATTTCCAACGAAACCGAAATCTCAGTTCAAGAGCAAGTATTCTGTAATGACACGTGTGCTGCCCACACGCGTCTGTAATTAGCATTGCTGGATATTTCAAGTTGCGAAAAGGCTTTCTCTGGACGCGGATTGCCCCCGCCCGGACGGTAATCCGTCCGGTAAGGCTTCCGTGGAGCCCACCGTGATTTAAGTGTTTTATCCACACTGTTCAACGCTTTTCTCAGATCATTTTAAGATTTGAACCAAAAAAAGAGGCAGGTCCAAGGCTTGATTGGACCACAAACTGGGGATTGAACTTCCACCATTAAAAAATTCTTGGGAGCTGGGGAAGTTTCGGATCAAGATGATATTTTTGTTTTCACTTCATCCACGTCTACATAACCTTATGAGTAGGTTGGATGGTAAAAAAAACATCACGTTGGCTCTTAGAAGGGTTTCAACAGTGAATGTCATTGTCAGTGAAGCTTCCTTTGGTATGGTCCACTAGAGCTGTTCACCTTCCTCATTTTTAGGGTCATATCTCAAAATAACACGAGAAAAGCGGTGAACGGCGTGGATAAAACACTTACAGCACGGTGGGCCGCACAGAGCCCTGCCCGGACGGATTGCCGTCCTGGCGGGGGTAGGACGCAATCCGCGTCTGCTTTCTCTTATCTTGCACGTCGAAAGGTGAACACCACGACTATTTGGGACCCACCGAGATTTATATGTTTTATCCACGCGGTCCATCCGTTTTTCCCATCTCATTTTAGGCATGACCCCAAAATTCAAGCATATCCAAAGCTCGAATGGACCGCAACATAGGAAATAGTTGGGATACTGACGTCCACCGTTGAAACCTTCCTGGGCAGACCATCTGATTTCCATTGATTCGACGGTGCATCTCTCTTCTAAATGGATCAGAATTTCTTTTTCCTCGAGCCATATATTGGTACGTCATACTTTTTTAACAGAGAGATATGGTGGGAATAAGAAAGCGCTGTATGCGAAATTTGGACGATGTATCTCTCTTCTAAGTTTGGCCACATATAGTTAGCCGTTCTCATCGAGTGGTCCATTGATAAATAAACAAATGGACAGCCTAAAATACTTGCTTTAGCGGTCCATTTGTTTCCTACATTGTGGGCCACATGATGAATGGTCTTCGATTTCGGACCAGGACATCTACACGGTGAGGCGTGCTCGATGAACGAATACATCATGCGAACGGGTTTTATGTTGGCATGTGTGCCAGGACGTAGATGGCTATATCGTAGTAGAACAGAATTATTGAAAGCCCTGCGTTTGTACAAGTAGGGGCCATTGCTAGTAATCCAGACCGTTGATCTGATTGCCCTTACATGGATTTAGGATTCCCTAAAAATCTCCATTCGAGGACGTCGATGTGCGGCACAAGCAAACCCAATAATATCATGAGCTGGCCCACTCACAGGCCGATCTGGCCCGTCGCCAGCCCTATTATATAAGAAAGGAGAATGATCCAGTAGCGTTGACCACTGTAGTGCCCACCCTGATCATTGCATGAATTCCGTTCATCATGTGCGACCTCTGCGGCGGGCCATATGAACGAACGGTTGGGATAACCACAGTGATGTGCATATCAAAAAAAATGAACGGCTAGAATTTTTAAAAAAATTAATAAAAAAAAAACATCAATTTACTTTGTACGCTGTCCCACCTGAAAAGTGAAATTATCTGATTTTTCCGGCAGAGGATCTACTCATTATTTCAGATCTCATACACGTGTGCCCGCTTAAGGATGTGTACGGCTCCACACGCGTGGAATAGCAAACCCCTTTAGAAATAAAATAAAATACACAGAACCACCAGAGGTCTTGATGGTCAGTTCCACACAAGAACAAGGATACCTTTGTACACACTCTAGAGTAAAAACAAACTCGACAATGCCGTTGGTTAGACGCAAACAAAAGAATTGCAACTGTAGGGTACTCAGCCAAAAGCGTGCCGCGGACGATCTAGACCTTTTATCTAATGGGCCCCATCGCAGGCTCGCCGCCCCCACAATCTTCATGCAAGTAACTAGCTAATCTTTGATCCTTTACCTATTTTCCACTCAGTGTAACTCACTCCCACCATTGATCGGACCTTCTAAGCTGGGAGTTTGTTTGCACGGCCCGCCTAAATACCTCGGAGACGATGGGGCCCATAAATCAGCAGTCTGGACCACATAAAATGGGCCCACTTATACAGAATCATGCAACTCAAGGCTGAGTACCCTATATAAATCCCTACCAAAGAAACAGGGAGATGCTACAAATAATAGGAATCGTGGTTAGAATAATAATACACCGGTTTGATCAACTGCCATCTTCATTGAGTGGTCACGCTCTTGGCAAGATTCCGAGGCTGGTCGACGTTGTATCCCCGCAGAACGGTGAGATGATAAGCCAGCAACTGCCAAGATAACAGAAAGACATGTTGTTAGTTTCTTTTTCCCCCTGAAAATATTGCCAAAATAACAGAAAGGGACGAGTTGTTAGTTTTTTTCCCCCCCTGAAAATATTGTATTTTCAAGGGCAGAAATTGATTGTAACAAAACCTACAGCTGGTTGTTGGTAATCAGTGGTTTAATTTTCGTACTACAGAGTAAAGGAGAAGACTTGGATGTTTGTCACTTTCTATTTGCTGAAACTCATTTCTGGCTCCCTTTTTCAGTAACTGATAATCTAATAACCGCTGACCTGGCCCATGATCCTAAATTGACACTAATAGAACAAGATCCTAACCCTTGGAAATTTTTGGGAAAGAAAATGGATGGTCAAAGGGTTTAGAATTAGATTTTGTACATATATTGCCGCATGTTTGAATATCGATAAAAAAAAATAGGTGACGCAAACATTGTTGTCATGTGCGATCATATGCCAATTTTCATTTCCCTAATTTCTAGGTTGATTCAGTCTCATCAAATACAGTCAGGTAGTCGTACCGAGAAACACAATGGTCCATGTGAGTTAAATCTGGATCTATGGGGCAAGCACACTTGCATATAACAAGGTTATGTTCAAGTCAGCATGCACGTGACTTCAGCCATGGAAGACCATTCCTGTAAGGCGTCACTTTTTTTCCAGAGGTAATTCTGTTTTTTTCCTTATTAAATAAAATGCGGAAGAAATGGTTCTGCAGCCTATCTCAAAATATCACTATGCTACTTCAGTTCAAAAGCATGTAAAAAAAAAGTTTCAAGTCAGCATGCACATGACTTCAGCCATGGCAGACCATTACTATAAGCTGTCACGATTTTTAGAGGTAGTTCATTTTTTTTTTCTTATTAACTAAAATGCTGAAGAAATGGGGTTCCACAGCCTTTCTCGAAATTTCTTTGTGCTATTTATTTCGGTTTCAGGGCATCGTGTCACGTTTACCGACAGAAGTGAAATTCTGATAAGGTTCAAAACGGGTGGTGAGATTGGGCTCATGTGTGTCCATTTTCAGGGCATCGTGTTGCGTTTACTGACAGAAGTGAAATTCTGATAAGGTTCAAAATGGGTGGTGAGACTGGGCTCATGTGTGTCCATTTTCAGGGCATCGTGTCATGTTTACCGACAGAAGTGAAATTCTGATAAGGTTCAAAATGGGTGGTGAGACTGCGCTGGTGTGTCCATTTTCAGGGCATCGTGTCACGTTTACCGACAGAAGTGAAATTCTGATAAGGTGTACAAAATGGGTGGTGAGACTGGGCTGATGTGTGTCCATTTTCAGGGCATCGTGTCACGTTTACTGACAGAAGTGAAACTCTGATTGGTTTCAAAATGGTGGTGAGACTGGGCTGGTGTGTGTCCATTTTCAGGGCATCATGTCATGTTTACCAACAGAAGTGAAAATTCTGATAAGGTTCAAAATGGGTGGTGAGACTGGGCTGGTGTGTCCAGGTCCAACCCACGAACTAAGGACCCCCAAGTGTAAGCCCAGTCCAGGCCATTGACTTCAGGATCAGGATCAGTCGCTAGCTAAATAGCCAAATACCTAGCTTGACAGTGTTAAATATGCCAGGTCAGTCTAGGCAACCCAAGCTATCAGGAGTCGGAAGAACCAAGCATAGAACTGCCCATTAGTTATTGGGCCTGAAAACTCGGTGCAGAGCCAGCCCATGGGTATCCAGCAACCAATGTCTGCCACAACGTGGGCCAGGGCTTGCCTGGTCCAGCCCGAGACAGTTGCAACCATAGTGACAATTCTTGTCCACAGGAATTTCTCAGTTCAGTAATTTCTTGGGAGATTTTATTTTTTATTTTTTTGAGGTTTTTCTCAGGATATTATCAGGAAAACTCACTAAAGATAATTTTTTTTAAAAAAAATGCTTATTATAATTAATAAATCATTTTGAATTTTTAATTTTAAAATTATATAATTAATTAGTTAAAATTTTAAACAACTTTCACATTAATATCGGAACAATGTCACAATTTAATTTTATTGTTTCGAAAGATAAATGGGAATTTTATTAAGAGGCATTGAGCTGGCGCCCAAAAGCTTACAACCCTAACAAGCAAAAAGCAAGATACGATCCTTTAAACTGGAAATAACAACAAAAACATCATTTCTAATGTTATTAAAGCATCTTCCATTCCCCCTGACCAAAGAGCCACGTGGAGTGCCAACGTCCATTCCCTCTGAAGCTTGATTCCCAATAAACACCCTGTGACCACCATACCTTGAAAGAATGGAGGATACAATCCCAAACCCCAACAATGAAAAGAAAATGAACGAACAAGTGATCGATTGACCCCTCATTTCTCAAGCATAAAACACAAATGTTTGGGATCATCATTCCCCTTTTGCGCAAATTGTCGATGATTAAAATTCTCCTCCTTCCAACTAATTGAACAACGACAAAAACATCATTTCTATTGTTATTAAAGCATCTTCCATTCCCCCCGACCAAAGAGCCACATCGAGCCAACCTCCATTCACTCTGAAAGCTTGATTCCTAATAAACACCATGTGACCTGCCTCTAATAAACTTTCCGAGGCATGGACTACTACACCTTGAAAGAATGGAGGATACAATCCCACAACTAACCATGCAAAGGGTGCAACTTTCAGAGGGACCCCATAGTGCCATAACATAGCTGTCAGGGCTCGACCCCCACCCGAATGGGGACAAAGCGATTTATAGAAGGAGCCAACTGAAAAACAAACTTGAACTTTCCTTACACCACATCATCCTATCTTGCTTCCCACTCGATGGGATAAATAAGTGGGTTCTTTGAAGGAGAGAGACATTCTTCCAACAAATTCCAACGACACGGAGGCGACCATGCCCCCAAAGATCCACTAGCTGCCCAACAATTCACAGCTGAGATGTCTACCATCGCTAGCATCAAGGGGACCTCTATTGCCCAAGCATCCTTCCAGAATTTGATATGATCTTCATTACCAACCATGAAGTTTATCCCCCCCTTAAACTTCTCTTTCACACTAATGCTCTATAAAGAGAAGAGTCTCTAGTCCAAACCCCACCCTCGCATCCGTATTTGGAGGCAACCAATCTTCTCCATGGGGCATTAACCTCCGACCCAAAACGTCGCCACCACTTTCCCAACAGCGCTAAATTCATATACTCCAACACTCTTACACTCCCCTTGCCGCACGCCTCTCTAATTTCTAAAGAATCCCTTTGGCGATCTATCTATCAACACTGAGAATCCAGAAGACCGGACACACTCCCTCACCCACTTCCATTTCTCACCACAATCAATCATTCCCAACATATAGTCCAAAAGGTTCAATCGACATGGTCGTAAGCCTTTTCAATGTCCAACTTACATACCAAAGCCTCTCCAACCCTCCTTGAACCTAGAATCAATACATCGTGGGTCAAAAGAGCACAATCCAGAATCTGTCTCCCTGGGATAAACACGTGTTGGTTATCTAAAATGACATTACCCACCGCTAATCTTTGTTTGGAAGCAAGAACTTTTGTGAGAATTTTATAAGGATTCCCAATCAAGCTAATATGCCTGAAATTGTTGATATTTTCTGCACCCATTACCTTTGGAATAATTGCAATAAAGGAGGAGCTGATATTCGGTGGCAAGCAGCCCCCCTCAGCAAACTCAACAATAGATCTCATCACATTGTCCTTCAGGACATCCCAAAGGAACTAAAAGAACGCAAACAGATAGCCATCAGGACCCGGCACCGTGTCGCTACCTAGGGAAAATTTCACAGTAAATTTGCAAAAATTTAAAAACTGCGGATATTTTGAATATCTTGTGATATAATATCGTTTAATTGTTTTTCCACGATGATATCACAGGAATTTCAAAATCTTCAGCGATATTTCTCAGTGGTTGCAACCTAAATTCCAGCAACTTGAACATTAGTATAATAAGTGTTGAGCACTGTTCCAACCGCAGCAGTCCTCCCCTACGTTAACTAATGCATATAAGACAAGAAAATGGAAATAACACTCAGGAATGGGAATGACATCATGTTTGAACAAATGATCCAACAGATCCTAAGGTGCAGTTTTTATCCAGAAAAGAACAAGGCAAACAGTAGAATATCCATTTTGAGCATAAGAGGAGAAAGTACCTGCAATGGGATTATATTAACAACGGGCTGAAGGCAATCCTCAACCTGAGGGACTTCAATTACTCGGCAAGATCCACTAGGGCACACCAGAGGTGCCTCTCCCTTTGAGCACATCACTATTAAGCGACCTTTCCGAGCATGAAGCTGCTGGATTACGGACTGTTGCTTGCTGTGATAATACACAACACAACACAAAACAATATCAGTATCAAGGAAGTGTATGCTTATCAGGTAAATAATGTCGGCATTGTTGACTTCGATGAGATTTCCACCTGAAGCAAGCATCATGTGTAGCAATGACAATGATAGGGAGAGTTTCATCAACTAATGCCAAAGGCCCATGCTTCATTTCGCCCGCAAGTATTCCTTCGCTGTGCATAAGTGCCACTTCTTTCACTTTCAAAGCACCCTCTAGAGCTGTAGCATAGTTGTAACCTCTGCCGAACATGAGAAGTGACTGCTCATCCATCAATAGTTTCGCCAGATCCTTCATTTCATCGTTGAGTTTCAGCACCTCTCTAACTTTGTCTGCCAAAGGAAAAAGAGATGCATAAGCCAGTACCTTTCGATCAGTAATTTATGTTGGGGATAGAGGAATGGTATTTGAAGGCAGGCATCTGCAGGCGCCAAAACAAGTGGCCCACATATGTAAGATCTGAGGTGGTTAAGTGTGACTTAGCTCCAAATTCAGGCCAGTCCACTAGAAATGTGGGCCCATAGGTGTATGGGGAAAACGAATGGCTAGGAAAAGGCTAATCAATGGTCTGCATTCAACATAAATCTGTGCCTTGTCTGATGACTTGAGCTGGCTAATTTTCAGGCTTGAGGCCCACCTGATGAAGGGAACAGATCTTGTATGTGCACCATGTTAGCTCATGTGGGTACCTGCTTTTGATGTCTCACACACGTCTGCAAGTAGAATTCCTCTGGAGGATAATGACCAAATTTGTGGCCACCCAGCCCAGTAGCAGCAGATATAAACAACAACTTACTTGGCAAATCAAACAGCCCATCTATGACAGCCTCCCTTCTTGCTTGACTGGATATCGTGTCATCTCCAATAGCTAAAGCCATCATGGCCATCACCACTATCTGACTCGTGTATGCCTGTTGGATTATTATTACAATTGCATTACAGACCAAACAATTCTATTTCAAAATCAAATAGGAAACCATAAGCAACAATTTCTACCTTGGTACTAGCCACGCCTATCTCAGCCCCCGCATTTATGTGAACACCACAGTGTGTATTCCTGGCAATTGCACTACCCACAGTATTTGTTATGCCAACGCATAGTGCGCCATTTTCCTTGGCATATTGTAATGCAAGCAGAGTGTCTGCTGTTTCACCAGATTGACTGACGAATACTGCTGTATCTTCTCTGTATATAGGACCCTGCCTATCCAACAGATCACTTGCAAGTTCCATACTAACAGGCACACCTTATTTCAAATCAAAGAGTTAGTAGGAATAAAACAAAGCTGCTTCTTTAACATAAAAATATTCAGTCCATAAGCAGGAATATGTTTAAAAGGAATAATTATTGTGAAGTTCCATGGAGACGAATGGCAACTCTGCACAGCATACAGATTCTGAATCACTCACTAACAGGACCAACGCCCAAAATCAAGCCAATCAGGAAGAAGATCTTAACTGCTCCGATCAGAGCAGGGTGATCATCATTTTTCCTCCAATCAAGTGCTCGGGATCGTCCAACCAGCCTGATTTTTTGACAGCCCCCACACATGTTGTGGCCTGCCCGATGAATTGTCCAGATTCTGTACACGTCTGCAAAAAGCTGTATACGATTGGTGAATCAAATAGGACTCACCAGAAAGCTCTTCCAAAAAGGGTCTTGCGGCTAGAGCTGCATTATAGCTTGTACCACAACCAATGAAAACAATCCTCCTGCTTCGCCTAATTGTTTTTAGGTGATCCTTCAGCCCACCCAAAAGAAGTCTCTTAGCTTTGCTAGAACCTCTGCACGTAAGCCTCCCCCTCATTGTTGTTTTCAGCGACTCTGGCTGTTCGTGAATTTCTTTCTGCATGAAGTGCTCGTAATTTCCTTTTTTTATCTGCTCAACCTCCATCTCAAGAACAGATAATGCCCGTTGCACCGATGCAGGTCTAGGAAGACCTCCATTAATTTTTGCCTTGTCATAATCAAACTTGAGAATCAATACGCCTCCATCCTGGAATATCACAATTGACAATAAGCATTGTACAATCTTAATAAATTTAAGGTTCATTGCAGAAGCAATACGCCGACCCAATTAGTTGGGATAAGGCTTAGATGAAGATTGCAGAAGCAATATCAAAGATTATTAGGCAGAATCCTGAAACCAATCACTGAAATTATCTCATACAGCATATCAAGGGGTCAGAGTAATTTGTGGGACATAAAGTATCACAGCTTCAAAGATCATGGAAAATAGTGCCCCATGCATGTCAAAACAAGAAGGCGATGCATGTGTCTAGAATGTATATGAAGCGCATCCTACTTTCATGATTTGTTTTCTTTTTTAATCATAGTTCTTGATATTAGATAATTATTAATATACTTTTTTGCCATTCATTTTGATCAAGTGCAGAGAAAATGTATATTTATTAAGCAGAAAGCACAAATAGCAAACATAGACTAAGCACATGATAGAAAATGGCACATGAAGACCATGCATGCATGTATGTATATATGTATGCATGTATCTAAGTTCACATCATGAAATTTTTCCTGTTAATTTGTCACCAATTTATTTGTCTCCAAACAAGCCATCAAAAAGAATGGAGCTCCATCAACAGTGTTGTATAGGGCACTCTTTTCAGTACTTGGACCCTGGTACCATGCCATGAATTCTACACCTCAATTGGATTCACATTCTGGACCCTCAGAATTTAGATACACAATTCAGTTGTTTATGTGAACCCAGTAAAGTGAATGCAAGCTACGTCCTTAGTTAGCAGGATGCCTTGTGTCCTTCTCCCAGATATGAGAACAAGTCATATGAAGCAATTATCTTGTACCGGCTTACCTAACCAAATAAAAAGGAGAAGCAACAACCCAAGGAATCACCAACTACCCAGTCAAATAACTGGTCAGATCAATGAATAGGATACCATAACAAGCTATCTTCAGTTTGTAATAGGAAAACTTGACAAGGTTAAGAACAGCGGAAAAAAAAAAAAAAAATCACTAGAAAGAAAATTTGCAAGATAACATAACTAAACAATTAGATTAGCACAACATGCAAACAGAGAACAGAAGAACCTTAAGATGAACCACTTCATCATCCTCGATCACCAACACTTTCTTCGTGTGTTCTATCAGGGCATTGGCATCACTGGAAAAAAACAGTTCTTTGGGTTTTCCATTCATTGTGAGGAATTTCACATCATGAAACGCTGTTCCACTGTTGACATCTTCAGCTAATTCCTGCAATAACAGTAAATTTTTTGCGTGTTTAAAGCCAATACCATCTTGATTCGTGACAAAAAAATTGACAAAAATAAAATAAAAATGGAGGAAAGTAGTATCCTCCACATACTTCTAAAATAGATCTGTAATTGGAGTGAAGACAACTACCAATTCACATAAATCATGTGTCTTTCATTGGATAAATGAGATTTACATCTTCCTATGAGAATTATGCAGGGACAAAACTTGACAATGTAGACAGAAAATAGGGGCCGTTTAAGACAAGGCTTCAAGGACTGTTGGGACCTATAGTAGGAAACCAAAAGGAGATCATGGAAACAATTTTTGTGGGCTTTAATTGAGTCACAATCGTGAATTTATGCTCCGGTGTTTAGTTCTCATGCAGGAGTCCTCACACATCTACACAATAAGAGGTTCATTTTGACATTAGTTTTTGGGTACAACTTTAGTCACAGAATTAAGAATGCAGTTTGTTGTTTTGCAATTTTATAGATTTACGAATGGGATTTGGGTTTAAATGTTTAAGTTAGTTTCAAAATTCTTAGATTATTTTTAGTTGAAACAGTTTCTAATAGAGTTAGTTTCATGGTTTCAATTTTTATCAGTCTCCAAATCTGTCTAGACGTCAGTGGTTGATTTTCTTATAAATAAAGGTATGGAGTATGTAATTGCATCTTTCCATTATTACTTCATAGAATTCATTTCTTTTCTCTCTTTTTTCCCGAACAGTGTCGCATTCATTTCTTTTTTTGTGTTTCAATGAGGAAAATTTGGAGGATGAGAGATTCCCCAGCATCACTTATATATTAAAATATCACAGGACTAGTTTGCATTATCCCAATTAATAGATCTATGCAAGACATATTAGTGGAAATCTTAATATCAATACGAAGGCATGGTTTCAATCAAAACATGAAATACAACAATCAATCAGCCACGACCTCTCCTTTTTTTTTTCCTTTTTGGTTGGGAAGGGGGAGGAGGGAGGGAGGGAGAGTCAAGAGTCCTAACTTACTTTGACACCCAGAAGCAATGGACTACCACGTTTGCACGCAATCAGCTCATTTGGATAATGTGGACTTTTGAATATCAGTGCATATGCTCCCTCAAGATGCCTCATAACTTCAATAACAACCTCACTAAAGGTGACAGTCTGGTCACCTGCAACAAAGACACTTCAGAGGATCAACAAGTGAGTGAGAGAGTTGAACTATATAATGCGAAACTCTGATGCTCCACTGGGTAAAGATCCAATTATGGGGCCTATCTGTCAGAAATACTACTAAGATCTGAGATGAAGGCGATCACCTTCTCCATCATTTGCCTTGTCAAAAACAAATTTTGCAAGCTTTGGAATCACTTCTGTATCTGTATCTGATTCAAAGGTGAAACCATGTCGGATCAACGTCTCCTTTAGAACCTGATGAGAAACAAGATCACAAAATGTTAGCTTTACCGCATTCCAATAGTAGGAACTGAAAACAGGAAGCAGACTGCCCATGAGTTCAGTCAAAGGAGGATCATCCCCAACTTCTAAGTCGCAGATAAATACAACAAGATGTGTGTGAGTGTGTAGTTGAGGATTCTTGTCAGCAACGCATGTTCATAGAGAAGCAGACCCAGTACTCAATGACTTGCCCAATAATGGCCTTGTATTACGAATTATACTGTACAAAAGACTTGCTATCTAGATTCTAGAGAGATCACATACAGCGAATTATATTGATTACATCTACTGCTTCTACCTTTTACTGGAGAATAGCAGAAAAGGAAGATGACTAAGCAATTGAGAATACCTCGTAATTGGTAATGATTCCATTGTGAACAACCAAGAATTCGTTCCCTGGGCCAGACGATTGTGGGTGGCTATTCCTTGGAGAAGGCACACCATGGGTCGCCCAACGAGTGTGCGCAATTCCAGCATGAACAGAAAATGACTCACCTAAATTCAAATCCATCGAGTCTGCCGCTGTAAACATAGTAAAATTCACACCCTCAATCAGCAATATTTTATCAGCACAGAGAAATCAGCCTACCAATTGTGTTTTCAGAGTACCATAAACACCAAAGATTATCATTTCCAAAATCAATCACATCCGAACTCCAACTCTAAAATCACTAGAATCACTACGCTTCGCTTCACGTTCCTCGCGTATGGCACGTATAAGTATCCTGGAGGTGAATCCGCGCAGGCAGTGGCCCTCGCCCCCAGAAGGCTCCTATGCCCTATTTATCGGGCAAACTGTCCACTAGGTGCATTACACACTTCATGGACAATCATGTGAAATCACATTGATTGGACGATCTGATCCATCCATAACCTGATCTTCTTTTTTATAGCCATCCATTTTCCAAGGCATGGATAGGATGGTTAGGATTCCCTCATAGAAGTGACTCTTTAGAACCATAAGCAACCAATGACAGGTCCTAGCAAAAAGAGGCTAAAATTGTTGAATTATTTTTACTTAAGTGATCTTGACCATCCATTTTGTAGTCTATTGACAGAACAGTTGGAGTCATCCAGCCTATGTGATGTTTTACATGGGAGACCATGAAATGTCAGCTGGACCTAATGAACAATCCAGATCCATCAATTGGATTGGATTGTCCATGTTTTCCCATGGAACTGGGAGCAGTCTAACTTACAGGGCTCTGAGAGCACTAGATCATTTCCATGTATAAAAAGAAACATAACTCCACCAGATTATAAACACGGTTCATAAAGCCGACTCCAAATAACTGGTGAAGGCTATAATGATGATGAGTACAGCGAAAATGGTGAAAAAACTTATTTTTGAAGGGAAACACTTGCGTACATCGCATACATACCTATCAGTGTTACTCTCTCTAACATGAGGAAATGACTCAACATACAGAAAATCCACTCCTTCGATCAGGTACATCACTCCTTGTTTGGATTTGATTCCCAAAATTGGGTGGATTCAACACTCGAGTGGGTCACCCCATAAAGTTATACCTAAAAACCTCTAAATTCACATGGTATGGCCTACCTGAGTTTTTGAGTATTGTCACTTTTGGGTAATTATTTAATCTTGATGAGGTACATTGGACAAATAGATTGGATGGCATATAAACACCACGATGGGGACTTCAAAAAACTAATGATGGGCATCCCATCCCAACTTTTTACAAGGGTGTGACAACCTAAGTTCTGGATGGTCATGATTTTTGGGTTCCAAGGTGAACATGAGGCAGCATACCTGATGGACATGGTGGATCTCGTGAAAATGCCACCCATGTGGCTCTCAATGCACGCGAGATATACTAGCTGTGCCTCTTTTTGCAGCAATATTAGGTTTCATTTGCATGTTATATTTTTCTTTAAACATCAAATGGTGCAGTAGGAAAAATTACCACTGATTTAGGTTTAGGTTGCAGCTCCATTTCATGTAATTTGAAAATATGGTCAGTTTCACCAGAAACACATGGCCAACAGACAACCCAATGCATAAAAACCACAAGAAAACAAAAAATCAAAACCCTAAAAATCCTAACCTTCCAAATTCCTTCACACGACCAAACCCTCAAGTTCACAGACACATCTAGCGAGAAATCTCGTCTTAAGTCCAATTATCAGATAGAAACACCAATCAAAATCCTAGGAAAATCCTAATTCCCCACCAAAACCAAACCCAAACCATCACAAAAACGGATCAAACGGCAGATTTCGTGCCAAACATGCAATGCGCAGCGAAGAGACCAAGAATTCAAAACTCTACAAACTCTAACTCCCCATTTCGGCAAGATCGGGCGCT
Source organism: Magnolia officinalis (assembly GCA_021015155.1). Taxonomy (NCBI): domain Eukaryota; kingdom Viridiplantae; phylum Streptophyta; class Magnoliopsida; order Magnoliales; family Magnoliaceae; genus Magnolia; species Magnolia officinalis. The sequence goes on from JAJHSJ010000014.1 coordinate 59,097,610, forward strand.
TACCTTCGTAGACTGATTTAACAAGCGACTCGATCTTCCCCTCCTGCCGAAAGACGAGCGGCTCGGACGATCCGCACCAAGATCTCCCATCACATGGGCCGTCAACCCCGATCGACGGCCGAGATCGGTCGGAATCGATGGAGATCCCAGCGGAATCGTAGCCTCTGTATTCCAAGCGCCTCAGGCCATTGAAGAGAACTTCGAGAGTGTATCTTCTCTCCCTCTCGATATTGTAATTCAAATACGCGAAAATCCCACACATTCTCGCTCCCTCCTCTCTCTCTCTCTCTCCGTCTCTCTGAAGAAGAAGAGATTTTCAAAACGGAGGAAGAACGAAGAGAAAAGAGGAGAGAAGGAAGAAGGAAGGAACGTGGTTCGGCATTGTCAGTCCTGCGTCTCTCACGCGCGGCACACGTGTGTTGACTTGGAGCACGTGCGATCGAACTGGGATGTACATGGGAAGGGATAGTCGTTGGTTGTGAGGAGCGCGGCTTCAGTGGATCCCGTGACTGTGGGGCCCACATTGATCTATTTTACTTACATCCATGCCATTCATCCCTTTTGACACCTTATTTTAGGGTGTAATACCAAAAATGAGCCAGATCCAAGTTTTAGGTAGATCACACCATAGAAACATTAGTGATTAAATACTCACCATTAAAATATTCTTGGGGACCGCCGAAATGTTTATTTACCAACCAACCTGTTGATATGGTCATAAAAATCTTGATTAAAGGATCATACAAATATAACTTTGATCCAAAATTTGTGTGGTCCACAAGAAGTTTTTAATGGTCAATCACCACTATTTCATGTGGTGTGATTCACCTGAGATTTTTCCCCTTAATTTTTGTGATATTGCCATAAGATAATCCATAAAAACGGATGGACGGAGTGGATGTAAGTTATATATATCATGGTGGGTCCCACATTCAACGATACTCCTACCTCGGTGGATTCCCGCATCCACCGAATTCGCGCCCGGTTGTGAGCTAGCGGTTGCAGGTTTTGTCTGGCGGCGCATACGTGTGAACTTTTGGGTCGTTATTTCATGAGGGCCGCTAGGGATGGATACACGTGTCAAAGATCTGTGCCGTTTGTCTTTTACGGTTATAATCTGGATGAGACATGAATCAAAATAAATGTTGGGCAGTTAATCAGGAAGCTCAAATTAGGATGAGAAAAATAAGCCGTTGGAGAAATTTCCAACGGTTCAAATTCAGTTTACATGTGGGTCTCACGTGATCATTTAGGCACCCTGATTTTTTGTACACCACACTTTTTTCAGTGTCCCCATCTGATGAATGGTTCCGATCTCTTGTTCAGTGTGTACCCCTGGTTGAATCACAGACCTTTATTTATTACATAAATATGTGGCCCATATGATTAGTGGATCAAATATATTTTTTTGAAATAAGGAATAATTAACTTGGGCCGAATTTATGAACGGATAGGATCTTGTTCAGGTATGATCTTTAGCTATGTTCAGGGCCGTTTGTTATTGGCGCGTATAGATGACGGATGCAACTGGCAAACATGACTTTCGCCAGATCTTTCCTTTCACTTTCCTTGTTTTAAAAAATGAGGAATTTACAAGAATATCCTTTTCAGTTTAAAATTTCAGAAATGCCATATTGTAGTTTACGTACAACGTTTGTTTGTTAGCCCATGTCAGATACGTATACATCTGATCCGTATATTCGGTGGGCCACAGCATGAGTGTCAACTGTAGAGAAAACCATTGTGGTTCATTTGTTATGGTTTACACCGTTGAAATCAATGGAAAGCAATGATATAACCCAATAGACTTTAGTGGACCATATGATGAGTGTAATATTCCAATTTTTTAATACAGATGATATTTCATGATACGATCTACCATTTTAACGGCTCAGATTTCTACTTATTTGAAATATTATTTTAAAATAAAAGAGTTTTATATTAAATTGGATTTTTTCGAAAAGTCAATGTGCGTTGTCGGGTAACGAATCGAAGGCCAGGAAGCGGCTACCGCCGTACACGCACGACTCTGGAGACGAGACTCCTCTCTGGCACCTGTTTCACGCAACGCGTAGAAGACCCGAGGCATGGACGGAAACGGATTGGATACTCCCCTGCCACCAGCCAATGGCTGGTAGTCGGTGCTCTGTGGGCTCTGCCATAATATATTTATTTCATCCATGCCGTCCATCTATTTTTCTACATAATTTTATTGTATGAGTCCAAACATGAGATATATCCCAATCTCAAGGGGTCCACATTACAGGAAACAGTGTTGATTGAACGTTGACCATAAAAAACTTTTTGAGGGCCATAAAAGTTTTGGATCAAGCTGATCTTTGTTTTTTCCCTTCATCTGGGTCTGTATGACCTAATCAACAGATTGGATGTCAAATAAACAGTACAGTGGACCTTAGGAGGATTTTAATGGTGGATATCCAATCACTATTTTTTCCTGTGGTGTGGTCCACCTGAGATTTATATCCCTCTCAGTTTTTGGATCAAGCACTAAAATAATATGCAAAATTAGATGGACGACATGGATGAAACACATACATCATGGTGGGGCCCACAGAGCACTGACCACAGCCATTGGCCGGTGGCAGGGGAGTATCCAATCCGTTTCCCGTGGCTGATGGTCGGTGCTCTGTGGGCCCCATTATGATGTAATTGTTTCATCCATTCCGTCCATCTATTTTTTCCGATCATTTTATGAAATTATAACAAAATTGAGATAGATCCCAATCTCAAGTGGATCACATCACATGAAACAGTGTTGAATGAGCGTTGACCATTAAATACGTTTTAGGGGCCATAAAAGTGTTGAATGAGCGTTGACCATCTGGGCCTGTATGACCTAATCGACAGATTGGATGTCAAATAAACGGTACAGTAGGCCTTGGGAGGATTTTAATGGTGAATATCCAATTACTATTGTTTTCCTATGGTGTGGTCCACCTGATATTTATATTACTCTAATTTATTATATGAAGCCCTAAAATTATCAGTGAAAATGGATGAACAGAATGGATGAAGCAAATATATTATGGTGGGGCCCACAGAGCACCGACCATCAGCCACCGGGCTGGTGGCAGGGGGAGTAGCCAATTCGTTTCCACCGTTTCCGGCATGGACTGGGTACCACCCCGCCAACGGTCATGTCAGGGCTACGTGGGGCCCACCTTGATATATACGTTCTATCTATCGACGCCGTCTATCTATTTTAGATATCATTTTAGTGCATGGTACCAAAAAAAGAGGCAAATCGATATCTTGAGTGGACCACACCACATGCAGTGGGGATTGAAATCTTACTGTTGAAGTGAAAACATCAAAACTTCCTTGGTCCCATGAAGTTTTGAACGGCAGGCTTTAAATCTCCACTGCTTCATGTGGTGTTGCCACTTGATCCTTCGATATGTTTGTGTGTGGGCCAAAAATGGAAACCTTATAAGTTTATCAGGCGTAAATCATCAAGATGAAATAAAGATACAAAGATCAGAACGATCCAAAACTCATACGGACCACACCACTTGAACTTTGAGGTTGTAGGAGCAATTTTGCAAATTTCCCATTGGAGTGGCCCACCAGAGTTTTCTTACTGGGATTTCTTCTCTTTGTACGGTTAAAATAAGGTTTATCACCTGATGGTCTGTTTGGATTTACATATACAACATGATGGACCCCACCTAGCTTGGATATTTTAAACAGATGTGGTCGACGATTCCGGTCTGTGTATGCACCGAGGGGTGGCACCGTGCCGGGTTTTGCCGGGCAGGCTAGACCCGACTCGGACCCGAAAAGGTATAAGACTAGTAAGAGCCTAGAAAAGCAGGCCCGACCCAACGCAAAAATTAATAAAAACTTGCTTGAATGTTCATAATCCATCCCTTGATCAAGTGGGCCACATATGAAAAACGAAAAATCATACAAAACCAACGCTCTACATTGAAGATGGCAATGGTATGCTTATCGGATATAACATATGTGTAGGGTTGGGCATTGGTCCGAGTTGGACCGGATTGGGTTCAACCCGGACCGATCCGAAATGATACTGGTCTGACTTGAACCCGATCTAATCTGGTACCGAGTCCGGGTGGCCTGACTCGAACCAATCCGAAAACTCGTTGTACAGATCCGATCTGAGTCCGACTCGATCAAGAAAACTGAGTCGGATCGAATCGGACACGATTCGGACCGTTAAAAAATTAAAAAAATATATTTAAAATTAGTAAAAAATATTTAAAAATAAAAAATAAAAATTACTAAATATATCCGGATCGGATCGGGCACGATTCGGACCGTTAAAAAATTTTAAAAAAATTATTTAAAAAGCTTTACAAATAGTAAAAAATATTTAAAAATAAAAAATAAAAATTACTAAATATGTCCGGATCGGATCCAATCGGATCGGATCGAGTCATATCCAACCCAAACCCGATCCGAAAAGGAATCGGATTTGGATGGAACTACCCAATCCGCAGCGATCCAACCCGTCGGATCGGTTCGAATCGGGTCGGATCGGACCCAATTTGCCCAGCTCTACATATGTTATGTATAAGTGGAGTAGGGACTAGTCGGTCCCGCTTATGGGCCAATCTAATAGGTTCAAACCCAGTCCAAGAAAACGTACGGCAATGAGAAACACGTGTGAGAGATCTGAGCCATCTAGTGGTAACTGTGAACATGCCTTAGTCCACACTTAGGCTGGTCTTCTCACCAGGTGGGCCACACATGCAATTTAAATAAGGATCACTTCACAGGCCCCTTTTCTCAAACCTTCCTTGGAGCACATGTCGATTGCTTGGATCATCCAACCGTCAAGCCACATGGGCCCATGTTGCATCCACCACCTTACTCACAAAAAAAGGCCTGGGCCCACTGTGGATGCTGATTGGTTAAAGATAACACGTATATTGGATGATTCTAGCCATCCGTGCAGTGGCCGGTAAAGAAACATGATGGAGAAAAATAGTTAACGGTCAACATGAAGTGCCTGAAAGTGAAGAAAATAGATGGCTATGATCGTTTGATAAGGGTGTTTTTCGAGAAATTGGCAATCCGTAGTCAAGCCCACTAGATGGACAGTCCAGATTAATAATCCACCTTGCACACGTGTACTGTAGAGAGATCTCTCTACCGTAGCCTGATTCTTCTTACTCTACCAAATCATATCTGCCCATGCAAGGTTCTGGCGGGCTCTTTTGACCGCCGACCTGGACCAAAGAGAATTTTCTACACAAATTCCAACACGGCATTGAGTCGTTCGTCATTGACTCTGACTGACTTGCTCGTATATCTTGGGCTGCGAATTCACCACCATTTTGAAAATGTGATGACTCATCTACTGTACACGTGGAATACTTGTTGGTCAATCTTAATTGTCCAGACAGTGCTACCTGTTATGGATTGAGAATATCCTAAAAATGATACTCATGTGATTATCTTGTATATCTGAATTTGTCCAGTGAATTTCAGCCGCTGAAAAACGCATTGTCCACCGTTTAATGGATATCCACCAATTGATAGGTTGGAATGGTTCAACCATTTTGATTTCACAGGATAGGCATGGTTAGAAAGGAGCAGTGACCTGAATACATGATAGATATTTTTACTGCCGGAATCTAGCCAACATATGAAGTGGACGTAGAGCTGTATCGGATAAAGCCAGAAAAAATATAAGCATTAGAAGATGTGTCGCTAGCGAGTTGTAAACCCTCGGATGCATAAGTTAGGTTGGTAGAATATCAACATAAATACATGAATTAGGGCTTAGACGCGTCACCTTTTTTTTCTTTTTCCTTGACTTAGAATTTGTGGTCGAATATATATGGCGCGAGAGAGTTATGGGCCTTTGTATCCCAATGTGCTATGCTGGAAAGTTCCTGATTTTGTGGGATTCTTATCCCAAATATGTCGAAGTGATATTCGGCCGAGCCTGAATATGTCGGAGTGATCCTCAGTCAAGCTCGAATATGTCAGAGTGATCTTTGGCAAAGATCAAGTTGAATCCTTATCTCTTCCAGATCTTGGGCGAAATTCACTATGGGATTTCTCATTCAGCCTCTCTGACAGTGGTCGACACAGTTAGCTCGAGATGCCGGGGAGATCGAGGGTCAGAGCCCGAGCTCCTTCCCCACAACTTCCTTACTAGTGTTGTAGACGTTCCTAGCAGGGTGAGTCCTCTCTTACCGAGCTCCATTCTCTGATGGCTTAGCTCGTCTCTAAGCTAAAGGAACTGCTCATCCCGCGTTGATGGCCCTTCTGCTCGGGCCTTGATCACCCCTGCTCTGACCTCGATCACCCCAACTCAAAGAGATATCACCTGTAGATAATTGTTGCTCTTTCCATGGGAGGGATTGGTTCGATTTTCCCCACAACAGTTGCCTCTCACTTTCGAGATCGACTTACATGAGCCCGAAAGTGAGATCTTAAACTGGTTTGGATATGCAAAAATTTCAAATTTTGAACTCAACTCGATTTTTCACTAACTGAAAGAAGAGGGAGCTGAAAAGTCGAAAAGGCAACACTATTATATAGAACCGAAGAGGTGCATTAATGCTCATGCGTTGCATTCGTCGCCTCGGCTTCTAAGTGAACCGGGGGGGCGAACCCCGTGGTGATACATGGTGTGGCACGTTAGTCGAGGTGTTGCTTCATCAACTAAGCGAGTCACACTCTAACACGCTGTGTTGTACGGGAGTAGTACAACATATAGGAGGGAGTCTATAAATACCCCAAATCTTGTTCTATTTTCCTCGTTTGTCTTGTGAAACATTCAATCTCTCTCAACCAGTTGGTGCTTTCTCTTCAATTGTCTTCTCGATTTCCAGCATCTCCTCTCCCTTTGAGTCCTCATGCAAGAGCATTCTCCCAGTATGCTCTTTCCATTACTCTCCTCTCTTTTTCCTTCTTCTTATTTTGTCTTGTCCTCCCTGATGTCTTTCGAGGAGGATTTTGCTGCAGCCACCATCTTTGATTATCTTCTAGATGAGTCAATGAGTGGTGCTTCTAATTCCATATCTCAGTCGTTTGTTGAGTCTGACTTTGCCGAGTCTGGTCCTCTAAGGCTTGTCCCCCATCCGATGTGGAATTGCGAATTCTCGTAACCCGAGTTTAGTACTCGTTTTTTAAAAACCCGAATGTTAACCTTCAAAGATAACCCATATTTCACATATTTTTTCCTTTTTCAATAGCGAAAAGTTTATCGAAAGATAAACAAATATAGCATAAAGGAAACCATAAATACACATTTAAGATATACGAGCGGCTACCCATAAGGCTTATACAAACCATTGTCTCAAATTTTACAAATATAAGAAAGTATAAAATCAATACAAATTAAATCTATATTCTAGAACCACAAGATCATACAACTCATCATGCTCCCCTTGAGCACCAACCTGTGCATCATTTACATCTCCTGCAACGACTGGGTATGGTTCATGGCGTTAATGGCTTTCGCGATGAGGGGTACTCTTCGAGAATTATTAGGCCATCACAATAGTTAAACATAAATTTATTGAGATATCTCTACACTGAACCATTCATAATGATCATAACAAACGATACTGTAATCCACCACACTAGTCAATGATAGTTCTAAGATAATAATCATATGAAATATTTCATTATGCAATCTTATTTAAATGCATGAATACACATTAGCATGAGGATGCTCATCCAACTGGCTTTTGGGTAAAACCACGAGTGGGACGAAACTCACATACAATCTCAAAGTGGTTAGTCACTAGTGAAGGTACAACAAGTATGTGCTCAAGTGACAAGCTCACACAAATTTTATCGATTATTGGTGGTCTAGGATCTAGTTAAATATACAATGACAAAGGATACGTGCTACAACATCCATAATTAATCACCCATCATCTTCAATGGCTAGTCAACCGTGAAAGTACAACAAGTACATGCTCAAGTGACAGCTCACACAAAATTGGTAAGTACCCATGAGTGAGGCGAAACCCACATGCAACCTCAAAGTAGCTAGTCATGTGTAACACCCTGGAAATCGGGGGTCGTGTATAAACTCGACTCCCGAGTTCCCAGGGTCACTTAACACCGATTTTCGTTAATATGCGCTTAATCAGGTTTAAATGTGCAACCTGGAATTACTCGAGACATAAATCACATCCACAACACATATACTGAAATGAAAGGGATCAGTTACATATACATATACACGTCCAAAAATATAAATAGGTCACACTAGGCGTTGCCCAATCAAAACAACAAAAAGAATGTTATGTCCAAAAAGAATAGGGTCGAGCCCACAACTCAGCGATCCATCGGCTCGTCTACGGGTCCGGTGCGGTCCCGCTCATCAGCTGGAAATAGGAGAACTCGTCCTCCTCATCAGGGCTCGCGCCGTCAGGCTCCACGTAATCCTTGTCACCTGCAACTATGGAAGAGTCTGGTTAGTGTTTTAAAATACCGTCCCAGAGTGGGAGTGAGTGATCAACTCAGTGTGTACTATTAGTCTTAAGTTATAACAGGCATCAATTGTAATATGAACTTAATGAAAAGCAGTCAATCATCAATACCTAACAACTCTTATTAAATGCGCATGCATGCGGGATGACATGATGCATGCCCTTGCCACAACGCTCTCTCGAGCGACTCCATCTAACGATCGCATATGACAATACTCCCTCAGAGCGACCTCAACTTCCGAGTCGCCACCCTAACTAATGCGATGCAATGCGATCGTGTTAGCCGAGTTATTAGTTAAGTCCATTCATTCAGGAGGTTGGGGAATCTGATACACCCCACGTATCAATGCCCTAAGCTGGTTGCGAGACCAAGGCCCCATCAACGCGTGAGGCCGAGACCCCGCGGTCCGTGATCCCATCGGGTTCTTCATCCCCGACTTCAAGTACATGAGGAGTGCCGAGAGAAAGGGATCACTTGCAGTCACTACGGGGAGGCGTGGTACCCCAGCGTAGGCCGACAGCTCGGACACAATGTCCCATTCCACCATGCCCGGCTCACGAAACTGTGGACCAGTTGCAATCTAGTTATCAATTGGCTACAATGGTTGTAAGATGTTCCAGGTTCCATACATAGGTAAGCAAACAGGGTTAACAACAAGGTTCGTCAGACAGTAGGCTAGACCGCACGAGTTAGGCGAGCACGTGATAAACGACATCGGGTACAATAGACTCATGTATTCGAACTACTGCCGCCCATACGCACTCACCCAATCCGCGGGTTTAGTCTTAGGGTAGTCCAGCCAATGGGACTACCGTCTCGCCTCATGTTCCTGACCAATCCAAGGGTTTGATGATGATTCATAGCATGTCAACATCAAGGTCATCAACTAGTATATAGTATCATGTTGCATACATTCTATCATACAATTCAAATATTCCTAACAAGCATGTTATATTATCTTAAACAAGGTGCAAGTGAAAGGTGTGGGTTAGCGAGGAAGTGAAACACTTCCTACATCTCAAGGAATCAAAATGCACGAGGGCAAAACATCATACATGTCATAAGCATCAACACATGAGAAAATCACGCAACACATGAGTATATAATCATCCATTAGACCTTAAGCACTTGAGAGGCACAAACACAATCGTAAGAGAATTATAAACATACAATTCCATACTTCTCCAAACAAACACCCAAATCCTAGGGTCTCTTTAGATTTTACAAATGCCTCATCCAAACAAGCAAAATCATTAGACTCATGATATAATAGGTGCTAGGCCACCTAAGATTAATAGTCCGCACATTTGGGTCGTTGGAGACGTGGAGAAGGACCTAGGAATGTGGATTTGGGGGTTGGTCGGCCGGAATTCCTAAAACTAGCTCTTGCATGTGAGAAATCCATGTCAATCCTTCCTCAATACATAGGTTTCAAGAAAAAAAGGGTGAAAGATCTTACCTAGATGATCAACGGAATGATTGTTGTGGTGGTGGTGTAGGGTTTCCTTTGGAGAGAGGGATAGGGAATCGAAAGGTTTGATTTTCTTGAGCCCCAACTCGATCTAGGGTCCACCTTAGATCACTTCACTCTCTCTTTGCTCTCTCTTTACTCTCTTGGGGGTGGTAGTTGTGGTGAGAATTATGAGAAGGGTTTGTTGTTGGAGAATGAATGAGGATATGAGAGGGATTTGTTGTTGGAGAACGGAGGAGGATATGAGGGAGAGGGATTTGTTGTTGGAGAATGGAGGAGGATATGAGGGAGAGAGCTAGGGTTTATTTCCTAGACTTGGGCCCTTTGGCCTTAAGTTTCCTCAAATTCCCAAAATAACCCTCTAAGACACCATCTTGGCTTTGGGGCGGACCCCACACTCCCTAGGCCACCAAATTTGGTGTGTAAGTGTCTCATGACCCAATGAGGGGTTATGCAAAGTTTGGAGACAAACGGATCAACGAAAGTGGGGTTTGATCATACGGTTCCAATCTTCAAATGGCCCTGTGAGGACCATTTCGGTGATTGGGACAGTTCTGGTGACCCCCTGGCTATGAAACTTATAGGATAAGTGGTCCATGGCCCGATGAAGGGCCATGCAAAATTTGAAAACGATCGGATATGGGGTTTGATCGTACAGGCCCGATTTGCGATCAACGGTCACCGTGCCACAATCGGGACCCAGATTTTGTGGGCGGGCGTAGAAAAATATATTAAACCTTCACCATAAATTTGGAAGAAATCCGACGGCTGAAAAGCCTGATATCTCAGTTTTATTTGCAAGTGTCAGATTCCAATCTGGCATTGGTGGGGTGCATTTGGCAAGTGTCAGATTCCAATTATGGGTGTCCACTGGGTCCGTGGTCCACGATGGACCACAAGCCCAATTAGATCTTCAGTTCCCTAAATTTTTAGATTTTTCTGACCCTCCTAGGTCGCTGGGTGGCCCACACGGGCTGTTGTTAAGTGTAAACAGGCCATTTGGCTTGGCGGCCCACACTCGGTCTTATAATGACCAGACTGGTCCACCCCAGTATAAACTAACATTAAGTGGTAATGGTCATTAAGTGATATTATAAGTTATTTAAAAAAAAAAAAAATTAAGAATTTTTGGAAAATCCAAAACAGTGAAAATCCAGGATGTTACATCATGCATGATTAGCCCAACCGTTATTAGTCCAATTGTAAACAACCATTAAAAAAAAACTCAAATGTCACTGTGAGGGGCTCGTCACCTAGCATAGGCCGATAGCTCGGGCATATTGTCTCATACCACCATCCCCGGCTCATGAGACTCTAACACTATGATGTTTAATAGTAACTTCTTTAACTAGTTGACAATCATAGTTCGATAAGTGGAACTTACCATCGTAAGGTTATATAAAAATAGTTCATTAAAGTCGCATAGAGACAATAGTCCATAAAAGCCGCATATGACAAATATTCCATTAAAGCCGCATAGGGCAAGTAGTTCATCCAATGATGAAATAAAAATGGATTATCCCCAAAAGCCACATATGCACAGATGATCCATAAGATGGTAAGTCCATAACATCATTTTATTTAATCTATTACATAAATGACCACTAGTTCAAGGACCTCCAAAATACCATTAAGTAATCACAAGTGGTAAAACAGGTCACGTATAATATCGATAACACTTACATATATAATATGCTCATCTTAAACCATAATTGATATATTTGAGATCCATAACATGTTCAGATACTTGATTTTAATTAAATTCAATCATCTATCATTTATAGAGAATTACTCAAATAAAAACAACATTTATCATCATTTATACTGAATATTATATATAGTGATCAATAAGATAAATGAACTAAGCTAATTATCATAATGTAGAAAAGCTTGAAGGGTGATCCTCACCTTCAAGAGTCGAATTGGCTTCCAATGTTGTTAAATAGTCTCATGCACACTCCAGGATCAACCTTTAACAAAGTTCGCACATATGGTGTGGTTAGATCGCCATGATACATCATTTGTATGGTCATATAAAAAGAAATATGGTTTAATGGTGTAGGTCTAAGGTTTTTAACCAATGGTGTAGATTTAGGTTTTAACATCAAAGTCTATATACAAGATGAATCTAATTCACAATATATGAATTAGAGATAACTCACCTTTATTAACTGAATCGATTCCACCCGAACTTAACTTCAACTCGATCCAAACGAAATATTCCTACATATGAAATTTATGTATATTAGTTGGGAATCAAATGACATAAATCTATTTATAAGTGAAACCCTGAAATTCTAAAGACTAACTCATCTTGTCTAGACTGAGTTAACTTCACTCGGTGTCAAAACTTGGCTCTCTACTCGAACCGAATTCAGCGAATCACCCAATTAAGGTTCCATGACATTGATGAAACCAAACTAAATTGAACTGAGCTAAACTGAACCAAATCAAGTTCGTATTGGGCTGCACTCGGTGAAACTCACCGAGTTAACTCAGTAGTAACTCCTCTCTCTCTCTCTCTCTTCTTCCCTTTTTTTTTATTCTTCATCTCCTTTCTTTTTGTAATGCCCCGAATTTTAGGGGTCGAGTAATGCCTGACTCCCAAATTTTTGGGTGTGACTTATGCCTTGCGGATTGTCTGAATGTGGATTTCATTTGATTGATGTATGAGCGTTTGAAAAATTAAATGGATCGTGCACCATGACCTGCAATCAACTACTGAATTAAAGTACGACTAATAAAATGTACAACTAGCGAAATGAGGTGATACGCATATTGTACGGGACCGTGTCCCAACAAAATATATGTAATCCAAAAGATATACAAAATATCCCCTGCCCTAAGGCCCCATCGCTGGCCCTAGGGTGACCTATGACGACCCGCCCAATAGCTGAAAGTAGGAGAGCTCATCTTCCTTGTCTATAATCGTTCCATCCAGCACATCAGGCTCCGTGATACCAGCATCTAAGATAGGGTCTAGTTGGTATTTTAAAACACCATCTTAGAGTGAGAGTGAGTGATCAACTCAGTGGTTCCGTTAGCATCAAGTTACACAAGTTATCAATTTCATAGGTGCAAATAATGAAAAACAACTAAGCACATGATTCCTAGTTACTCTTATTAATGCTCATGTATGGTATTATGATATGATGCATGCTCTCACCATCCAACACTCCCTCAAGTGATACTATCTATACGTTCAAATATCTCCAACACTCCCTCAATGCGACCTCGATGCTGAGTCACCGACCTAACTAAATGCAATGCGGTAGTGATCATGTTAGCTAAGTGTTTAGTTATATCTATTCATCTAACAAAATTGGGGAGACTGGGACACCCTTACGAAATCAATGCCTTATCCTGATCGCGAGGCCCAGGCGGCCTCGTGCCTGTGATCTCTGATCCGTCTGGGTTCATCACTCCCATTTAACTCATACAAATGACGGATTTGTAAACTAGGTTGCTTGCGGTCACTACGGGGAGGCTTGTCACCCAAGTATAGGCCAATAGCTGGAGCATAGTGTCCCATACTATCATGCCCAACTCACGAGACTTGTGGATCGCATCATAGTTGTTGTAAGTGGGCATTCCATGAGTGTGAGGTGCCTCAAATTCAAATAGGCGTGATCATACATGGTTAGTCAACTAGTGAGCCAATTTGCCTAATATAGGTGAACTACGGAGCATTTGACATTGGGTGTGAGCATTCTGTGTAGTCCAACTACTGCCGACTATCCGCGTTTGACCTAGATTGGTCAGATCAGTCCCTAGACAGCCAAACTGATAGGGCTGTCCGTACAACTTTTTTCAATTTGCTGGCCAACCCAATGGGTCAATCATTTAGCATTTCACAGGAGGTCATATACATTACTTAATCCAGGAAATTTCAAGCATGCATTGCAATAAGTATGGACATTCAACTCAATCGAAACATCGTGACGACATGCAGGTACATTGCCCCAATTCATCACAAATTTTTGAAATAATCAGAAACAAATTTCATATAACAGAAAGCAAAATAAATGATGGCCAACAGTTCAATAGTTTGGCATAATATAGCATGAAAGCAATCATTAACTACTCTAAGCATGATTAGGCAAATTCATGGAGAAGTAATTACCGAGGATTACTTGCTAATTAACATGCACATCAATTTCGCACAACACAATCACTAGTTATAACTTAGGTTCGATAATTGGTCACTTAAGGTTAATGGTCAGCATCTAAGAGTAGTCCATTGATTTGTGGTGTTGCTCTTAAGGTTTCGGGTCCACAATTGGTGTATCGAGGCCTTGCACTAACAGATGTTGCTTGTAAGGGTGCATGCAAATGGCCTAAGATGCCAAAATCCGAAGAGGGCTAATGAATACCTCTCTAATGTCGGAGGGCCGCTCTCTATGACGGACGAAGTCGTGGGCTTCGATGCGGGCTGTTGTGGCAAGAAAATTTCCCAAGACAGCTCCACAAAGGGGCTCTCTTCTTCCACTTCTCTCTACTCCCTCTCTCCCTTGCAGCTGGAATTTGTATGGGAGTGAGGGAGTGAATTTTCGGTCCTTATATAGCCCAGAATATGTGTATAAATGTCCCTGAGGGGCCTTTCTCTAGCATGCATGCCCCTAGTGGGCTGAGATTTAGCCCACAGGGCTATGTCTGGGGCCTGTTGACCCATTTGCGCCATGGGGCAGGTACCCCATCATCAGATGAGCGATCGGTCCGAATTTGGTGGAAATCGGATGTCCCGATCGACCATGGGGACTCTACTTGCGATCGACGGCCATCGATATTCAATTAGGGCGACAATTATACGGATATGAGTAGGGAAATATCTCCGGCTAATGGCTCGGACTTGATCGTAATCCAGTGGTTGGAAAGTCGCAACTTCGCAGTTTTAGTGGCGGGGTCAACCTTAGGCTCGGGAGAGTCGCGCTTTTCAAGCACTACCTTCTCGGTCCAAGTTGTGTAGTTCGGGGCACCGTTTGGGTTCACCATCCAGTCCACGTTGGACTTCAAGCCCAGTGAGGCCTACGATTTCCTATAGTTGCGGACTTAGCATATTTTCAACGGGCGATACACGGTCATTTTAATCTGTCGCATTGGATTGTTGGAAGAGCAGGCCCCGCGGACCATTTCCAATTTAGGTCATACTCAGGTCTGACTACGTTTGTGACCTCATCCTTTCATAGTAGGGTAACTTGTCACCTGACGTCATTCATCCCTATCCTTTTAAGAATTCGCACATGTGTTCCATGCGGTTGCCTAGTGCAATCCTGTGGCGGTTCTGCTAGAGGACGCCTTAGGACGTCATGACAGTTGGCCTAGGTGTTACAATCTACCTCTCTTATAATTAAATTCCATCCTCGAAATTTTTACGTGCTCGTATTCCTCGAGTAGATTTGGGTAATGCTTGCGGATTTTTACTTCCGTATTATCTTCGTCGTGCTGCGTCCGCAACACTTTCACTAGTGGGATGACTTTATTGCGCAACACTTGCTCCTTTCTGTTTAGGACTCGAGTGTGCCGAAGGATGTAAGTAACATTTTCCTTGAGTTCCACATGCTCCCACTTGATGACGTGCGTAGGATCGGGGACATACTTCTTCAACATGGAGACATGTAATACATTGTGCACTCTGACAAGAGGCATGGGTAGGGCCAGGCGATATGCAACGGGGCCTAGGCGGTTTAGAATCTAAAACAGTCCAATGTACTGTGGTGTAAGCTTCCCCTTTTTGCCAAAGTGTAATACTCATTTTATCGGTGAGACCTTAAGGAATACATGGTCACCAGCTTCAAACTCCAAGTCCCTTCACCTCGTATCCGCTTGACTATTTTGCCTACTTTGGGCCGTTAAGAGGCGACGTCGAATAATTTCAATATTCTTGGTAGTTGTTCGCGCCAGATTCGGCCCTATTAGGATTTTCTCGCCAATTTCCACCAAGTAATGTGGGGCTTGAAACATGCGTTCATACAATGCTTCGTAAGGTGCCATGTTGATACTAGCTTAGAGGCTATTATTGTAAGCAAACTCGGCATACAAGAGGCAATCATCCTAGCTATCTCGAAAATCGAGCCCGCAAGCCCGCAATGATGTCGACCCCCACTGAGTGAAGGGCAAATGATTGCTCATCGGGGTCAACTGCTCAGGTGACTGTCGTGGCACCGTTGCGAACCGCTCACACTTGTCGCATTTTCTCATGAATTGCTCAGCATCGTCGTCCGTGATGGGCCGGTAGTACCCTTGTCGGACTGCTTTTGCGTGTCAGTGTTTTCCCTCCTGAGTAATTTCTACAATCTCCTTCACGGATTTCTCTCGAGACATATTCAGATTCTTTTGGTCGTAGGCACCTCAAGCATGGTAACGAGAACACTTTCTTGTACAGGACGTCTCCCAGTATGATACACTGAGCAGACCGGTACCTGATTTTCCGTACTTCGAGCTTTTACTCCGACAACTCGCCTCGTTACAAGTAACGAATGATCAGGTCCATCCAACTCAACTCATTGTTGACTAGGATGGCCTCTTTCAGCTTGAACTAATTGATGCTTGGTTCCAGTAAGAACTTTATCGGAATAGTTCTAGCGAGATCGGTAGCCAATGTTTGAGCGCGAAAATCATTATGTATGGACCACATCAGAAGAAACAATTTAGAATTAACGAACAATATTTATACAATTGTGGGCTACTCAAAGCTTTAATAATAGACTGGAGAAAATCACTTTTATGGGTTCATATTAATTCGATGAATGTGAACGGATCCAAGTGGCTAAGGGATGGACCTAAGAGTTGTTTTAGTGGGTCTCATAATCGATTTCCAATAGCATCTCCCAAACTTTCATTGCAAGCCAGGGTTGTATGATGCAATAGGCGGGCAGAAGGGCAGTTTTGTCTGAAAATGGTCAAAATCTCATCTTAGGGCTAAAAAAGTATAATCCCATGATGAATTAATTATTTTTTCACTTACGTCTTTCCATATGGCTATTATAGTAAAAATCCGATTTTTTTTTTTTTTTTTTTCTTTCACGAAATATCACCAAGTTGGGCAAGGCAATAACCATGGGATCCACCTTATGTATTTGTTCTATATCCACACTGTCCATTTGTTTTGACAGCTCATTTTAGGTCATAAGTTAAAAATAAAGCAAATCAAAATATCAAGTGGACCACGCTACATGAAACAGTGGCGAATGAATGGTTGGGAGCTACGAAAGTTTTGGATTAAGCTAATATTCCACCTTCACTTCCACATGTACTACCACAATTGTATTCATACAATTCAACACCAAATCCAATATCTGTATACATATCATAGTCTTTGAAATTGATATGAATGAATGCAAATGCACATATGGATGTGAATTGGATTTAGAATTGAATGAATGCAAATGTGGGTGTGGATGAGAGTGTGGAAGTGGAAGTGGATGTGAATGTGGAAGTGGGCAATGAAGGTGAATATAGAAGTGAATGTGAACCTAGTGGGGGGTGGATCCCCCCTAAGCATTGGAGCTCCTAGGTGCGATCCACAATGCTTAAGGGGGATCCACCCCTCATTAGGTCCACATTCACTTATATATCCCACCTCTACACCTACATTCACTTCCATAGTGGGTCCCACGGAGGTGACAACAACAGTACTAACAATCTTAACTTCCACAATAACTCAAATAGGCCTTCCTGGCCTAGATAACACTTATGAACTATTATTGTGGGGACCGTCTTAAATCGGGCATGACATCGAGATTCAGGGGAGAAAATATCAGGAATGGACCACACAGGAGGAAACAACTCAGATCGAAAATGCAACGTTATGTCTATTTGGGGCTGCAAAGGCCTCGAATGGCCATGAAATCAATGCCCTCCAATGTACAGGGATGACAACAAACAAATGAACAAATCAGATTAGTAAGCCCATTTATGGCTTTGGGGGACGCATAATCCCCTCTTCAACAACAGTTTCTCCGAGTTCAGAGGAACGAAGAAGAAAAGAAGAAACAACCAAGAACGCCTTATGCATCGAGGCCCCAGCCTTTCGAACCACATCCTATATCTTACATGGGGCCTACTGAATTGTTAAGCAAATCCAACCTGTCCACCTCAAAGGGATTTTAATTTGGTGTACTCGCCAAAGTTTTAGCACAAAAATCATTACCGATGAAATAATTCAAAATTAATGAACAATGTTTATGAGTTGTGGGTCACTCAGAGCTTTAACAAGAAATTGGAAAAATCACATTTATAGGTTCATAGCCGTACGAATGTGAACGGATCAAAGTGGCCAAGGAATGGGCCCAAGCGCTGTTCTATTACATCCCACAGTCAATTTCCAAAGGCATCTCCCAAACTTTTATTGCAAGTGAGGGTTGTATGATGCAATAGACTGGTACAAGGGCAGTTTTATCTTAAAAAGGAATAAACTCTCTTCTTGAGGATAGAAAAAACAGTCCCACAATAAATTGCATAATTTTTCACTTATGTCTTTCCATTGGATTATTACAGTAAAAATGTAACCTTTTTTTTTTTTTTCAGTGACACCAAGTTTGGGACAGGCGGTAACTAGGATACACCTTCATTTATTTATTCTATATCCACGCCGTCCATCAATTTTGACAGCTCACTTAAGTCATGAGTCAAAAAATGAAGCAGATCCAAATATTCGAAACAGTGGTGATTGAATGGTTGGGGCCGCGAAGACGTTTTGGATCTGCTGATATTCCTGTTTTTCATTCCAGAAGGTCTATGTGACCTTATCAACGGTTTTGATGGCAAATACACATTATGGTGGCCCTTAGAAGTTTTCAATGGTGGGGTTCAATTAGCACAGTTTCCTGTGGTGTGGTCCACCTGAGGTTTTGATCTGCTTCATTTTTGGGCCCATGCCATAAAATGAGCTAGGAAAACGGATGGACGGCGAGGATATACATCACGTACATCAAGGTGGGCCCGACGGTCACAGCCTAACCGAGCTTGGTGTTACCTCGACCCGACCGAATCGGTTCCCATCCATGGAGTCCATGAGCTGAACTCTCTCTCTCTCTCTCTCGCTGCTGCAATGGCTGGAAAACACCCCTCTTCCAAAAACCCTAGATCTCCCTCTCTTTCCTTCCGATCTCCCGCCACGTTAGTAGCTCTCCTCTCCATCCTCTCTCTCCTGGCGTTCTTATTCTACTACTCTTCCTCTCAACATCAAAACCCCAACACCTCTCTCTCTTTCTTCCAAAACACTAACCCTAACATCCCTGACACGTCCTTCGTCGTCTCCCTCGAGAAGTTCCTCCACAAATCCAGGCCGTCCGATCATGTTGACAGCAGCGGCCATGACGGAGGAGTGGAAGCCGCTGCGAAGGATCTCGACGATCGGATCTGGCGGGGGGAAATGGAGAGGATGTACAAGGACCCGGACGGTTCGTTGGTGCCGGTTGTGAGGGTTTACGTCTACAATATGCCGTCAAAATTCACGTACGATCTGCTGTGGCTGTTTAGGAATACGTATAAGGAGACTGTTAATCTGACGTCAAATGGTAGCCCTGTCCATCGTCTGATAGAACAGGTATTGCATTGTTTTGAATATTTTAAAATTTAGATTTTGAATGATATGGATTTGATGATGATGAATTGTTGGGTTCTGATGATTTGGTCTGTGAATTGTGTGAGTGGGGTCCATTGTTTGCTGATCCGGACCGTTCATATGATGGTTCCGATCGTGGATGTGGTTTATTTAGCAGGATTTTCCAGATTGCTGCTGCATTTTTTCCCCTTGAATTGTCTGCTTGTAGCACATTGATTGAAGGGTTAGACTATTATGATTTGGGGGATTCTTGGGAGGCTGAGGATGTTACATCAACAGCTGGATCCATCAGATCAATGATCAGGACTGGTGAAACCCATGGATTTTGCTGCTTGGATGGGCAAGGTGCATGGTGACACTGTTCACATTCTGTTGCATCAGAACTCAACAATTCCTTCTCCCATTGACAGTTCTGATTAGTGAGGGCGGGTACACGTCTGGTAGAGGGACGGCCTTGTGCAAATTTGGGTGGTCTAGTGGACCATGGACCCCTTGTTGACGAGAATTTCAATATGTGGATGTTAATTATGCGAATGTGTGGCCTGAATTACTAACAATTTCGTCCAGGATAGCATTCTGTAAAGGTGGCCCCACCTTTCAATAACAATGTAACATGGAGTATCCATCTGGTGGGCTTCACCATGGGATTGGTGAATGCAAGAACCACCCCAGAAGACAGTCCTTACTGTTCATTACTTGGCCTGCAAATGGGCAGTTAAAACACGGAGTAAGAAATCACAGACTCACAATTAGCATCACACTCAAAGTTTGCCAGTGCATCTGCAACCCGATTACGCTCTCCAAAATTGTGGGTGATGCTTATATTCATTCTTCTTTTGACTGCCCTTGATTTCCATCAATCAAGCCCAGATTTACCAAGGAACTTACTTTTTCTCTTGAACCCAAATCTCCATTAAAACTCTCTAATATCCGATCAAAGTTTGAAGCTGTCCAATAAGGCTCTAGTTTGAGCTTCTGTGTTCGAACAAAATCCATAAGCCTTGGCCATTATGATACCGTAGGACGACTCTAGCTGCACCGAGCCCAGGGTTATCTCTAGCTGCACCATCCACGCTTGATTTAAACTACCCAGCGGGAGGCATGTTCCACATTGTCCACGTAAAGGATTTGAGCTTCACCAAAAACATCAGAATATGAAGTGTCTTTAAAGACGAGGATTCCAGAAAACTACATTCTCCTTTAAAATCAATCGGCATTTTCACAAGCAACAACCAACTAGGGATTTTTTGAATGACATATTGAGATGAATGTCATTCATCATCACTGTCTAAGCCTCATCCCAACTAGCTGGGGTCGGCTACATGAATCCTTTTTCACGATTCCACTCTATCAAGGGCCATAACTTCAGTTAGACCATAGGTCATCAAGACTTTTCTTACGTCACCCACCTCCTTTTGGGCCCTCCCCTTGCCCTTTTGGAGTCTTCAACTTATACTCACTCACTAGTCACTCTTTCCTTCCTTGTCTTGCCACTCATCCATCTCTACATCTTCCTTGCAGCTACACATCCTATGAACACGTTGTTCCTTAATTGCCTAACAATTTGTCCATAAAGCATGGCTGGTCTTATAGCAATCCTATAAAATTTCCCTTTCAGTTTGAGTGGTACACGACGATCAAATAAAACTCTAGAGGCACATCTCCATTTCTTCCACCCCATTTGAATTCTATGGGCAACATCCTTCTCAATCTCTCCACCCATTGAGATGAATTTCATTAATCATCATATTCGCAGAATTCCTTTCCTTCTACACCTCCCAAACAATGAGAAGAGGGAGAATACCCAAATACCACTTCACTTGAAAAGAATTATCGCCTTCATCTAACAACACCTCAAAAATAAAATTGAAATACCTCCAAATTCTGATTGCTCCCCCCCCCCTCAAAAAAAAAAAAAAAAAAAAAAAAAAAAAAAAAAAAATCCCTGCTCCAAAATTTCTACATGTGATAAGTTGCAATAGAAACACTTTGGAGCCAACTTGAGAAATTACAAGGTCGTGCTCATCAACAATTGCATGTTTTCTGCATGCAAGACTTACATTTGGGTCCATGTTTCCTATTGGGTCTACTCCCATGCTGCTTTTGATGACCTTATTCTTAATCTTATCCCTTTGAGTCTTTTCATGCATCCATCTTGATATTTGCATCTCTGCAATTCTCAATCTCTGCTCCCGCTGCTTTCTAACAACTCACTTTTTGCCCCGTATAGCGTGGTCGATGAAATAGTCATCTTGTAGAATTTTTCCTTAGGCTTTATAGGCATGCACTATCTCATAATGCAATTAAACTTAATCTGGCCAGCTTCAATTCTGTTGGAAACATCAACATCAAGCAACCCATCTTTTTAAATAATAGAGCCAAGGTTAGAAAACTTGTTGATTTTTTACCATCAATTTTAATTGAGCCTTGTCTCTACAACTGTTCATTACAAGTACATTGTGTCGGTTTGTTTATTTGTAAGCCTCTAGATTCTGTAAGCTTCCTTTAAACATCTAATTGCATTTGCCTATTTTGAGTTCCATTAATGGTCGGAGAGGAAAAAGCCTTTGGAAGAGGAAAAAACTCTTACTAGAGCTGGAAGTCAAATATCCCAAATTATATAAATACCCTTAGAATCAATGGCAAAAGAAGAAAAAATAATAAGAGAAATAAGAGGGCAGTAAGAGATGGCCCATGGCCCAAAGAGGGAGCCCACGGGTCCAGAAATATACATGTCTACACCCCCCCCCCCCCCCCCCCCCCCCCAGCTTGCCAAGAATGTGTCTTCCAACTTCAACAGCAAGAGCCTTTTGTGCAGATATTTGTAAGTTCGACAGTAGATGGAACAACGGGAATAAAATTTATTTCAATAACAGCCTGCTCACGAATAAAGTGACAATCAACTTTAATGTGTTTTGTCCATTTATGAAAAACAAGATTAGAAGCTATATGACTTACAACATGATTATCACATACAACATGATTATCACAATACATAGGCACATGAGTCGTTACTAGAAAAGTAGAAATACCAATTTAGTAACAAAACTTTTTAACCACAAAATTTTACATGTAGTAATCGCCAGAGCACGGTGTTCAGCCTAAGCATTGGGTCGTGCAACAACTGTTTGCTTTTTAGTCTTCCAGGTAACAAGACTTCCTCCGAAAAAAGCACGGTTCCCTGTCGTAGAGCATCAATTATCTGGCAAATATACTCAATTTACATCATAATAGCCATCGTTATCAAGATTATTGTGACAGCTAAACAAGATGCCTTGTCCTAAAGGAGAGTTAATGTAGTGTAAGATGCGATGAACCGCCTCAAGGTGATTGGATTGTGGAGCATGCATGAATTGGCTAACTCACTACATGAGATAAATCTTGGCAAGTAATAGTTAAATATATCAATTGACCCACCAAACGCTGGTATATGCATGGATCATCAAGAAGTTCCCCATCGCCTGAAGCTTCTTATTAACTTCTAACAGAAAATCAATAGGTTTGACAGTAGGATTGTTGTTGAAGTCAATAAATCAATGACTTATTTCCGTTAAGACAAAACAATCCCTTTCTTAGAATGAGAGACTTCAATTCTTATAAAGTATTTTAACGGTTTCAAATCAGCGATGTCATAAACCTTGCTCAGATAGAATTTCAACTCAGAAATTACACTAGCTTTACCACTTGTTACAATGATATCATCCGTGTACATATCTACAATGATGACACCTTGTGATGTATGACAATTAACAACTCGCTCTAAAAGCTCGAACTAATAGAGCATGGCGAATTAATCCCTTTATCTCATAGCCCAAGCCCCACATCCCATGGGTTTGGACCTTGGACGAACCCCCCTAGTGGGACCCACTTCACATGGGGCCCGCCTCACACGAGCCACCTGCCTCACACGGGCCACTCACTCCGAGTGTGCCCCTGCATCCCACAGGCCACCCCACTCGAGCCCGATGTGAAAATGCCCTTATATTAATCATCCCCGGTGAGGAGTCTCGAACACAAGACCTCCCGCTCTAATATCACTTTGATGCAGGACAATTAATCACTTGCTCTAAAAGCTTGAACTGATAGAGCATGGCGAATTAATCCCTTTATCTCATAGCCCAGCCCCACATCCCATGGGTTAGGACCTCAGCCGAACCCCCCTCGTGGGCCCTACTTCATGTGGGGCCCGCCTCCCACGAGCCACCCGCCTCACATGGGCCGCCCACTTCGAGTGTGCCCCTGTATCCCACAGGCCACCCCACTCGAGCCCGGTGTGAAAATACCCCAACATTACCTTGTATATATTGCTTAACAAATATAGAATGACCAGAGTGAATGTGAGTAAATCTAACACGAATTAGGCCCCCACTAAATTTCTTAAACCAGGCTTGAGGAGTTTGCTTCAAACTATATATAGTCTTCTTAAACCAGGCTCTTCTATCAAAAAAGCCATTCTTAACATCTAATTGGTGCAGCGACTAATTCAAATTAGTAGTAAGAGAAATGGTCACCTATACTCACCATATGTCGATGTAAATCTTCTAATTACAAGATGGGCTTCTTCTATCAAGGTTGTACTTAAGAGTATAGCCCAACAACAACCCACCGGATTTTTCCCAACTAGTGAATCAACTATCTCCCATGTATGATTCATCTCAAGAGTAACCATCTCCTTCTCAATAGCTTGTAATCATAGAGGAGAAGTAATAACCTCTTTGAGATTTTTACGAATAGTACAAGAAGAACACTCAAGGGCAAAAACAAAGGACCTTTGAACTGGATACAGAATGATAAGAAACGAATTGTTCAATAAGATGAGAAGTATACCGTCTTTTAGCTTTCAAATAACAACATGCAAATCAAAGAATGGGTCTAAATATGGCTCAATATAAATAGGAAAGCTTGTAGGAACACTATCAGTGCCTGTTGCCAAGGGAGCAATGCTTCATGGTGACCTAAGGAAGACTGGAGTACGATCATTCCTTCTTTTATACACCTTTAAGTCTGGTTTAGTCGATTATGAATAAGAGGATATAATTAAAAAATTGTTTGATTTCCACTCTCCATAAGAAGGATCAATCATAGGAAGTTTTGATATACTACCATCTCTCTCTCTCTCTCTCTCTCTCTCTCTCTCTCTATATATATATATATATATATTATATATATATATATATATCCCAACTTTTTTATTTCCTTCAAGAAACACAACAACTTTCGACCATTGAAGATAATTGCTAGACTTAAGTTTATGAGTTGTATTCTGCAACTTACGATTCTCCGAATGAATAGTCAACCTCTCCATGTTGAAGGTGATGGGATCAACTATCTTAGATGTTGACGATGAATCCATATTTAATCCCCAAATGATTAAAAAAAGTACTAAATATCAAGACTTTATACCAATCAATAATAATAAAAAACAATGCTATAACTATTGTTTTGGTAGTCTCCAAAAAAAGAGGAGAAGGGGATCTTAAGATTGAATTCACCAGATATCAACAAATCTTGATAATCTTCAAAAATTTTAAATACCTGGTTGTTAGCCACAAAATAATCGCTGTAAATTTGGACGAAAAGAACCCAAAAAATTGTCCAAATGAAATATCTATCAAACCTTGGCTGTCACAAACAAGTTTCTGAAAAAAAAAAAGTGGAAGAAAAAGCCTCAAAATCCTAATCAACACTAAATGTCTAGCAACCCTTTAAAGAAAACCAAACATTGCCGCAAGATCCCTTCTCGTTAATCACATTCAATCACTGATTAGGCTACAATTCTCAAACCGAGAGAAAAGTCTGAGAAGAAAGAAAAGAAGAGAAAAAAGAAGAAGAAAAAAGAGAGGAGAAAAGGGAGATCAAGAAGAGAGGAAGATGAGAAAACCCTTGGAGCCTTTTTGCTCTCATACCATATTAGGGGGAAAAAAGCTTTTGGGAGGGAGGAAAACAAAACTCTAACAAGAGCTAGAAGTTTAGCCCCTTTCTTATTTATATTAAGTGATGTCCCGAATTACATAAAATATTCTTGGAGTCAAGGGAGGAAAAATAAAATAAATAAAAATAATGAGAGAAATCAGAGGAAAATAAGAGACGGCCATGGTCCACAGAGAGAGGGTACACGGTCCAGAAATATACATTTCTACATTAACTAACACCATGTCATCAGCAAACCACATAAACCAAGGGTCTCAACCTGGTCACTGATGGTTCATTCTTTATAAGAAGTGTAGAAAGGTTGGAATTTAGTGAGGTTTCAGCTTTAGAGATTATTTGCAAGTGGAAGGTACTGATAGATAGAGGGAATTTGTAATGGCCTGTCAGCTGCCTTGTATGTTTTCTCCTCCTTTTTTCTTCTGTAGTTCCTTTTTTTTTTTTTTTTTTTTTTTCCTTTTGGTCCTTTCAGGGCAGTTATGATTAATGAGAAGGTCACCTGCGAGGGCTATCTCTTGGGAGTGCTGTTTGTTTGTTTCCTTTCGTTTTTGTTTTTGATGAATGGGATTCATTTTTATTCAAAACTATAAAAAAAAAACAAGAAAAACATAATACAAGGGGATCACATCCGACAGTGAAACTAGCTACAACATCAACTGCATACAAAACTGCCCAGCCAAACAACCATCATCCCTGCTATCCACCAGCTACATTTCTCGCCATGACATGGGCATAATTTCTTTTGAACCCACCTCAGCCAAACCGCCCAGCCACACAACCATCTTTATTTCTTTGGTTTTCTGTATGAAATCGTCATTATCATTAAAAAAGAAAAGAAAAGAAAAAAGAAATGCAAAGAGGTGAGAGCTTATTGCAACCCATTATGAAAACCCACAACTATTCTCACTCTTGTAATGGCCTCCTCATACATATCTTTTTGTGCAGAATGTCTCACTAAAAAAATGCATGCAACTCATAAGTGTAATCCAAATTGTAGTTTCCGGGATGTACACTCTTCATGGCCCACGTTCCTTAGTTGGAATTACTCTCATGGTGGACTGGACCAGATGATCCAGTGGGCCCACCTTTGTGTGCAAACAAAAGAAAAAAGAAAAGAAATACAAAGGCCAATGGTTAATATTCAATAAGTAAAAGTCCATTACTTGGAAGGCAGGATTGTCCAGTCTGAGTGATGTTCCACTGTGGGTCATCCGTGGCATACCCTGGTGACCATTTCCAATCACAGAATGTAGCCCCACTTGGTTGAGGTTCTCAAGATTACAATTCTGGGGTGTTCTTCTTACTGACAGTGAGAGAATCAGTCAGCCGTTTTATGACAATTAATGGAACTCTGGCATGTTGTAGCTGTGTATCTTTTTGAAAGTTTGCTATAATTTTCACATTACTGTTTGTTTATTAATTTTGGAAAAATGCAGAAAGAGATTATGTTTACTTGTATTTTGCAGCATTCTGTCGATTACTGGCTATGGGCGGATTTGATTGCACCAGAATCAGAGAGACTCTTGAAAAATGTTATACGGGTCCATCGGCAAGAGGAGGCGGATTTGTTCTACATCCCGTTCTTCACTACCATCAGCTTCTTCTTGTTGGAGAAACAGCAGTGCAAGGCACTTTACAGGGTGTGGGCGCATTTCCAAGGTTTATGTTTGTGCCGTAGATTTTATTCCATCCTATTTTTGTAGCATGCCACATGTCTCAGAAAATTCAAGTTTGAAGGGGTTCCTTGTCGTATCCTGAGTTAATTACTGTATCATGTATCGCAATAATTTTTCCTTCTTCTTCTTCTTCTTTTTAATTTTATCATTATCAAGTGTTGGACTCCTCAAAACCTGAGAATGGAATATGTGAACTTGGCACTATTTTCGTTTAACAATTTAAAAATGTCAGTCTTATACTGCTTTATACATGGGGGGCTATGTATATAAGTGTGCACGGGCGCATGTGGTATAATGGGGTAATGTAAAAGCTTTCTGTTGAGGAGGGTATGACTTATAACATATGGCACTGTTTTTTTTTTTTTTTTTTTTTTTGAAATTCAGAAATGACTAGAAAAGGAACCCAGAAAGCATTAATTGCACCCAAAGGTGGAATGAGATGTGTTTGGCACTAGGACTCATCCATTTAGAAGAATCCCTATACCATAGCCTAGATCAATGATGCTTTTGACAAATGCTGGTTTTCATCAACACCTTTTAATTTACAGAATGGAGTGGCGTCATTTACAAAATAGGGAGAACAAGATCTGGATATCTCTTCGACCGGAAGCCAATCTAGATTGGGTGGTAATGGTAGTAGCTTTGTTTCACGACGGCTTGGTGTTATTTGTTTGCAAGTCAAAGGTAAACTCCATTTTCAATTCAAAAGAGGTGCAATATCTATCATGGGGAATTCCTTTGGAGCTCTAGTTCATGGAAACTTTCCTAACGCTGGGTTTGTGCTTGGGAGAAGTTGTGGCCGTTGATCAAGAGATTGAAAATGGGGAGGACACTAGCGTTGCTAGAGTCTTCGTTCAGAGGAAATGAGTGGAGGAAGATTTGCAATCTATTCCTATCGTAGTAGGGGTTAAGAGAACGATGATTTGGGTTGAGAGGGAGATGTGTTGGGGAGTTCCGAGAAGATGGGGAGAAGATTGGTAGCATAGGGGGGCTAAAGCTTTGGTGGGGATGAGTGGAGTTGGGTAAGGAGAAGACATCAGAGCATAATCTTCATGGCCTGGTGGAGCACTAGATGAGGGTTTGTATGTGTGGAGGCATCTGATTGGTTACCAGGGGGTAGGTGATGGTCAGTCTCTGCTTGTGATGACATGTAGCAAGGTGGGTGGGAGTAAGGTAGTGGCAATGACTTCGTACGGTTATATGTTATTTGTTGGCTTGGCAGGTTGAGCGTATGATGGATGGACGTGTGGTCAAGGGTGCAATAGCCTCGGGAGGGAAGGCTTGCAAGGCTTGGGACACATGGCCTATCTTTGTGTTCGATGAAGAGTCATGTGGCACAAGGCGAAACATCCAGACAACATGTGGTATTGAAGGCAGGAGGGTCGACACTCTCGAAGTTCCTTCTGTTGATGCGCGTGTCCTTGAAGTTGACTCATTTTGGTCAAGAGGTCTCGGGAGATCTCTGGTGTAGACTAGTAGCTGGGGAGGGGCTCGTGACGCTTGTTTGGTTTTCGTGTCTCTGGTCTCCCCCAGCACATGCTGTCTCTTGGGGGCATGCGACACGTGATTTAGGTCCTGGCTATTTTCTCATGTCCGAGCTCTCTCCTCTTTTTTAAATTGGAGCTGGAAGACTCCCTTGATTCCAGTCTTTCCCAGTCTGTGTTGAGGTGCAAGAGAGTGAAGAAGGGGACTACAAAAGCTATTCGTTGGTCAAGTAAGAGGTCTCTTCATTGGAAGTCAGCAATGAAGGAAGCCTCCCCAAGTCCCTTCCCATGGTGGTTTGCTGAATAACACCTTGTCAGACATCTTGGTTATCGTAGACAGAGATCTCGTAGAAGCTTTTTAAGCGACCAAGCTCGAGTAGGGAGGGGAGGCTAGGTGCTCTTTCTTTGGGAAGACAAGGATGGTGGGTAATCCCCTTTGGAGATGTTAGTTGTAATTGCAATCAAAATAGACGAAGGATCCGCTGAGAAGGATCGGTATCCATTTGTCTCCATCAGTGTGGGAGGATATGTCCCAGCTACCTAGTTGTTTGAGTGGGATTAAGGAAGCAATTGGCCCAATTTAGAAGATGGAGGGGGTAACCTTTGGTGATTGTGATGAAGATGGCATTGCTTTGCTCTAGTTTGTGAAGGAGAAAGGAATCCAGAAGACCCAACAAGCTCATTAAAGGCAAGAAGAACACCAAAAGACTGGAGGGAACTTTTGGGCCTTGAGTCGTCGATCAGTTACGAGTCAGGATCCAAGGCTAGTCCTACAAAGAATGGAAGAGGGACGAGAATGGTTTCCCAATGAAACTGCTAAGTTTGAATGTAAGAGGTTTGGGGAGAAAGGAGAAGAGGCTCGAGGTGAAAGACTTGTGTTGCAAGGCAAAGGCTCAACTGATTTCCCTTTAGGAATCCAAGTTACAATTAGTTGATAGAAAATGCTCGATTCTATCTGGGGGTCCAAAACAAGGATTTGATGGCCGTTAGATGCAGTAGGCTCTGTTGGAGGAATCATCGTGGTGTGGAAAAATGGAATTTGGTCTTGGGAAGATTGGTGGTGCGGTTCTTTCATTGTATAGGTGGTCCTCCAATACGCAATCTTTGGGTTTCGATGGTTGTTTATTATTGTTTATTGGCCGTATTAGTTTGACAATAGATTGCCCTTTTGGGAGGAGCTTTATTATGTTCGAGTTAGATGGGTGCTTCCGTGGTGCGTGCGAGGGGACTTCAATGCGATAAGATTCTCATATGAGAAGTTCAATGCAGGTTGCATTACAAGAAGCATGCAAAATTTTTCTAAGTAGATTTTGTCAAATGAACTGGTGGATCTCCCATTGGGAGGAGCCAAATTCATATGGTCAAATGGTCAAGATAAGGTGATCAAGTCTTGCCTCGATAGATTTCTACTATTTCCTAAGTGGGTAGAAAAATTCCCTTTGGCTCATCAAAATTTCCATTCTAGGCCTGCTACTGACCATCATCCTATCTTGTTAGATGTGGAGGAGGAAAATTGGGTGCCTAAGCCCTTCATTTTTGAGCTCATGCGGTTGGAGGTGGAAGGTTTTAAGGACCTCGTTAAGCAATGGTAGGAGTTTGTCTAAGTGCAAGGAATAGGGATATGTTGGGTTTATTTTAAGCGAGAAGTTGAAGCATATAAGATGCAAGATTACGCATGGAAATGGGAGGTGCTTGGCAATTGGGAAGCCAAGAATGAAATTATGGATATTTAAGGAGGTGGTGAGCTGACAGAGGAAGAGAAAGTCAGCACGAGTAGACTGTCTGTGGATCACTCTAATCGCCTCAAAGAAGAAGAGATATAATGGAGGCAGCAGAGGGCAATCTGGTTAAAGGAAGGGGATAAAAACACGCGGTTCTTCTACAATATTGCAAGTGCAAGGGTTAGGAGGAACATGATTTCAAGCTTGATTGTGGATAATTAAAAGGCTAAAGGATAAGGATCGGGTGTGCGACTCCAATGTGAACTTCAACAATTTGTTTAAGGGGGAAGAATGGAAGTGACCCTTGTTGGATGACTTGTCTTGTCCCTAGATGTCCAGTGCGGATGCAACGTTTCTTGACAAGATTGTGACCAAGGAAGAAATTGAGGTGGTAGTTGATTTCTTAGGGAAAGATAAAGCCCTGGGTCCAAATGGCTTTCCAATCGCCTTTTTCCAGGTGTTTGGGTAGTAGTGAAAGAGGATCTGGTGAAATTCATTAAGGAATTTCTTCAATGGGGTCGTTTGTCTTTGGAGCTTGGAGCCACTTTTATAGCCATCATCCCGAAGATTGAAGGCGTGAAATTTGAAAGATTTTAGACTAGTAAGTCTCCTTGGTAGCCTATAGAAGATTTTAGTTAAAATTCTCACATCCAGATTCAGGGAGTCCTACCAAACGCTATATTTGATAACTAAGATGCATTCATGGTAGGTAGGCAGATCCTGGATAGTGCGCTCATGGCTCATGAGCCCATCAACTCTTGGTATAATGAAGGTCAGAAAGGGGTTGTATGTAAGCTAGATTTGGAAAAAGCCTTTGACCAAGTTGGTTGGGATTCCTTGGACTATATGTTGGACAAATTGGGCATTAGGGAGAAATGGAGGGGATGGATACGGGCATGTGTTTGATCGGCGAGCTTTTCCATCATGGTAAATGGTTCTCCTAATGATTTCTTTAAGGACTCAAGGGGCCTAAGACAAGTTGACCTTCTCCGTTCTTGTTTTTGGTAGTTGTAGAGGACCTTAGCAGAATGCTCGATAAAAGGTTGGGAGGTCCGTCTAATTTGAGGATTTGAGATAGCAAAGGTGCAAATTCATGTCTCATCTTTAATTCGCCAACGAGACAATCTTACTTTGTGATGCAGATGAAGTGGTGGTGGAGGGAAATACTTGGAAGGTTATTAAATGCTTTGAAGCGATCTTCGGGCTAACCATTAACCTCCATAAAAATGAGATGGTGGGAATTCAGATGACTAAGCATGAGGTGGGCATGCTTTTGAATACTTTTTGCTGTGGAGCCGGCTCTTTCTTGTCAATGTATTTTCAATGCCTCATTTGTATAGGAAAGTCGACCAAGCACCTTTGGGATAAGGTGTTAGAGAGGGTTGAGAGGAAGTTGTCGAAGTGGAAAAGTCATCATCTATCCTTGGGTGGGAGAATTACGCTCTTCAAGGTTGCCCTATCGAATCTTCCTGTTTACTTCATGTCTCTCTTACGTTCCCCAAAATTGGTTTTGAAAAGGTTGGAGAAACTAAGGCAATATTTTCTTCGGTGTGGTTCGGGAGAAAATCACAAATTCCACCTTGTAAGGTGGGAAGTGGTTTGTAAATCAATGGCTGAAGAGGGGGAGGGATGACAATTAGAGAGTTGGATGGGATGACTTTGGCCCTTCTCGGGAAATAGCTATGGCGGTTTGTGACAAAAGAAGGGAGGCTTTGGGGAGAGTTGATTGCTAAATAGTACGAGATCCAAGAAAAGGGATGGTGGATTAGGGAGTCCTTGCCTTATCGAATGTCAGCTCTTTGGAGGGCGGTATCTTTGGTGAGTTAATAGCTAAATTGTACGGGATCCAAGAAAAAAGGGATGGTGGATTAGGGAGTCCTTGCCCTATTGAATGTCAGCTCTTTGGAGGGCGGTATCTTCGGTGATGACAAAGTTTGAAAGGGGATGGCCTTCTTGTTGGGAGATGGCAATCACATTCGGTTTTGGGAGGACAAGAAGAGCGGCAATTTTCTGCTTCAAGTCCTTTTTTTCGAGCATTGCTTGTCCTTCTCTGGCCAGGAATGTTACGGTGGTTCGCTGTGTTTCCTTGGTGGGAGATGCCACGGTTTGGTCTCCTCCATGTTGAAGGGACCTGTTGGAGGAGGAAATGCACTACTTTGTGAAACTCCTGAGCCATTTGCAACCTTGTCATCCTAGCCCAGAGGAAAAAGATTATGGTGTGGAGAAATGATCCTTCGAGTAGGTTTTTTGTCAAATCCTTTTATAAGATGCTTTGGAAATCGGCCTCACACGATCATAAGGAGAATATTTTGTTCTCTTCGTTTTATGGTGCCTCTTCCAAGGTTGCGACGTTCGTTTGGCTAGTGGGTAGAAAGAGAGTGCTCACTATTAAGAATCTTAAAAAAGTCCATGATACTCCCCAATTTTTATATGATGTGTATGTGTATGAAAGATGCTAAGTTGGTGGTTAATTCATTGTGCATTTGCTTGGGAGGTGTGGGCCATCTTCCTTGGCCTTTTCAACACGGCATGGGTGATGTTGGAGTCCATTGAAGGCTTTGTTTGGGCTTGGCATGGGGGTGGAGTAGGAAAGGAAAGAAATGCAGTGCGGCAGCTTGTCCTAATGGTTGCTTCTGCAATTTTTGGGGCTCGGTTGGAGCGGTAGTGAGGATAATCAAGATATATGTAGTGAGATGGGTGTCCAAATTGAAATATGTGGATGTGTGTAATGTTTAAATTGTAATTCTTTTGTGCCAATCTTTGTGTTGGCTGTTGTTAATAAAACATTGTTATCTTAAAAAAAATAGTAACAAGCTTTAACAACATATTGCTTGAACAATTTTTTTTTGAGAGGGAGAAATTTATTCGATGACTCACCAATAGATGAGAAAAAATACAACCCAACTCTACACCTTAAAAAGAGGAGAGATTGGCAGACTTTGCTGTAGCTAGAAAGGATGCACATCCCAACGTTGAACTCTTATCTTTGCTAATGACCTCTTCTAAAGAAGTTCCCTTGTTACGAAAACAATGATTATTCTGACCTCCCTAGATAGACCGAAAAATAGCCATAATAAGAAGCCTCTATATTGTTTTTCAACTTTTGTCACGCCCCAAACCCGATAGTCCTGTACAATCACTATACCCACCGGTTCTAACATGCGACTAGCCGGACCTCGAGATTGGTGCTCATCGCCTACATGCTAAGTCTCAAGCTTGGCGTCTGGCAAAGTGAAGGAAGGGACAGACCTCACTATCCATTCTCAACAAAAAAGGAATATCAGAGACAAGATAAGAAACATCGGTTTACAAGTAAATTGTATACTACCAAAGTCCAAAAGCACATCATCTGACTACACCATACATATATAAATCATATACAATTCAAAAATCAAAGGTCGATTCCTTCTCCCGGCGTGTCGTCTAGCTCGTGGTTGCTATCGGTTTTTCTTCTTTAGATTCCTTACCTGGAGTGTTTAAAAGACAAATAAGTTGTATGGCTTAATAGGTACATGGTTTTCAGGATGAGCATGCAAGGTAAACTAACGTGAAAGGCATAAGAAATTATCATAAGAGGTGACTTATGCGAATAGATGTCTAGATGAATAATGAAACGTGGCTATTTGTGAGATGCATAAATTAGCTACATGTCACTCGTAAAACTCCACAAATAGGTATCTCACCACAAACTTGACCGTGTTACCGGTCACTACACAGATCGAACTCAAGATCCACCGGGGTTGATGCCCATGCACCAAACACCAGCAATCGACCTCGCTACCCATCAGTGGAGTTACAAACCTCCACTGTGCACCTCAGTAACGGACCTCATTCGCGCTTCTCCTCGCCGGCGGGTCAGATCGGTCCCATTTGCCACCTCAGCCCTATGGCGGGTCGGACCTACCCCTTCTCAACCTGGCCTCGTCAGTGGGAGTCAAATCCATGACCCCTGTATCCACTTGGCCTAGCAGTGAGGCATCCTTAGGTACCATCTGGGTTTAGGGTCTTTCAACCCATGGGGCACATCATCCCCTCTTGTTTTCACATTTCCGATGTCATCATCCATCTCATAATCCAATGATAGACTATATACTGCGGTCAAGCCGTGGTGTATCACGATACAAATTCTCACATACGCATCATGTCATGGTATGCACGGTATTGCTACATGAAAAGTATCTCAAGGATGGCCAAGGACTCGAGGCATGCCACTATGCGAGATGTGAGGCTATTAAAGAGTCACGTACCTGGGTAGCCAATCCCTACATGGTGTCGTCAGCTGTCAAACAGATTAGTCTCATAGCTCCCTACATTTGCCAACGCAATGCTTTCCTCAACTTGTTTAATCATGATTGACTCAAATTATAATTCTTAGGGTTACTAATTTATGGTTATTGTTCATTATTTTGGATACTATCCCGTCCCATCAATTAACCTTCCACTAATGCCTTATTTTAGTTAATCATGAGTTGTTTGCCACATGGTAAGTAGTTTATTTAAATAATTAAGTAGCTAGATTATCTACTCAAGGTTCAAATACGGCTAGCCTTTAGGCCCAGACACTAAAATTGTCACGTCCCTAAAATTGTCACATTCCTAAATCTAGTGTCAGTAATCCGTGATTACTATACACCAAATTTTGGTTGACAGCCTCCGTAGAACTTCGATTTTGGGGCTACCAACTATCGCATACTAAGTCCCATAAGCGGGGCTCCACAAGGAAGATTTCTGAAAGTAAAGACGACAAACACGTATCATTTCTTAAAATTTCATCATATTCAACATGTATTACTGTGTACAACTGAGCACATCAAGGCAAAACCAAAACATAAACCATGTCATATTTACTATACCTGATGTACATATACAGGGTACTACAAAAAAATATATACACTGATATGTACAAAACAAAAAGGACAACTGGAGTCTGTAACCTCTACTCCTGTAGCTCCCTACTCGCACCTGTAAAAAAAAGAGAAAGGAAACCTTGAGCTACCAAGCCCAGTGAATGCGTGTGTGCAGTGAAAATGCATGTTTCATGTCATTCTCATATCATGCACAGACCTACTGGGCCGATAACAATAAAATAAAGAAACAATGCATTATGCCACTTTTCATGTTCCAAATCATTTTTCCACATTTCCCAATTGGATTACCAAGGTCTGAAACAGAGGTGGGACTCGCATATGATTGCTACCCACTTGCACAAGCTTTTCCACCGTGGTAAACTACAGAGGTGGGAATACATAATTCTTGGGCCGAACTAGTCTAACCCACTTGTGTTGAACCTCACTATCTGCCTAACAGCAAGAAGTCATAAGTTGTCTGACAAAACGATAGCGGACAATTTACGAGCTCGTCACGCACAACCTATCTTTGCTTGCCCATAAGCAGGTCAGGTCAAACCTCTCAACCAATCGACACGCGTCAGTGGGAGTCGCCGCTTACTTTGGTATTTCGGCATTCCACCGCTCTATTCTTCCACCCGGTCTAGGCATTGGTTGTTCCCAATGGTACTAATCGGGGTTTAGGGACTTTCACCCAGGGGCTCTCTAATCATGTCCTGTTGAATTATACATTTCCGGTGTGGTGTCCAACTCAAGTCATAATAAAGTATGTTTCATCACATTTACAATCACCGTATGCATAAGTCCACACACAAGCATAATATATCATGTTTTTCAAGGCAAGCATAGGACGACCTTCCTCATGTGGTCTCCTCATGAATTTAAGTTCCTCATAGGGGTCTCATGTAATGCATCCTGTATCTAGACGGTTCACATTCTAATCATAGACACATCGTGTGTCACAACACAACCCACTATGATCACCATACCATGATATGAATCATTCACTCTAAATCATACAATGATACAACAACTAAGAACCATGCATAATATATGCACATGACTTAGCTAATCTACATCCAATCCGGGATTCATTCCGCTATAAGACTTGATGCCACACGAGCATGCTTTTTCTCAAGAGTTAACTACACCAAAAGGAGGAAGGATAACTCTTTCAAACGTTTTGTCAAACAGGTAGCGGGCGGACTTTGTAAGGGACAGATAGAAACCGATGGAAATACGTATGAATTTAAACAAAACTAAATCATATGAATCCCTTGGGTCTGGGCCACATGGATAATTTAATTGATGTGGAGATGGGGCCATGCTGGGTTGATCTTGCATAGCTTCTCCCATAGCCCTTTTCTCAAGTTCATCTCTATCATCCAATCTTCCATCAATAACCTAACCAATTAAATCAGAAAATCCAGCAATAACCTAACCAATTAAATCAGAAAATCTATTCTTCTATAGGGCTTTCAAGGAAAATTCAGCAATAACCTAACCAACTAAATCAGAAAATCCAGCAATAACCTAACCAATTAAATC
Organism: Magnolia officinalis; assembly: GCA_021015155.1. NCBI lineage: Eukaryota > Viridiplantae > Streptophyta > Magnoliopsida > Magnoliales > Magnoliaceae > Magnolia > Magnolia officinalis. The sequence continues at coordinate 59,134,298 of JAJHSJ010000014.1, forward strand.
AGAAAATCTATTCTTCTATAGGGCCTTCAAGGAAAATCCAGCAATAACCTAACCAACTAAATCAGAAAATCCAGCAATAACCTAACCAACTAAATCAGAAAATCTATTCTTCTATAGGGCTTTCAAGTAATTTAACGCACATATATGCATGCTCCTAATCTATGCACTCACCTGTAACAATCAGAGGATTGGATTTCAAACTCGGCTTCTACTCTTTTTTTTTTTCTTCTTCTTCTCAACTTCCCATGACACAAGGAAGAGAGTGCTGGAAATGGGTTGTTGAAAGAGGGTTTTTATGTTTATGGACTTGAAAATGGTTTTAAAATTGACTTCGTCTAAAAAGAAGGGTTGGGAGGTGTTTTGTGATGTTTTTGAGAAGTGTAAGCTTATGGTAACAATAGAAAAATGTTATTTAAGTGATTTGAAATAAAGTATTTCAAGGATTTTAAAAAAAATCGAGGTCATTTGAGTTATTTTATCAAAATATACATGTGCATATCTATTCATAACTTACAATCCGGGTGTCATATTGACATGCTGTTTTCGCCAGTAATTCCGTAACTCGACTACGGTCACAACAGTTAGGCTCTCGGACCTAACCGATTTTGAAAACTCGATGATGGCCCACCGCCAGATAAAATAAGGACAGTTGTTATTTCTCAGATTGTTTAATTTTAAGTCCTTAATTTTAAGTCCGTATATTAAAATTCAGACGTCGGGTTGAAATGTGGCTTGCGGCTTGATAACAGAACAACATTATGATCAAGTTAAAATATTCTCGGGGCCAATAGACCTACAGTCAATGGCTATCTAGTGTACGAACCAGATTTCGGGGCCTCAGGTCTTGCAAAAATGATTTGGTGAAACATACGAGTGGTACGGATGGAGCATATACATCATGATTAGGCCAGTAGTGGGCTCCATCCGGTTGCCCCTTTCATTCCAAGAGAAGTCAGCAGTGGCTGATGCTGAGATGCAACGTTTAGCAGACAACGTCAACTATTGCCACTTGGTTTATATATATATATATATATATAATATATATATATATATATATATATATAATATATATATATATATATATATATATATAAAATGGGAGGGTGTGTGAGGGTCTGGTCTTCTTATTGAGTCCATCAGTTTGATGGTGGGGCCCAAGTTCAGTGGATCCCACATAGATTGTGAGATTATGTTGATTTTTATTTTTTATTTTTTATTATTATTTGTGTCTGCCCCACCGTCCAAACTATTGGACAGTTCGGATGACGTTTGAACGTTCGTGTGGGGCTTTCGTTAGTGGATCCCACACCTACATCATTAAGAGAATGAAATCAAAAGGGGGGGGGGGGGGGGGGGGGGGGTCTCCTTTCGATGGTTGGATGACCTTGATTGTAAGGTCTATTTTAGCTTAAAGTTAAGACATTGTTTGGAGTTAATTAGGAGGGTTTTAGGGGGCTAAAGATGGGATAGGGAGTGGTTAGTGGAGTTAGGAATTTTGGCCATTAAGTGCCCAAAAATTCATCCATCGCCCCTTTATATAGACAATAATTAATTACTTTGATTAATCCTACAATCTATGAGGTGTATGGCTCCCTTTGATTCATAGATGATTGTCTCATGATAATCTCCTAATTAGCGACTTTTTTGCTTGTCATAAATGGCCTCCATACATTTTTCTAGAAATATCTTGGCCATGTGGACACATCTCATTGTTTTAAGGGATTGTGTTGTTGACTCTTTCACATTTGCTTTATTAATTCAAATGTTAACCTTATATATCTTGTTAGGGCTTGATTAGAAGGTCTTAATGACCTTCTAGATAAAATTAAGGTATTGTAGAACTTGGTGAGGTGGCATGATATCCTTAAATCATGGAAAACCTTTGACTTTTAAGAGCCCCTCTTTATTAGTGATTAGTTAAGCTAGTTGTACCTTCCATAAGTATGCTTCATGTAGCATTATAGTGAGCATTAATTTAATTAAAATATACTAGATGTCATGGCTCTCCTTAAATCAAGGAAGAACCTTGTCTTTTAGTTAATGAAGTTACCTACCTCATTAGTATTATTAGTAAAATGACTTTAATGAGTCATGGAGTAGGTTATCTTAACACTTAAGTTTATATTTAGCTTAAACTAATCTTAATGGAATAGTTTCAAGTATGAACTCATCATTACCTGATGATGGTGCCATTCATATATAATTTCATAGATATTTGCACATGAAAAGGTGTCGGTTTTTCACGTCATAACCTGCGTTCAGGGTCACGTGCCTATGTGCGGAAGTTATCGTTGGATTTGTCTTGTCGGGGCAGTCATCATGGTATGAGTTTCGGGTATTTACAATCGCATTACAAGGGACGTACCCTCTAGGCACTATTAGGGGTCTCATCGAGTATTTGGATTGAACATGGAGGAGGACATTCGTAAGAAATACCCCCACTTATTTCTATGAACTTTATGGATACTATAAAATATCATCGATGTATGATATCCAAGGTATTCAAAATCGGTTACGTAACAGTAATGGTCATAACCGTTACGCGTTACGGGGTCGAAATGGACCGTAATGGCCCATAACAGCCACGTAACGGTTTTTTTAGAAAATAAAAAACTTTTGTAACGGTTGATACGGGGGCCGTAACGGTTGTTACGGCTTGTATCATAACGGTAACGGTGGTGGCCGTTACGGCCACCGTTACCGTTTTGGAACACCTTGATGATATCCTTCTCGCAATAAAAAGGTTTTTAGTCATTTCACTCTTTCAATCATGAAGCTCCCATTTAGCCAATATAGCAGAAATTCCGAGGACAATTTTTATAAGGGGGGTGGACTTGTAACACCCGACTCGGCCTATAAGTACAACTGACTGGTTGGTAGATGAGGTTCACCTTTCGAAATAAAACCCTGTAATGCCTGCATGTACAATCCAAATACCCAACAAGACCCCTAATAGTGCCTAAAGGATACGTCCCTCGTAATGCGACTCTAAATACTCGAAACTCATACCATGATGACTGCCCCGACGAGACGAATCCTATGATAACTTCCGCATACGGGCACGTGACCCTGAACGCAAGTTATGACGTGAAGAACCGACACCTTTCCATCTGCAAATATCTATGAAAATGTATATGAATGACACCATCATGAGGTAATGATGAGTTCATACTTGAAACTATTCCATTAAGATTAGTTTAAGCTAAATATAAACTTAAGTGTTAAGATAACCTACTCCATGACTCATTAAAGTCACTTTACTAATAAGATTAATGAGGTAGGTAACTTCATTAACTAAAAGTCATGACTCTTCCTTGATTTAAGGAGAGTCATGACACCTAGCATATTTTAATTAAATTAATACTCATAATAATGCTACATGAAGCATACTTAGGGAAGGTACAACTAGCTTAATTCATAACTAATAACTAATAAAGAGGGGCTCTTAAAAGTCAAATGTTTTCCATGATTTAAGGATATCATGCCACCTCACCAAATTCTACAATACCTTAATTTTATCTAAAATGTCATTAAGACCTTCTAATCAAGCTCTAACAAGATATATAAGGCCAACATTTGAATTAATAAAGCAAATGCGAAGGAGTTAACAACATAATTCCTTAAAATAAGGAGATGTGTCCACATGGCCAAGATATTTCTAGAAAAATGTATGGAGGCCATTTATGACAAGCAAAAAAGTCTCTAATTAGGAAATTATCATGAGACAATCATCCATGAATCAAGGGGAGCCATACACCTCATAGATTGTAGGATTAATCAAAGTAATTAATTATTGTCTATATAAAGGGGTGCTGGATGAGTTTTTGGGCACCTAATGCCCAAAATTCCTAACTCCATTAACCACTCCTCAACCCATCTTTAGCCCCCTAAAACCCCTCCTAATTAACCTCAAACAATGTCTTAACTTTAAGCTAAAACAGACCTTACAAACAAGGTCATCCAACCATTGAAAGGAGATTAATCTCATTAGCAAGGTGAGTGCTCCCCCTTTCATTTCATTTCATTTCATTTTCTACTCATATTTTGTTTTGATTTCATTCTCTCAATGATGTAGGTGCGGGACCTGCTATCGAAGGCCCCACGTGGATGTTCAAATGTCATTTGAACGGTCCAACGATTTGGATGGTGGGGCAGACACAAAAAAAATATTTCAAAAATCAGCGTAATCTCACAATCTATGTGGGATCCATTGAACTTGGGCCCTACCGTCAAATTGATGGACTCGATAAGATGGCCAGACTCTCACACACCCTCCCATTTTTATTAAATTTTTTTAAGTGGCAGTAGTTGACGCTATCTGCTGGACATTGCATCTCAGCGTCAGCCACTGCTGACTTCTCTTGGTATGAAAGGGGCAACCTGATGGGGCCCACTACTGGCTCAATCATGATGTATATGCTCCATCCGTACCACTTGCATGTTTCACCAGATCATTTAGTGCCTGGGCCTAAAGGCAGCTAGTTTGGACCTCAAGTGGACCACACAAGAGGATGTAAGTACTGGCCGTTGGAAACTTTCAAAGACTCATTGGGGAGTTGGCTTGCCACAACAAAACACCCTCTTAAATAATAATAATAATAATAATAATAATAATAATAATAATAATAATAAAATGATTATATATATATCCTTAAAAAAACCTACTAAAGGATGAGAGGCGTCCTCTCTCTGGATGTTGGGACGACTAGAGAGGGAGCCCTCTCCCTTGGCACGTGTAACGATAGCAGGCGGGGCCCACCTTGGGACCTCATCCTAATGCATGTGTCATATATCTACATCGTCCATTAGAGGGGGCCATGAGGAGGCATCCTCTCTTTCGACGCTGGGATGACCAGAGAGGGAGCCCCTCTCATCTGGCACGTGCAAAGGCAGCAGGTGGGGCCCACCTTGGGACCCCATCATAATGTATATATCATGTATCCACACCGTCCATTAGAAGGGGGCCGGCCATTCTAAGCCAGTAGCCCAAGGATCAGGCAGACCTAAGACTTAAGTGGTCCACATGGTGAGGATTAAACGCTTTCTATTGAAACCTCTCATGGCCGCTGTGCCTTACTAATGAGAGAGAGGAGAGAGAGAGAGAGAGAGAGAGAGAGAGAGAGAGAGAGAGAGAGAGAGAGAGAGGCAGACTTATAGCCCAAGTGGGCCGCAATACTTAAAACTGTAAAAAATAGTTTTCTTTATTAAAATCTTCCTAAGACCCACTGTAATATTTATTTTCCTTTCCAACTTGTTTAAGTAGTGGCTCACTATTTTCCTAGACTTGACATATATATAATGTCATTGACCATTAGGTGGATCATGTCCCGAAGATTAAAACAGATTGAAACACTATGAGAACCACTTCATTGGAGACAATGTCGATTGAACTTGTGCTGTTAAAGCCTCCCTAGGGTCTACCCAGATGCAGACATTGTATATTCAAATTATTCAACATGGACCTTAAGTAGATAATCTAGCTACTTAATGATTTAAATAAACTACTTGCCATGTGGCAAACAACTCGTGATTAACTAAAATAAGGCATTAGTGGAAGGTTAATTGATGGGACGAGATAGTAGCCAAAATCATGAACAATAACCCTAAATTAGCAACCCTACGAATTATAATTTGAGTCAATCATGATTAAACGAGTGGAGGAAGCATTGCGTTGGCAAATGTAGGGAGTTATGAGACTAATATGTTTGACAGTTGACGACACCATGTAGGGATTGGCTACTGAGATACGTGACTCTTCAATAGCCTCACATCTCGCATAGTGGCATGCCTCGAGTCCTTAGCCATCCTCGAGATACTTTTCATGTGGCAATATTGTGCATACCATGACATGATGCATATGTGAGAATTTGTATCTTGATACCCACAACTTGACCGCAGTATATGGTCTATAGTTGGATTATGAGATGGATGATGACACCGGAAATGTGGAAATAAGAGGGGATGATGTGCCCCTTGGGTTGAAAGACCCTAACCCCCGATGGTATGTAGGGATACCTCACTGCTAGCTTGGGTGGATACAGGGATCATGGATTTGACTCCAACTGACGAGGCTAGGTTGAAAAAGGGTAGGTCCATCCCACCATAGGGCTGAGGTGGCAAACGGGGACCGGTCTGACCCGCCGGTGAGGAGAAGAGCGAATGAGGTCCGTTACTGGCGTGCACAGTGGTCAGTGGACGTTTTTAATTCCACTGGCGGGTAGCAAGGTCGATTGCTGGTGTTTGGTGCATTGGCATCTACCCCGGTGGATCCCGAGTTCTATCTGTAGTGATAGGTAACGTAGTTAAGTCTGTGGTGAGATGCCTGTTTGTGAAGAGTTTTACGAGTGACATATAGCTAGGGGTGTACACGAACCGAGCTAGCTCGGTTAGCTTGCTCGACTCGACTCGACTCGAAAAAGCTCGATTCGACTCAGTTCGAAGCTGAGTTCGAGCCAAGTTGAGCTGATTTTTTGAGCTCGAAAATGTGTTCGAGCCGAGTTCGAGCAGGCCCTAGCTCGACTTGACTCGGATTGAATCCAGCTCAAATCAAACTCGGATCGAACCAGTTTGGTGACTCGGTTACTTTGTCATTGATTTACTCACCATTTGTTTGATAAAATGACTCAACGCCATGAGAAGTGAAATCCCTCCAAATGACTCAACACCATGAGGAGCCCGGGCATAGCCTGATTGAAGTGCAGGGAATGGTGGAGAAGTTTACAGTTGGAGATTTTTCGCATTCAAAGATTGTGGATATTAGAGAAGTGCTGGGAAGTTTGAGTTGGGCAATTAAAGAGATTTCTGTATAATCTGGGTCCTATTGTTTGAGGATGTTGTTGGAGTTTTGGACAATGCTTTCCCGCCCACTGAAGAAAAGGAATCCAAATGTGTCTCATGTCAAATTAGATATGCATGTAATCTATGTTTGGGTTCATGCCACTGCCAAAAACGCCATGGAATAGAATGCCATCCCTCTATAAATTAAAAAAAAAAAAAAAAAAAAAAAAAAAAAACTCAATGCATTTTGGATTCCTATTCTCTGTCTTCTTCTTCTACTTGGGTTTGGCAAAGTAGTAATCTTAGTGGGAGGTTTGATAAACAGTGAGATTTTGAAGTTGCAGTTCAGGTGTTTGTGGAATGCCTCAATGGCAAACTCGGCTCGATCTTGGCTCGAACTCAGCCCGAACCGGCCCGAGCTGCTAACCGAATTGAGCCGAGCTGGCCAGTCAGGCTCGAGGACCAAGCCGAGCCGAGTTTGAGCTGAGGTCAGCCAGTGTTCAAAACGAGTTGAGCTGAGGCCAGCTCGACTCGGTTCGACTCGATGTACACCCCTACATATAGCTAATTTATGCATTTCACACATAGCCACATTTTATTATTCATCTAGACATCTATTCGCATAGGTCACCTCTTATGATAATTTCTTATGCCTTTCATGTTAGTTTACCTTGCATGCTCATCCTGAAAACCATGTACTTATTAAGCTATAAAACTTATTTGTCTTTTAAACACTCCAGGTAAGGAATCCAAAGAAGAAAAACCAATAGCAACCACGAGCTAGACGACACGCCAGGAGGAGTCAACCTTTTGATTTTTGAATTGTATATGATGTATATATGTATCGTGTAGTCAGATGATGTACTTTTGGACTTTGGTAGTATACAATTTACTTGTAAACCGATGTTTCTTATCTTGTCTCTGATATTCATTATTTGTTGAGAATGGATAGTGAGGTCTGTCCCTTCCTTCACTTTGCCAGACGCCAAGCTTGGGACTTGGCATGCGGGCGATGAGCACCAATCTCGGGGTCTGGCTAGTCGCGTGTTAGAACTGGTGGGTATAGCGATTGTATAGGACTACCGGGTCTGAGGCGTGACAAAAGTTGGTATCCATGCCAAGCCCATAAAAGTTCCACAACTGATTTCGGTATGCCCCAATTACTATGAGAGAGGACAAAGAAGTGTTCCCATACTTGTCGAGCATACGAACAACAAATGAAAATATGATATATTGTCTCCACATTCTCCATACACATCAAACATATGTTGAGAAGGACAAGGGATCTCTTTTACAATTGTTTATGGTTAACACTCTTTTTCTTCCCACTAACCAAATAAATTCCGCGACTCTAGGGGGAGCTCCGTAATACCTATGATGATACGGATATAAAGGAGATTTGGGACTGAATCAGACTGTCTTTGGAGGGAAATTATAGCAAGCAAATATAGTGTGCAGATGGGACGATGGTGTGTCTGGAGCAAGGTGTGTCGTATCCGTTACGATACGGCTGTATCGGCCGATACGTAACGGTAACGGTTGACACCGTTACGCGATACGGGGTCGAAACGGTCGTTACGGATTTCTGTGACCGTAACGGCCGTTACGGGGCCGTTACGGGCCATAACGGCTAAACGGCCGTTACGGGCCTTTATATATATATATATATTTAAAAAAACCCATACTTTTTCCTTTCTTTTCTTCTTCTTCTTCTTCTTCTTTCCTCTCTCTCTCTCTCTCTCTCTCTCTCCCTCCCTCTTTCCCTCTTTTTTCTTTTCTTTTCTTTTTAGTTTCCCTCTCGCCCCCCCTTTTTTTTTATCTGCAGGTGCACCACGCACCAGCTGCTGTAGGTACGTGTCACGCTAAGACGAGTGCTGACACTCCTCGAGCTTCAAGTTGTACGAACGGTTCGAAAGAGATCAAAGTTACATGGGCTCCACAGTGATGTATTTATTATATCTACACCGTTCATCTATTTTCAGATATCATTTTAGAGCACTACCAAAAAATTGAATTATATCCAAAGATCATCTGGACCACACCAAAAATAGCAGCAGAGATAATGATTTTCTAAGCATAACCGATAATGGATTATCGGCCGTTACGGACCCGTAACTCCAGACTTCATCTCTACATCGTGCCTTGAGCATTTGGAAGTCAATGGGGATCACCTTCTTGCTTGGAAAGGGAAATCGTATTCGCTTATGCGTGGATATTTGGTGCGGTGACTAAGCGCAGCAAGACGTTTTCCCTAGGATGGAATGCTTGGCTCCGGATCATTTATATCATTAGATCATTGCTATTCTATGTGCGGTGATTTGGTGGTCTGGTCTCCCTCTTGCTGTAGGAATTTATTGGATGAGGAAACTGTGGAGTTGACCAGATTGTTGGATTGTCTGAAGCATGTGAGCACTTTCACTCAAGATGAAGATTCGATGATTTGGTTAGCACATGGATCCGGAAAACTGTCTGCTTGCTTTATGGATTGATTTCTGAATCTCCTCGCGCTATTGCTGGAACAATTACAATTAAAAAAAGAAGAATCTATGTTCATCACAGTTCTACATTACTAGATGGCACACAAACTTTTTTTTTCTTTTTCATTTTGAATGATGACAATTTTATTGAAAAAAAGGCTGAAGCCAAAAGAATACAGACGACTAAAAAGAAGAAAAAAAAAAAAAAACAAAAAACACAATACTCAATTACAACTCTACCCAAATATTAGGTAATTGGTCAGCCCCAATAATCTCTGCATCGATCGCTCATTCTTTAACCAGCTCCTTTATCAATTTGCAAATCTCCCAGGGGGACTTTTTTCCAATTCCAAAAACACCGACTGTTTCTTTCAAGCCACAACACCCATAATCCAGCAGGGAGACAATGAGTTATACACAAACCTTTTTCAGAAGTCTGTTAAGGGCCTGTGTTTGTGCTTGTGCTTGTGCTTCACAACATGCTTCAGAGAGCTATAGGTTGTTTTAAGATGTATAATTCATTTTTTTGCAACTCCTTCAGATCTGAATTTGGTAAGAAGCAGAATAGTAGAAGTTTACTTGCTAAAGGTATGAGATTCCATTGATACAGGGCCAATTCCAATGGACTTGTTGAACGTTCCCATTGGCATGCATCCAGCAGGAATTGAACCTACGAATTTGCCAATTATGAGTTGGGCGCATAACCATTCGGCCGTGGATGCTTAACAGGGATAATCGTACATTGTGAATAACCAAATTCCAATTGAAATGAAATCTTCAGGAGGAATCAATGAAACGACATCAATTCAAATCCTGGATCTTCGAATTGAGAGAGATATTGAGAGCGATCAAGAATTCTCACCATTTCTTAGATTCATGGACCAAATTCGATTCAGTGGGATCTTTCACTCACATTTTTTTTTTTCCACCAAGAACATTTATGAAACTCTTTGACCCCCAAATTTGATGATTGTCTGTGTATCATATATTGTTTTTGGGATGTGTTCGCATGATGCTTTGATGCATTGCTAGCCATCTATTTTATCGGATTTCTTTTGGAACTAAAGTGCTTGCTCTTTATAACTAGTACTAAAATTTTTCCTGTATACTAGTTCTTATTCATCACTCTTTGTGAACTCAGGAAGCTCTGAAGTGGGTGACAGATCAGCCTGCCTGGCAGAGATCTGAAGGAAGGGACCATATACTTCCTGTTCACCATCCTTGGTCTTTCAAGTCTGTTCGCAGATTCATGAAAACAGCTATTTGGCTTCTACCTGATATGGACTCCACTGGGAACTGGTTAGAATCTTAAGAAATCACATATAACCCATTTCCATTTCAGTGCAAGGCTATGCTATCTGTTGAAATTGATTATTTTGATAATATGCAGGTACAAACCTGGGCAAGTCTGGCTAGAAAAGGATCTTATTCTTCCTTATGTTCCAAATGTTGAAGTTTGTGATGCCAAATGCTTATCAGAAAATGAATCTCAGAGAAAGACATTGCTATTCTTTCGAGGGAGACTTAAACGGAATGCTGTAAGAATTTTTCTATGTTTAAGTACATATTTTCTAGATCATTTTGGTAATTCTTATTATTATATGTTAGAGCCTTCTGGTTCTAGAAGAAGAAGAAGCTCATTGTAGGGAAATGCTCACATACAGGCAATGTATGTGAACTTCCACAAGGAGCCCTGCCTTTCACACCAATTTGTCACTTCTGTAGATCATCCAAGCTGTGCAAAAGGTGGGCCACAACATCAAATCACCTAGGGCGAAAATCAGGCTGGTCTATTCATGTGGTGGGCCACACTGTTGAAATAAATGGACAGCCAATGGTTTGACACAACATACAGGTTTGTTCCGCCTAATAACTGGACTGCCCTGATTTTTACAGCAGTTAATTTTCATAGCATGGTCCCATCTAGTGCATGGTTGGATGTCCTACACGGTGACACATCAGTGGGAACGATGGGGCTGTGTGACGCAGGATGTATGAGAAAGAAGGAAAGAAGAGTGGGAAGAGCGGATTTTCACACAAACCCTTCAAAGAGGTTGATTTTTCAGGGTTTTCTCCCTCTGTATGAGAATATTTTCTTCCGACTCATACTTCTCTTTTTTTTCAATTCCAATCTATTATTCACCAACACTCTTCATACATATGGCTTTAGGGGTTTTATATAGAGCGAAATACCAACGGTAAGTTTTTCTTGGAAGATACAAAAGATGCGCGTGCGTGTGGCTTCACCCAGAATACAAAAGATAAATATCCAAATAGATCTTACAAATCTAGATTTTACTAATTTAAGATCTAAGTCATGAGGTGTTGCTAATCACTTCACCCAAAATACAAAAGATAAATATCCAAATAGATTACGAATCTAGATTTTACTAATTTAAGATCTAAATCACGAGGTTTTGCTAATCCTACAAGGGCCGTGGAGCGGAAAGTAGCTCCACAGCCTTCTAATACCAGCACCTGGCAGGAGGTTTAAAGTTTTTTTTTTTTTAGAAGCTACTGAGGAATTCAAACGAGCTATTCACCATTTTCTTATGCCGTGTGAAGAGGAAATCAAGGTGTCATTGGATGAGGCGCCCATGTAACATAAAGATCGGTGGATCCAATGTGATGTTTGTCTGAAATCCAATCCGTCCATCTGCTAAGATAGCTCATCTTAGGACGTGATCCCAAAATAAGTAAGATTCAAAGTTCAAGTTGGCCACAATGCAGGAAACAACGGGTATGAGTGTGCCCACCATTGGAACCTCCATGGGTCCACAGTGATGTTTGTATGACAAGGTGTGTACCACTATGATTAAGGGAAAACACAAATATAAGTTCGATCCAAAGCTTTGGCTGAGTTTCTGCATCCTCAAGTGTTTCGTTGGGTGTGGCCTCCTTAAGTTTTTTATCTTCTTGATTTGATCTCTGGTGGCTTAAATTGAGGTGGCACAGCGAGTGGATTTCATGTAAACAGGACAGTGGACCCCATGGCTTTTTGTTTCACAGGCTCCTTCACGCATGCCATGCAATTTTATAGATCTGATGGGATTTATTGTCAGACTCAAAACCAATCCCATCCAGTGGGAGTATGGGACTTACAAGGATTGATACTCTGGCTTTATATGATGCTTGGTACACAGACAATTAGAAATTGTACACATGGTATAAATTCAATTCAATTCAATTCAATTAAACCGACTAATTAGTGTAAGCTACTGTCTCTAAGTTAAAGTTCTAAAATCATATTGTTTAAATAATCTTAACCTCCTCCGATTCATTGACACTTGTTTGTTGGGATAAGATCATTGCTTACTTTACATTTTAACTGTCCAATAAATGTGCACCAAATTTAGGAAGATAATCTGATAAGGCCTGAGGGTAAGTTTTATTTAATAATACATCTAAAATGTAATCCATGGTTTAATTTTAGTTATTTTAAGCCACATGTACAATTTTTACTTTATTCCTATTGCACATCATCTATCGCACTCTACTAGATTATCAAAGTTTTTCTTGCTGGTAACAGCAGCATCTGTTTGCCTCAATCGAGACTTAGGATCAAGTGTTTGTCCCTATCCACAAGGGCCACATGCTGACTTTCTCAATGATCAGGATCAATAATGTTGTAGAAGCAGGCCTTCATATGAGAACTTTTTTGAGCAGATGATTCCTTTTTCATCACTATCGTGGATAAATTAAGAACAACGAAAAGAATACTTACCAATGGTAGTGAAGAGCATATAGACAGTCAGATCATTGCAAGATTTCATAAAGTGGGTCCCACAAGGTAGCGGACACTTCTATTCGTGAGAGAGAAAAAAAAACCGATACCCTTCCCTCATTTTTTGAGGTTTGCTAATTCTAGGGTGCACGTGTGCGTACACATCCACATGTAGGTCATGTAACACGTGTAAGATCTGAGCTTTTCATCAGATGAGATTCACTGTTTATATACTGTGTAAAAAATCGGACTATTCACACCCAAGGTATTCAATAATGGCAATGGTGGCTGTAACGACCAGCCTTAGGGTCGCTACCATACAGGTCATAACGGCTGCTTTGGCTTTGTTATGGCCTTTTTTTAAAAGCAGAAAATGTATTGTTCCATATCAGCTTGTTATGGCCCCGTATCGGCCTGTTATGGGCCCATAACAGTCACTACGAGCTGATACAGGCCCATTCCCCCCCCCCCCCCCCCCCCCCCCCCCCCCCACTTTTCAAATCGGGCGTTATGGCCCCATCACATAACGGGCACCACTGTTACCATTGCATAGCAGCTGTTACGCCCGTAATGTAACTGTTTGTGATTACCATGTTCACACTTCAGGTGGGCCAAATTGTGTCCAAGGAAACGAAGGGCTCAAAAGAAAAGTTTTAACTGTCAGTTTTTGTATGTTGTGGTCTACCTGATTATATGATCATTTCCTAAGATGAGCTGTTTTAACTGATGGACAGATAGGATTTCAGACAGACATCAGGGTGGCTGCCACCAATCTGTGTTGCAAAGGTGCTCTTGTCCAATGACACATCAATTTTCTCTTCGTACAACCCAAGAAAAGGGTGAGGAGCTTTTTTGAATTCCTCAGTTAACTTAGACTTTAAACCTCCTGCCACTTATTGGCATGGGAAGGCTGTGGAGCAACTTTTAGCTCCACAGCATGTGTAGGATTAGTAAACCTCCTAAATCATATCCTAAAGATTGACATCATAATGTTAATCCAAAAGGAAAATACTAGCTACTAAAAAGATTCTAAATCTTAGAAGATCTTCCCAAACTATCCTGAGCATAGGCTGTTTTACATCCAACCCCAGAATCAAAGTGGGTCTATTCTAAACACTCGTGTGATCCATTGGGGCCCAATTGGACTATTAGACCAGACAAACCAATCAGACCACTGACTCAAGTCTAGATTTATCATCCCTTTTATTTAATCCAATCCTCGAGCTGACCAATTTTGACACCTGGTGGTCCAGCTCATCAATACAGACAGTCTAGCGATCCAAATATTTAATTTAGACGGTTTTGTTTGTCTGATATTTGAACAAGACCTTTGTATGGGCCTTTTCTGCGTCTGATGTCCAATCTAACAGTCTGGTCGTTGATTGGCTAGTTGCTGTTTCTATTCGATACCCATTCAATAGTGATGGATGGCCAAGATGCAACAATTCCCCCAGCTTCAAAATAACTCATCCTCGAGTTGATATTTGATAGAAATCCATTTGAGTGATCAACCTTTATAACTCATATTCTTTAATCCTTCAAAAAAAGAAAGATAAAAAAAACTCGTATTCCTTGGCTTTGGTAGTTGTTGATGGTGAAGGTCTTAGACGTCAGATCGACACCACTTGCATTGGATGGTGCCGTAGCTCACACCACTTTTTCTTTTGTTTTCATGTTCTTCACATTCCAGGCTTGAGCTTCCACTTTTGTAGTAATGGAATTGTGACTATCAACTCCTTGTCAATGCAGTGCTGTCCTTGTCACTGTTGTCCTCCGATTTATGCTCTCTGATTGTCATTGGGACCGGACCAATGTGTCCATCTCAACTTTGACATACTTGGTAAATGTGCCAGTTTGACTATTGAGTTGCTTGATCTTCTCCTCCACCAATCTGTTCCATCAACTAATCCATCTGTTGATCCATATATGCATTAATCTAGCAGTACACCGACGGACACTTCGCGTGTATCTTATTGGATTGTTGCCCCTCCGTCGGGCATGCCATCCGTTAAATCTTCAAACTCTTTTCTAATGAATCTTGGATTTGTTCTTTGATATTTCCAGATCACTTGTAAAAATAGGAGATCTCGAGTTTTACATCATCAGTATAGTTATGATTCTCTAGCAGGCCATCACTTTTATCATGAGGATGATCGAGTAGAATACCATTGCAACTACTAAGGCCCAATTTCGGGATGCCGCCACCTTCTTGCACACAAAGAGGCACTCTTTGATGATGTGTAGATGTCAAAGTATGCAGTCGACCAAAAATCTCATACAGTATTTCCTCCATAAAATCACATCTCCTTTCTAATTACTCCATAACTCACCTCTCATCTCTCTCCATTGATCTCATTCATGCGGACAAATGAACTGGTTCCGATACAATTTGATGTAGAATGGTTGAGAAAGAAGGAAAGAAGAGGAGAAGAAGAGACTTTTGCACAAACCAACCAATTCAACGAGGTTGATTTTTAACAGTTTTCCCGTCTAAGAGAGCATTTTCTCCTGATTTACACCTTGTTTATTCTAATATATAATTCACCAACTTTCTTCATACATACAGGCTTTGGGATCTTATATAGACCAAAATACAAATGATAAATATCCAAAAAAGATCTTAAAAATCTAAACTTACACTAATTTAAGATCTAAAACATATCCTAAAGATTGGCATCAGAATTTTATGTCCAAAAAGGAAATTTCTAACTATTAAAAAGATTCTAAATCTTGAATGATCTTCCCAAAGTAACTAAATATCCTGAGCACGGCTGTTTTGTACAAAAGACAGATCCAAAGAGATCTTACAAATCTAGGCTTTACTAGTTATAGTTCTAAATCATTCACCCCTCTGAAGCATGAGGCTTAAGCTACATCCAGTGCTTGTATATGCTTGTTTTTCCTTTTTGTAAACATACTACATCCCTCCAAATGTGTTGCATAATGATATGACCTCCTTGGCATTTGCAAGGGGGCTGGGCCTCAAACTTAGTTACAATCATGGTGTGCCGTAAAGGACGTTACGGGGCTATAAAGGCCGTTACGTAAAGGTAACGGTGGCAACCGTTACATGTTAAGGGGTTATAACAACCGTTATGGGAAAAGATGACCCATAATTGTTGTGGATAGCACGTTACATCTCCTATAAAGGCCATAATAGCTCCGTGATGTTCTATTACAGGGCATAAGTTTTTCATATTTTTTAATCAACATTACGGGGCAGATACATGTTTTTGGGGGGTTTCTTCAATAAATAAAAATAAAATAAAAAAGAGAGACCGTAACGGCCGTTACGGGGCCATAACGACTATTATGCCCCGTATCGTAAAGGTAACGGTGGTGGCTGTTACAACCATTGTTACCATTACGGAACACCTTGGTTATAATAATGAAGTTTTTAGTCTAGTTGGGACCAGTTGCCTCATCAATTGTGCAATAATTTTACCAAATTAATAAAAGAAGCAGTACATATGACGTGATGTAATTACCCTTCTTATAGATGAAAGTGATTTTTTGCTTTTGCTAAATATCACCTTTTTTATGGGTGTTTAGTGCATTTATGAATTCAAGGTACAAAAAGTGAGTTGCAATCTGACAATGGTGGTAGATTCATAGTCAAAAGAAAACAACATGTACATTGTATAATTCGATGGAATCATGGACTTGAGGTGCCATTTTCTCTGGCCCAGTTATTGCGGAAGGCGATTCACAAAATGTCATCTTGTGGCTACCATAAGTCTTCCGAGCCTTGGAAGTTGAAGTTCTTCTTAAACGAGATTCAGGGTCTTGCGTACATGCTGAACATCTCATTTGTCCATGTTGGTAGAAAGGCAAATGATGTTTGATGTATTAGCTAAAGAAGGTGTTTGTCAAGAGGCCCTCTATATCATAATTCATTTTTGCTTCGATTTTGTTAAATTTTCCATTGCCTTCCATGGAGGAAAAAGTTGCAGGGAACCAAAGGAGGTGATAAATGGAAATTGCATTGAGCAGGTGACGAGGACATCACATCACGTACACCTTCACGTACATATCGGAGGAGGAGGTGGGCCGCACCGATTTCTCTATGGCTTAGCGAGTATTCATGTTGAAGAGCCCATGTGCATGTGCGAGCATCTAGAAAACCCCACATTGGGAAGATGCACATTGGTTGCTTTAGGGAGTGACTTGGACAGTTGGATTTGAGGGACATGATGATCGGGTCATTGGATTGCATGGATTACATGATCGGGCCGTTGATCATGGACCATTCTTGTCATTATAGGACATTTATGTTTTAGGATTTACTTTTTGATTGATTTATGCTTTGGACACCTTATGAGTGGTTTTATTTGATTATGGTTATTTTGGTCAAAAGTCATTAAATAAGGTCTAATTTGTAAATTTGAAAAGTCTTGAGACAATATAAGGGGGGGGGGGGGGGGGGGTGGTTCCCTCCTTAATGCTTGGTTTTATTTATGAAAAAATGGAAGAAGAAGAGAAATCTCTTGTTTTCTATCTAATCTTCATGTGATGTGAGGATATCTTCCATGTGACTTGGAAGGAAGATCAGTGCGATACCTATTTTCATCAATGGAAGTGCGAGGCTTCCTTCTATCCCCACATTCATATCTCTTCATCAACAATCGAGGTATTTCTTCAAGTTTCTTATTTTCTTCTTCTTGTTTTCCCCAAAATCCATCAACAACCTTCCGATTCTCCTCCTTTACACCTTTTTTAACAAGCTGAACCATAGGAAAACCCAACCCTACCTAGCCCACACGTGTGACCATACGACCACATGTGTGAACCCATAGGGTTGGCCATACAGTCCCACTCCTTGTCCCTTTGGCCTTCTACTACCTCTACATCCAAAGCCCTAATTCCCATTTACTAATACCTAAATCCCTTAACTCCTCTATTCAATTCCCCATTTTAACCTTAATTCCACCATTTTCCCCAAACCTTCCTAACCCTAGCTTCACCCACACCCAAATCTAGTAAACCCTATGTAGTATTAGACCTTCCCCTTTAAAATAGGCCTAACCCTATGTTATTTGGATGTTTCTACATCCATTAGATCCTAGTTTCTCATGTTTAATGGGCTTGTAGGATGATGCTTGGCAACCTAGGTTTAAACTATGCATGATTTCCTTTAGAATCTTGATTTTTCCGATGACAGTAGCAAGATTTATAGTTTTCATTAATTAATTTAAATTTGCTGATTGATCTCTCTCATTATTTGAGTTCATGCATTGGTCCTACATCAATAGGTCTTCTGCTTTGGTCCGATGAAGGGCAGAAATATAAAAAGTGCTCGAAAATAATGTATAAGAGTGAATGTCAGATGCCTCGTTCTTCATCCAAAACAATAAAATGTGCATTTTGCATATATTTTCCCTGTAGCTTCTCGTTACTAATTCATTCATTTCATGATGTGATCTTTGCTTGTTGTGTTGTGCCTTCCATAATGATCTTGAAGATACACATTCATGAAGTAATCAGCATGTGTGACATTTCCCGAGTAGTTTAAGGCTTGTAGTTTTATAGCATGTATTTATTATTATTTTTTTTTTTTCTAGTTTTTGTTTGATGAATCCCATTTCTATTGTCCATGCCCTGCATGTACATTTTTTCCAGTTTGTTTCTCTAGGTTTTTTGGTGTAGCTGCTGACTTCAAGTTATTGCACTTTCAGGGAGGAAAGATTCGTGGCAAACTTGGGGCAGAACTACAGGGTACTGCGGGTGTTGTTGTAGAAGAGGGAAGTGCTGGAGAGGCTGGGAGAGAAGCATCTCAGAAGGGCATGCACAAGTAATATGATTAAGATTATTATTATTTTTTTTTTTTGTAGGCAGCTTCTCCAGGAATTTTTCATATTATGGATAAAACTGAACTTCTTCTTTGGATTCCAGATCCATCTTTTGTCTAAGCCCTGCAGGAGATACTCCATCATCTGCTAGGCTTTTTGATGCCATCGTCAGCGGGTGTATACCCGTTATAGTTAGTGATGAACTAGAGCTGCCTTTTGAAGGCATACTTGATTATCGGAAGGTATGTATTCTTAATATCATACAAGTTTCCTTCACTAGATATCTCTCGTACTCAAGAGTAAAAAAAAAGAAGAAGAAGCTTTTTGTGTATGAAAGCTATCTGAATCAAGGTCTCAAGTATCAGCCTGATACATACCGGTTTCAGTCCCAAGCAATCTACTACACCCTACTTCACAAAATAGTCGGGGTAACTTTGTCTGAATCACCCTGACTTATCCTTGTCGGGTGGACTCCGATGGGTTGGCGACTTGTACCGAGTCATCCCGTGCAACTTCGCTACTTAAATGGTTTACTGCTAGCTGTGTGTGTGAAATCCGCCCCATCTATCTGCTGTGCCCCTCGATATTTGGCCCTGAGCCAAAAAAGTTAGGCTAATCAAGAAATCAAGTGGGTCACAACACAAGGAACGATGGGGAAGGATGCCCGCCATAGAAAAAAATAAGATTCTGTGTTGTCTCCTCGTGATATTTGTATGCCATCCAATCCGTTAATAAGTTGTGCCCCAACGAGATAAGGTACACCCCAAAAATCAAGCAAATCTATAGTACAAGTGGATCACACCATTTGAATTTGAAGGTTTGGGCACATTTTTACATTGTTTCCTATGGTTTGCCCTATCTGAATTTTGGATCAGTGTGATTTTTGTGTCGTCTTCATGGTGGGGCCCGTTGATGCATGATTTGGATTCCACACAAACATCACATTGGGACCTCAAATAACTCAATCATGGGTAGCCCACAAACAACTACACCTTGACTGTAATGCTGCCTCGATTGAAAAGCTTGACTCTTTGTTTTTATCAATGAGAAACGTTAATACTCTAATAGACTTCATGGATGATACGCAGGCACTTAGAAATTGCATATGTCACAGCCAAGTAATTTAATCTAAGCAGTCCAGAATGTGGGTCCCAATTTAGATGTATTATGAACCAAAAACTACACTTATTTGATTACCTAACGATTGGATTGGTGGACATTTATTCATCCTCAACATCATCTAAGCCGCATCCGAATTAATTGGGGTAGGCTACATAAATCCTGTTCATTATTCCTCTCTATCAAGGGCCAGACCTTCAATTCATCCATAGGTCATCAAGTCTTTTTGTACTACCTCCATCCAGGTCCTTTTGGGTCTTTCTAATTAATTGGTGGACATTTATTGGATGGTGAAAAGTGAAAAAATATCCAATGATCCTATTTCCTCAAACAAGTGTCCACAAATCAGAGGTTTCGATTGCTCAACCAAGGTTTTGAGACTGTGACTTAGAGAGTAGGTTGCACAATTTAGTCAGTTCAATTTGCGTCAACAGATGCCTCATAAACGGTTTCTGAATGCCTGCATATCAAGCATCATAAATGCCAAGTATCAAATAACTCCCCTTGATTGAAGTTATGGCCCTTGATAGAGTGGAATGGCAGAACAGGATTCATGTAACTGACCCCAATTAGTTGGGATAAGGCTTCGATAATGATGATGATGATAGTGAATAGTGATGATTGCTGAAGCAGCATATTGTTCTGAATGACATAGATGTTGTATGTGCATATCGCTGTCCTAGTAAATGTTTAGTTGACAACCTTCTTTTGAACCTTACTGTATGCATCATCTTATATAAAAAAGACTCAATAGCTGTTTCTTTAGATGATGTTTGACTGTAATTTACTTGCCTTGGACTTTATGCCATTTACCCACCAAGCCTATTTATTGTTCATATATCTTAGCTTTGTTACAATCTTTTAAAAAATAATAAAAATTGTGTACATCGGATTCTTTATTTTGGTTTCATTTTCCTGTATGAATAGGAGCTTTGCTAGGCCCACATGCATGTGCAATAAAGCTCATGTACATCCCACACACGGGTTAGCATGGCACGATAGGTCTGAGATCCAATCCATCCATCAGAATGGCACTACTATATTGATGCCCCTCCGAAGAATCAGGTTGGTCCACTGGTGGACCACAGTTTGCAAAACAAATGTACGACTCTCAAAAACTTGGCCAAGTTTTCTAACCCTTCCAGGTGTTTCCAATATTGGGGCCCACATGCTGATTGGACAAACCCGATGGATGGATTAGATTTCACACGCATGTGCCATGCTGGCATATGTATGGCTTTGTACATGAGGTTTATTGCAAATGCGTTTGCCCTTGGCAAAGCTCATATGAATAGGGACATATGATGACTAGACAGGAATCAATTGTAACCAAAGAATTTCATTTTCCTTGTGCGCAGATGGCTCTGTTTGTTTCTTCAAGTGATGCTATGCAACCTGGCTGGCTTATCACATTCCTCAAGAGCATCAGCCCCATGCAAATTAAAGAAATGCGTGTCAACCTTGCCAAGGTTTGTGATTTGATCTGCCTTGCATATCTTTGTTGCTAGCCAGAGAAAAGCAATGGCTTTTAGTATAGGAGAAATCATGTATAACATTTGGAGGAAATATATGGATCATGTGCAGCAACAATGGTACAGTTTGCTGAGCACTCTAGGATTCCATGCACGTGGGTCTCAATGTTAGGTGTTCCGAACCGTTGGCTTGGGCCACACTGTGGAAGATTCTAACCCTCATATTAACAGCCTACAAATTAGGCGGTTGATGAATCACAGTTTCCTTTTTAGATAAGATTCATTACTCGTTTTTAAAAAAAAGGTGTTTAGGGAGAAAATACTGCAATTTTCCACACTCAGTGGGGAATATTACAAAGATCAAAGGGTTTGCATCTTCTGTTTTGGAAGATTTTTTGGACAACCCCCCATCCATGGCAGGGCCCTCAAGTCAATGGTCTGGATCACTGAATCTTGGCCCCCCTCGTGCACTATGCTGCTAATGTGCAGCATCATATAATTTCTCATATGTGCACGCCAAAAGCTAATTTGTATTTGTTACTGACAGTACTCGAGGCATTTCATATATTCAAGCCCGGCGCAACCTTTGGGTCCAGAGGATTTAACTTGGAGAATGGTATGTGATTCTCTCTACTTTTACAATGGAGACTGACTTTATAATTTTTGTTTGTGGCATGGGTTTGACCCATGTGCGCTTGCCACAGTATTACCGTGTCGTTATATATCCATGGTACATCTCCACGTGAACCCCAGTCCAGACCGTCAAACTCATCAGGCCCTTTTGTTGATTGAGCATGGCTGGTAAATGGACTCAGCAGATGATCCTAATTCCAGACTGTCCCATAGTAGCCATCTAATGGGTGAAATCAGACATTTTGGATCTTCCGATCAGCGTGAGATCCAGCCCATGTTCCATCAACAATGAGACCCAATATTTTGACAAAGGATCAGTTTGTGTGTATGCCACGTGCTGTGGATGAATTACTACTCTTGCCTTTGTGGTACTAATTTTAAAATGCATCTCATGTTTACAATGATAATTTTTTGAGAACTTCCTCTCCATCTGAATCAAATGATGCAAAATTGACGGATTATATTACAAATCCACCATCTGTGAAACTGAAGTTTTTGCAATTTTCCTAATCATATAAAAAACAACATCGGATTGTAAACTCTCGTTTCAAAGAAAGCAGGTTTCATAGATCAGTTGCTATATATTTGCACTTCTATGCATGCTTTTGTTTCGAGAATGCAGATTACATAGATCAGCTGCTATATGTTTGCATTCCTATGCATGCTTTTGTTTCGAGAACACAGATTCCATAAAAGGATTGTAAAAACCATCTTCATCTTCTCCTTCTTCTCCTCCTCCTTCCTCCTCCTAGATTTTTAGTCAAGGTTGCGCTTGGTTGCACCAAATTAAACTAATGAGTAATGCAATCTAACAAAATTTCATGATATTTGGTGCAATCAAACGCAACCTAAAGTAATAGTGGAGTGTAATAATCAAGTATAAAGGTAAAGAAAGAGTAATGAAACTGATTTAATATTGTTACTTATATTATTTTTACTAAAAGCATTGAAAAGATTAACTAATTTTTATTGAAAATAGAAAAATGTAACAAATCATTGAAAGCATTGAAAGCAGTAATAGTTTTTAATGTTATAGTGAAAAATAACTTGTAATGTGAGCTACATAGCATGCAGCGTATGCAAATTATCATGCAGCATGGCAAATGGGTGTGAGATCTAAATCATCTGTCAGCTCGGTCCGACCTTCCACATGTTTTCCCCAAAAATAAAATAGTGTCCAATCAGCATTTGGGCCACAATATTGGAAGCAGGTGTTAGTTTAGAAAACTTAAGCCAATTTTTTCATCGCCGTATGTTTTGTTTTTACAAACACCTGACCAGTGGATCTACCTAAATCTTGGGCAAGGGCATCAATATAGTGGTGCTGTTCTGATAGATGCATTGTATCTCAGACCTATTTTGCCATGCTGTCACATGCGTGGCATGTACATGAGCTTTTTTGCATGCATGCACACTTAGCAAAGCCCCACTAACGGTTACTTCAATGGAAAAGCTTTTTCCGTTTCCCTGGATTTTCAAGTTCGTTCAAATAAAGGGTAGCTTCCATGGGGAATTGCATATTCCCAATGCCCATGCTATTGCATTTCACGAATCTCATTTTCACAATTAATTGACGTCTTACTTGATTTAGAAATATTTCAACCGTAGCCTTCAATCTGATGGTCCCTTGCAGTTCATCCTGAAAAACGAATTTAGTGGAGCCATGTTCATCTGTGTGATGCGTCTAATCCTGAACAAACTGGGATTCCTAATAATCAAATCCCTATCCTTGTTGGGGAATATCCCTAGAACTCCAAGGAAACCACAACCCAGTTGACAATGAAGATGTCGAACTTGTGATTGAAGATTCAGACACTTATTATAAAGATTCTCTTGGTTTTTTCTCCTTCCAAAGCACCCACAGGATTATGAAGGGTGCTGTTTTCCACAGGACCTTCCACCTTGTCCTCTTTCACGACTGACTGTAGCTTTTGCATTTTTACATTGGTACACATATCAAACTCTGGTAGGCATCAGTCCAAATAATGATGTGAACTTCCAAACACCATGCTCTCTTTCCCACAAAGGTCTCACTTGTGTAGAACATCTAAGCCGTGCAAGAGGTGGGCCTCACTATAAAGGCCACTTGGGGTGAAACCCATTTGCTGGGCCACACCCCGTAACATTTGGTTGACCATTGCTTTTCCATTGACTTAGATGGTGTAGCCCTTCTGATGGGTGGACCATCCCACTCTCGCGCCCTTACGATCTTTGTGATGTGTCCCTCCTTTCAAACTTCTCTTTGCCCAGTTCTTTCTTAAGTACGCGACATTGAATAATTGGTATTTTTTTTTGTCCTGTGGATGCTACAGATTGCTGGTAAATTGTTGAACATCAAACTGCATATCCGTCGGTCGCAGCGCATGGTAAAGGAATCAAGGACCTTGTGCACATGTGACTGTAAACGCGCCAACACCACCAACATACCATAACGATCCATCAACTCCATCTTGTATGCCTGTATGTAAGCAATTCTTTTTCTTTATTCAGTAGGGATCTTATAAATACCATTGATTGATTGTTAACACTCTCCCAGTGTCTATTATTAAGGAAAAAGAGAGGGAAAATGTCGGTGAAGAAACTATATAAACTGTATTGCAGCAAGATGAAATGGTCGTGGTCAAGGTTTTTGTCAGAACACTCGATCGAGCTTGTAAAACACTTCCTCACATGAGGTTTTTTATACCATGCTCTAGCGTGAAAGCTGGGGTTTTCAGTTCGTACAAGTGGGGCCCATGGTTTGATCACCATGTGGCTGTTGGTATTGTAGGCCCCCTCATGGGGTGTTGGACCACACATTGGTGATGAATGATATGATACACTAATCATGGCTTTGGATGGCCCACAAACCCAGAGTCTCCTACATTGTCACTCCTAACCCCTCAGCCACTGACCAACAAATGAACAGAACTCCAATATGTCATTGTACAACCAGGAATAAAATTCATGGGTCATCCAAAGTGGGCCCCATAATATTTTGATGTAATGGATCCTAACTATGGTGCACCACTTGTACAATCTCAAAAACCCTAAGAACACGATAGATATTTCTGAATGGAGCATGGTATGATTACTCTTTCCATCATTCAGTACAAGGGCCAGGGATGTGTGGCCCCGCAGACAATAGATGCACCCTGATTATGAAAGCCAATCGCCAGTGTGGTGCATGGATATGCTTGATGTGTTCCTAGGCTATTAGTGGGTCCCACTTTTATGTACTTGATTTGGAGTTGGGCCCTACTTCGAGTTTGGATTCGCAATTCATAGTTCCATTACCTGTCAATTTTCATCTGTTTGTTGGGAGTGTGCTTATTTATTTATTTATTTATTTTTAATTCATCTATTCATCAGTAAAATGCTCTAATTCAACATGATAAGATCTAATGGTTGCAGTTTGTGGAATTAATTGGCTAATTAGAAAAATGACTGATTTCTCCACCTAATCAAGAGGCTTTCCATTTCTTATTAGAGGTCCTCTACGAATGTGGGGTCCAAACCATCTGAATGTGCTGTCCAACCTATCCAGCAGGGTTGCCTCACCATGAAAGTGGGATGACTCTAAAATCAGTCTGATCCCCAATCATAATGTAAGCGATCTGATTTTGGGCCAGCTGTGCATTGTTTTCTACTGTGTGGCCCCACCTGATGATTGGATGGGCCAGATTTTTTTGGGTATTCCATCATCATCATTGAGGTTATTTGAATACACAGGTTGGATGGCATATGCAAATGGTGCCCCCACGAGTGCAGAGAGAGACTTGGTCAAAGCCCTGCCAAACGGTGGACCCCACTGTGATGTGTATGAGAAACCCACTCCTACCATCAGGTGCATCAGCCCATGTTACACTCAAGGCCCAAAAATCAGATACATTCATGAATCAGATGGACCACACGAGTAGAAACAGTGGGCCACCCTCCAAACAGTTAACCTTATGAAGTAACTGATGGTTGGAGTGGATTTTAATCGCGGTGGGGCCCCAAAAAACTTGTTGGGGCCCATAAAAGTTTTGGATGAAGCTGATATTTGTGTTTTTCCTTCATCCAGGTCTGTCTAACCTTTCAACATGTTGTATGAAAAATAAACATAACCGGCAATCAGCATCCAGTAGCAAAACTATTTCCTATTTGGAGGAGGATGCTCTTTCGGAAATAAACTATAGATGCTCTCCTCCCACGTAGAACAAATTTTTATGTTATATGTCACTTAGAACATTCTGAGCCGTGAAAATGGTGGGTGCCATGAATATCATTTGGCGAAAAAATAGGAACAATCTATTCATTAGGTAGGCCACAAGCCTTCATTGAGTCAGACCATCGTCCGCCCATTGATGTCGACCCTGTAACCTATCTAATTAATAGACCATATTGGTTTTGGCGGCTCCGGGTGATCTTTATCAGTCGTCTCGCCATTTAAACGGCTCGGATGATATAAACAGGTAAAATTTTTGGCAGGAAAGAAACAAGACATGGTCGGCCCACTCAGCCAATTCCCTTCCTTTTTTCTTTTGTTTTTTTAATTTCTTGGCAAGCATCAGATAGTAGATGGGCCAACAACCAGATTGCATTGTAAGTGGGCCCCATATGTCCAATGACGTTGATTCATGTCAATGAAAGCGAGCCCCACTACTAAACTGCGAAGCAAGTTACACTTGCTCTTGGAAATGCTAGGTTTTATTTTGGTGGGCCACCGGACCTAAAACTAGCAACCATATAAAATCCCAAACTTGTTCCTACTCGGTATTTTCTTTAGGGCCTTTTTCTAATGCAAATTTCGTCCGTTGATCTTCGAAACACGGATTTTGGGTGGGTTTTCAAATGGCGATAGAACTCTTCGTGCATGTGTTTTGATGGTCCGAAAAGGCCCTTCAAACGGTCTATTTGCAAGCCCTTGAATTGAATGGCTAACATCATATGGTTGCTGAGAACGCTATTACAAGTTTACAACATGATAATGATAATTGGACGCGGATTTCACAGGAAGTTCCTGCTCTGGGAACCCAGGTGGGGCCCACTGTGATGTTTGTGAGAAATCCTCCCCATCCATCCATAGGACATTTTGCCAAAAATGAACCGTATCCAAGGCTCAAGTAAGCCGAAAATGCGATAATTAAACGTCCACAGTTGAATATTCGTGGGGCCACAGAAGTTTTGATTCATGCTAATATTTTTGTTTTCTGTTCATCCCAATAGGAATGGCGTTATTAACTGTATGGATGGCATCTAAACATCACTGTCGGACCCATGGAGGTTTCAACGGTAGGAATTTCCCTAACCACATTTTCCTTTAGGACGGCTCACTTTTGTTTTGGATACGGTTCTTTTTTGGCAACATGTCTTAAAATGAACTCACAAAACGGATGAACAGGGAGGATTTCTCACAAACATCACAGTGGCCCACATAGGTTCTCACGCGCAGGAACTTCCTGTGAATGGAAAAAAACAAAGATCAGCTTCATCCAAAACTTTTATGGCCCTAAAAAGTTTTTAATGGTCGACGTTCATTCAACACTGTTTTCCTGTAATGTTGTCCAGTTGAGATTGTGATATACCTCATTTTTGGTCTCATTCCGTAAAATGATCTAGAAACATAGATGGACGGCATGGATGAAACACATACATCATGGTGGAGCCCACGTGGCACCGACCACCAGCCGAGTAGCCAATCTGTTTCCGCGGAAGCGGCCTGGATACTGAGAGGATGAGCAGCGAGACTAGGTACTGAAGTGACGTCACCAAGTTATGTGGGCCCCATCATGATGTATGTTTTGTATCCACGCCGTCCATCCATTTGGAAATATAATTTTAGGTAAAGAACCAAGGAATGAGTCAAATCCAAAGCTCCAGTGGACCTCACCACAGAAAACAGTGGGGAGAGTGACGTCCACCATTAAAAGCTTAAATAGGCCACAAAAGCTTTTGATCAAGCTAATATTTGTTTTTTAGCTTCTTTCATGTCTGTGTTAAATTGTGAACGGGTTGGATTTCAAATAAAAATCACAGTGAGCATTAGGAAGGTTTCAACGGTAGGCATCAATCTCCCCACTGTTTTTTGTGGTGGGGTCAACTACATATTTGGATCTACCTCATTCCTTAACTCATGCCCTACAATTAAATCTCCAAATAGATGGACGGTGTAGATAAAGCACATACATCAGAGTGGGCCCACATAACTTAGTGACGTCACTTCCGTGGCCAATCTCGCTATTCAACCTGTCAGTAGCTGATCCGCGTCAAGTAGAATGCGGATTGGCTGGTGTACGTCACACCAGCTATATAGATATAGCTGCTGTAATGACGTCAGCAAGTTTTGCTATCTTGACGTTAGCAAGTTCTGTGAATCCTATCATGAGGTATGTGTTATATCCAACCCGTCCATCCATTTGGCGAGCTCATATTAAGACTTGATACGAAAAATAAGACATATCAAACTATCAAGTGGACCACACTGCAAAAGGCGGCAGGGAATTGAACATGTACCATTAAAACCCTTTTTGGGGTCACATACATCAAGGTGGGCCTTATTTGAAGGTTTTGTTGTTAATGGTGCTCAATGCTACACGACACATAGTGACAATCTTCCCGCTGAGAGGAATCAAGGGCCTTATGAATAATGATATTTTAGTTTTTATTTTAGTTTGTTTGAATTAAATATAATAATTTTATTTTCACTTAATAAAAAATTAAAAAGTAAAACATTTCTAAACGGGAGATAGGGGCAAATGTGTCAAATTAACATATTCTAGACATTTAAGATGTTTGTCATTGAACATGTTGTTATGTTCTTTCAAATTCAGTACTTAATTTTCAGACTTCACCAATACTTATCAAACAAGTTTTTCGACTTCAGATTTCAGATTTGGTCTTTAAACTTCAGATTTAACAAACGGGGCCTTAGCCAGTGATCCATGCCGCTCGTATTACAGCAACCCGTATCATCTCCGTGGGGCCCACCAAGATGTATATGTGAAATCTGATCTGCCAACCTTATACATCCCATTTTAGGAGGTACGCCCGAAAAACGTTTACCTATGTTGTGGACCACTTGAGTTTTGGATCGGCATCATTTCCCAGCTTACCTCCTAAAATGGGACTGTCTCGAGTGATGGATGGATTGGATGTCAATTATACATCATGGTGGCCCGACAGATTTATGTTGCCCTTGATCGCAGCCAGCCGTCTATGCATGCATCTCTTTCCATCAGATGGGTGTAGATATCAGTATGATGGGGTCCAACAGTGCAGATGGGCAGGTTAGCAATGGCCTAAGAAGCGAGCCTGATGGATTAGTAGGATCCAAGCCCAAATCGGCGTAGCTATGCCCAGACCAAAACAGACAGAACTGGATTCCAGTCCAAGCAAAAGAATCCAACCCAGATTGTCTGCAGTCCTAAAATCTGTGGGCTGACTGTGATGTACGTATTATATCCAATCCGTCCATCCATTTCACCAGCTCATTTTAGAATATTAACCCAAACTTGAGAAAGATCCTAAGCTCTAGTAGACCACACCACAAGAAAAAGCAGGTATTGAACGCCCACAGCTGAAAACTTAAAAGGGGCCACACAAGTTAAGGGTCGAGATGATGTTCCAGGTCGGAGTAATCTTTAGGAGTTGGAAGGCAACACACCACTGGGCATCTTATCCCCACCGTTTCCTGTGCTGTGGCCCACTTGAACTTTGGATCTACCTCGTGTTTGGACTAAGTCCAAAAATAAGCTGGTGAATGAGATAGATGGAGTAGCTACAGCACATACAGAGAGTTATGGGCTGCAGGTGATCCCCCTTCAAAAGAACCATGCTATGTCAGGAGATGAAAACAAAGGAAGCGGATTGCCACCGACCCTGGTGGTGTATTGACATCAACAAGTTCTGTAGGCCCAGCCATGATGTATCTGTTATATCCACACCGTTCATCAATTTTGTGAGAACATTTCAGGGCAAGACACCAAAAAGTGCGGCAGATCCAAAGCTTAAGTGGACCACGCCAAAGAAGGCAGTGGGACAATGATGCCCAATGTTGAAACCTTCCTAGGGCCCACCATTATGTTTATTTGCCACCATTTTTTATTATTTATTATTATTATTTTTTTATTTTTTTGTTTGTTTGTTTCAGGAAGAACCTTTAAAGAATGAAAGAGCCAAAAAAGGTGTTGTTGTCTCGCTTCCTTTCTGGCCTTGGAAATCTCTACTAAAATCAAAAGGTGAGTAATTTGATACTCTTGCCTGCATACCGCACTTGATACACCAGGCACTTAGAAATAGTACCCGTGGAATATTAATTCAAATTAAACCAGCTGAACCGTGGAAACTACTCCCATAGGTTACAATACAAAAATCGGATGGGCTGAAAATTCATACTCTGATTTGCAGACATTTGGTTTTTTTTTTTTTTTTTTTTAAATTAGTAATTAGACCATTGCATTTTTTTTCTAACCTATCCATTAGATGTCCATCAATCAAGTTGGACCATCAAATAAATGTAACTTTTGGTCCATGAAGCATTAAAGATTTTGCGTATAAATGGGCCAGCTTAGTTTAAATTACAATGTATGCAAGTAATTTCCGCCTGCCTGCACAACATCCCTCACACTTTGCCGGAGTTTCAAAATACCTTGCAAATCAAAATGTCTAAATCCTAGGTCTCATTATACATTTGGGATAAAGGAAATGAGATTGTGAATTTGGTAATATCTAAATCCTAGGTCTCATTATAGATTTGGGATAAAGGAAATGAGATTGTGAATTTGGTAATGTCTAAATCCTAGGTCTCATTATAGATTTGGGATAAAGGAAATGAGATTGTGAATTTGGTATATCCATGAACTTGTCAAATTCACGGATTTGCATCGGATTTCGCATGGGCAAATTTCAAAGTTCACTGTTTGGGAGCATTTGTTACAAGGGTAGAACAGTTCTTGCAAAGGAATTTCTTGCTTTTAGGGTTGGGCCTAGTCTTTAGTTTTTTTGGGGGAGGATTTGGATTTATCCCATAGCAATGGATTTATAGAGGTGTGGATTTGGGATATCCATAGATTTGGCAAAACCCCAACAATAAAGAAGAAGAAGTGGCAATTTGAAATCCCTGGATTTCATGCATCCCTACCCCAAATTCTTCGCCCAAATAGCCTCTACGCAAAACTCTTGGGGGATAAAATATTAAAGGACAACGAATGTAGCAAAAATGAGGAAGTTGAGATGGATAAGTAGCAAGACATGAAAGGATCAAAATAGGAATGAATGCATTTCGAGGGAACTTGGGATTAGCATCGATAGGTAACGAGGGAAATTGATTTAGACGGTTTGGCCATGTGCAACAGTTCAGAGTCAGATCGAGTTGATGTTCTAAAAGGATGAAGGGAAGGCCAAAACAGACATGGTAGAGGTCGTAAGAAAAGACTGGAGGACCTATAATTTTTGGATTTGGTCAGCGGTAGATTGGAACGGCAGAATTGGATTCCCATAGCTGACACCAATTAGCTGGGATTAAGGCTTATATGATGATGATTAGGCACATGTAAGACCCTGTTAGCATGTCGCTTAAAACTGAGTTAATCTCATTTCAGTTAAAAGTAATTAGGAATTAGAGATTTTGGCATGTAGATTAAAAATAACCTTGATAACCATTATATATATAAACTATGATCTTCGATACTTAATTTTGTTAACTGAAATTAGATGGATTCATTTTTGAGTGGCAAACAAACAGCGAATTGGATTTTACTATCCAGATTCCAGCTAGATGATTTGTGGGTCCCCCCAATTTACACAATTTAATTTGGGTTAATGAAAATCCATGCTCACAATTTTCAAGTGACTGTGCATCAAGCATCATAACCGATAAAATAAAATAAAAATAAAAACCATCATATTTTGCTAGGGTATCAACTGTGTTAGGTAAACTACTGGTAGTTTGAATAAAACTGAATTTTTAGTTAAAAATTTCCTTCTCATTCCCTCAACCATAACATCATAACACCATCCATCAACACTGGTAATAGGTAAATAAATGGCAGGGCAGACCACACACCATCCATCTGTTCATCTATCCATCATTCCACTCATCAGGTGGACCACATAAGTCAACATAACATGTAAGACTATTGGTCTGTGTTTTTTTTTTTTTAACTCATCCTTTTCCCATGAAGTGCACCTGCTGATACAAATCCACCTGTGCACACCTGCTGGGGGGCCACCCTATATTGATGGCACAGTTTGGCCTTCAGGCCCATTTGGACACACCATCAATAGGGGTTTTCAAAGCCTAAATGCCATTTTGAGATGGAACCCCTTTTCTAGTCATGCGTTTGCATGCACTTCCGCAACCTCTGTTTTATCCTCCACTTGACAAAATGTAAACTAAAATGCTGACTCGTAGAAAACCAATTGGATTGGTTTTTGGTGATTTCACTAAATAAGTCGCTTTAGTGGAAGTCCCGTCCAAGCAGGCCCCTAGCAAGGCTCTTGGAAGCAGACCAACACCAGGGGAGGATTAAAATAAAAGGATTGGAGAAACAAGTAGCACCTATAAAATACCTAAGTCATTACATATATAAAAACACTTAAGCATAGTTATAAGGTGAATAGGGAAAGCCTGATTAGTCTCAACACAATCATAAATACTAACTACTTGCATATCCGAAAAAAGGTATGGTTACGCAGTTCTGCACCTGTATATAACCGGAATGTGGATTCACGGCAGTGGCAATGGATTCCGCCCAAGATTTCTCCAGTCGCCGCTGACCACATATACAAAAAAGGAGATCTGAAGCAAAGAGAAAAAAGAGGTCATCATGTTATAGATGTTAGAAGAAAAGTCCATTCTCAAACTAAATAGCAGCTGCATCTGGGAATATGATAGTGAGGCATTTGAGACTCAAACAAAGCAATAAGCATGAGCTTGCATCCACTGAAGATATTCATATGAATGGAGAAACGAGGTATAAATCTGAATCCTAGTATTCTCACACACATGCCACGTAGCATGCCAATGGGGCATCGGTTTGAGATCTAGGCCATTCATCTCGTGGGCCCCATCATTGTGTTGTCGTCCAAGAATAAGCTGGACAGTTAGCAGGTTGGGCAAAAGTGTGTGGAAAAAAATGCGCAGTTAGAGGAATAGGCAACAGGCTCCCATTCAGTATACATGTGACCCTCATGGACCGCAATGGCTTGGACATGCATGGTAGGTCTCACATGCATGTATTTGGGTGGTGCACCATTTTTGTTGTCAAAGCATTCTAGATTTTGCATGATTTGGATCTCCCAGGGTTCCTTTCTGGTAAAAGTATAACCAGACTACTTCAGCTATGCATCTTGTACTTTAGGTTACGACTTGGAATTTCGTAGTTCTCATGGCAGATAGGATGCGCCAGCGTCAAATTAAAATGTGGTTCAGATAAGTACATGACCCAGATAGGATGCGCCAGCGTCAAATTAAAATGTGCACACCCAGATCCATAGCTCAACTGGTAGACTGAGTTGAGATACCTCGTTTCAACACTTGAGGTCTTGGTATCGATCCCTAGTGGGGGTGGCTAACAGTGGAGTGTGTGTACTGACATGGGTGTGTACTAACAAGCTAACTCAAAAAAAAAAAAAAAAACCGTCAAATTAGAATGTGGTTCAGATAAGTACATGACCTTCCCATGCTTATCTCAACCACGATTTGCCCTGTTCCCACTTTTCATATCTCATCCTCACTTTGAGGCAGAAATCTTGGGAGCCCAAAGACCAATTACATTAAGATCTGTTTGGATGCACAGTCAAAACCAGGGTTCGGAGTCGAAACCTTCTTTCCAATCTGAAACCCGGATTTTTCTGCCCAATTGGATCACAGTCCATAAAGGCCTTTTAAAATCCATCCAGATTGGTTTTTGAAGAAACAACAATACTGAAGTTGCAGGAGAAGGGCTCTTGCAGACAAGACCTTTTGCGACAGTTGTGTCTGAGCATGCCCCAAGCAAGGTAGGGAAGCCGCACTAACCATGGGCAGGCAACATATTGAAACACTACCTTAACTGATGATGATTATCATCATCATCTAAGCCGCATCCCAACGAATTGGGGTTGGCTGCATGAATCCTTTTCCGCCATTCCACTCTATCAAGGGCCATAAATTCAGTCTTTTCTTACTAATTCTACCAAGGTCCTTGCGGGCCTTCCCCTTGATGCTTTAGACTTTAAAAACTTCAACTTGTACAAACTCACCCCTAACCATGAGTTCTTGGTCTCCATTGCACATGACCAAACCATAGTCCACTTTCCCTCATCTTGTTACCTATTGGTGCTACTCCTAAATTCCCAAGAATGCATTC
This sequence comes from Magnolia officinalis, assembly GCA_021015155.1. Lineage (NCBI taxonomy): Eukaryota > Viridiplantae > Streptophyta > Magnoliopsida > Magnoliales > Magnoliaceae > Magnolia > Magnolia officinalis. The sequence goes on from JAJHSJ010000014.1 coordinate 59,168,603, forward strand.
ATTTCTAATTCCATCATTCCTTGTCTTGCCACTCATCCATCTCAACGTCCTCAGTTCAACTACACTCATCCTATGGACGTGGTGTTCCTTAACTGCCCAAATTCTGTCCCATAAAGCATGGCTGGTCTTATAGCCATCCTACAAAATTTTCCTTTCAGTTCGAATGGTACACGGCGATCACATAAAACTCCAGTGGCCCATCTCCATTTTTTCCAGGCTTGAATTCTATGGTCAACATCCTCAATCTCTTCACTCTCATCAACTTTTTTTTTTTTTTGACAAGTCGCTCTCATAAACTATCACCAAGATATCAAAGGTGGTCATTTTGGGAAACTTCTTGGTTAGCAATCTTTCACTAATTCCACATTTTCACTCTTATTGTTACTAAAATTGCGCTCCACACTCTGTTTTTAGTCCGACTAATTTTAAATCCATTAGATTCTAAGGCACATTTCCATAAATCTAGATTTGTGTTAACAACCTTCCTCTTCTTGATCAAAACTATACCGTCTACAAGCAACATACACCATGGGATATCTTCCTAAAAATGCCTCGTTATCTCATATCCGTAATCAACGCAAAAAGGTACAAGATCAATGCCGACCTCTAGTGCATGCCAACAGTAATTGGGAACTCACTTGTCTCCCCACTAGTGGTCCTCACATTTGTTACAGCTCCCTCATGCATATCCTTAATCATGTCAATATATATCCCCTTGAAACTCCTCTCCCAGCAACCACCAGATTAGCTCGCTCCTCTCACAATATTTCTCCATCAATTATCTAAGTAGGAAAATAGCTTCAATGGTAGACCTCTCTAGCAGGAAACCAAACTAATTTTCTAATACATACACCTCATGAAGTCTTTGCGCAATCCCTTTTTCCCAAAGTTTCATAGTATGGTCCATAAGTTTAATTCCATTATAATTAATGCAGCTCTGATGTCTCCTTTCTTTCATATAAATAGGTAACACAATACTTTTCCTTCATTCATCTGGTATTTTCTTCAATCTTACAATCTTGTTGAACAACTTTATCAACCAAAATAACCTAGTATCTTCCATACACATACAAACCTCTATCGGTATACCATCTAAACCAATAGCCTTTCTTGTTTTCGTCATTCTCAAAGCTTCTTTCACTTCAGATGTCCTAATCCTATGAAAGTATCCATGGATTCTGACGTTATTTGAGTTTATGCTTCCTTCTATATCTATGCTCTCCAAGTTATTGTCATTTAACAAGTTCTAAAAATAGCTTCTCCAACTTTCATTGATATCATTGTCCTTGACTAGTGCGGTAGTGCCCTTTAGTCATTGCTCTTAATGCACCTAACAAGTTCTTCATCTCTCATTTTGCAACTTAGAAGACATCTTCTCACCTTCTCTTGTCCACAATCTATTGTAAAGATCATCATAAGCCTTAAGTTTAGCCTCACTCACTATTTTATTAACAATTCTTATTTGCATTTTAATATTGTTCAATATTTTAATTATTTCTAGTCCCTTGCCAGGCTTTGAAACATGGACGTTTCTCGTTAATAGCTTTTTGTACATTGTCAGGCTTATTCTTATTTGCATTTTAATGGTGGGTGTTCAACACCACGATTTCCTGAGGTGTGGTCCACCTGAGATTTGAATCTGCTTTTGTTGCTTTCATGGCCTAAATTGATCTGGCAAATTGAATGGACAGACTGGATTAAATGCATGCATCATTGTGGGGCCCACAGTGCACTGTATGCAATCGGTGTTCAGGTTGAAGGCTCCACGTTGGTAGGGATTTTCGTCAGTTTAGAAACAATATTGCTCTAGACTGACGGACGTTAGAAAAAACCAATAAAAGGCACGCATTTGACACAACTTGATTAATTAGGTAGCTTAATGAAAACTTAAATTTAAAAAAAGGAACTAGGATGTAAATACAATATTAATGAGGTGCTTTTTTGTAAAATTCCCTATGTAATACTATGCATGCAGATTCTGTTACAGGGGTTTGCTAATTTCACATGCGTGCAGGAGCTGTGCACATCCACACACAGGCACATATGTCACAATGTGACATGCGTGTGGGATCTGAGCTTTCCATTGATGAACTGCAGTGTTCAGACCTTCTACCATAAAAATCAGGCCATTTCACACCTAAGGTGGGCCACAACATATCAGAACAAATGAATGGCTAGAATAAATATTTAAACAATCAGTTTACTTTACATGTTGTGATCCACCTGAAGAGCAAAATTGTGCTGATTTTTTACGCAAATAATCTCAGTATTATTTCCAAGTAGTTGAAAATTGGAATAAGGCTTAGATGATCCTAGAGCGACTACAGACCAGGTGCACTTGATCTTAAAACACCCTCAGTGTGTGTGTGAGAGAGAGAAGGTACTATGACGTCAACCTTATGGGACGCTTCCCATGAGGTCGACCTCTGTGTGCCCCACAGTGATGCATGTCAGGCATCCCTTCCATGGTGAGCCATGAGCCTACAAAATCAGGTCAATCCATGACATAGGTGGGCCACACCACAGACAACAATTGATAGTGGATGCCCGCCCATTGAAACCTTCATGATTGTATATAGGGCCAAGTGAGATGTGGTTTAGCCATCCAGCCTATGTATTGTGTGCGGCCCCCTTAGATGAGGGGTCACGCCAAATTTTAGGCCATTCCAAAACAAAGGTGGACCACCCCACCAAGTGCTTTTAGATGTATTAGGCATGATTTCCTATGGTTTCAGATGGTATGGTTCGCCTGAGTTTGGATACGGCTGGTTTTTGCACATCCCATAACCTAGAGGGGACCTACCAAATGTATGGCATGGATGTCCATCACACATCATGGTGGGGCATACAGAGCTTGACCTCATGGGAAGCTCCCATGAGGTCGTCCTCATCTATATTATATAATATATATATATATATATATATATATATATTATATATATATATATTCACACAGGATGCGGATTGCGTACTAAGTAAACTTTGTGGGGCCCACCGTGATGTATGTCCACACCGTCCATCCGTTTTATCAGCTCATTTTAGAGTATGGGCCCAAATTAAAGAATATTCAAAGCTCAAGTGGACCACACCGCAAGAAATAGTAGGAATTGAACGCCTACTATTGAAAACTTCTTAGGGGCTGCAAAAGTTTTGGATGAAGCTGATATTTCTGTTTTCCCTTCATCCATGCCTGTGTGACCTTATGAACAAGTTGGATGACAAATAAACATCATTGTGGGACCTAGAAAGGTTTCAACGGTGGACATCATTATCCCCACTGTTTCCTGTGGTGTGGTCCACTTGAACATTGGATACGCTTCAGTTTTCGCCTCATGCCCTAAAATGAGCTAATAAAATGGACGGACAGTGTGAATGATAACACATACATCACGGTGGGTCCTACAGAGTTTACTCAATACACAATCTGTGTACGCTCACACACTAGTTGTACATCCAACTCGTTCTCCTAATTTTGGGATTAATTAATATTAATAAATGTTCAGAAAGAAGAGTTATTTGATGACACTTTAGAAAAGGGGTGGCAGCTCGGGTGGGCCCCACCATGGTGTTAACGTTAAATCCACCCCAACCAAATTGTTGATGTGTGGACCACCTGATGTGTAGATACTACTGACCATCGGACTTGGAGATCCTCGTGGTGAGGACAATCTGTTGGAAGGGCTAGATGTCACATGCACTTAATACTTAATACTTAGGAAGTTATCATATGGGTGGACTGTAGCTTATGGTCCAACTGGTTAGACTTAAGAACTCTTTCTGGGAATATATCACTGTTTTCTGGGAACAAGTGGGAGACGGACACCCACCCTTGACTTTTGACAGGGCCCAATGTGATGTGCATGTGAGATCCATTCCGACCATTAGATGTGTAATCCCATGCTGGCCCTAGAGCCAAAAAATCAGGTTGACCCGTGATTCAAGTGGGCCACACTAATGTAAACAGTTGGGAGAGAGATGACCGCCCTTGATTTTTACAAGGCCCATCGTGATGAGTATGTAAAATCCAACCATTAGAATGCCACACCGAAAGATAGGCCTAGGGCCAAAAAAATCAGGCCCATACATGATTCCAATGGGCCACACAAAGGGTAATAGTTTGAAGGTGAGCTTTTCCATATACATTGTTTCTGATCGTGTGATCCACCTAAACCACAGATGAGGCTAGTTTTCAGGTCCTAGGTCTAACATGAGTTGACGCGCCTGACACTGTGGTGTTAATGTGAAATCCCACCCGAGCCACCAACCCCTTAACTCCTCCCTAAACATTTATTAACATTAATTAATCCGTAAATTATGTGAACTAGTTGGACCTCCCTCCCTAGCGTGGGCGTGTGTTTGGGGGGGGGGGGGGGGGGGGGGGGGGGTTATTGACCATATAATCCTGACACTATGCTATCCAATTTAGCTACAAGCTCCATTGATCTACTAAGCTTTAACTGTTCATTGTTAGAGAAATTTATAAGGCCTTCATATCTATCTTGGAGTGATTTCCATTTCAACAAGTCAGTATTCCATATATATTTTGAAGCTAACAGAAGACGGATTCATTATTAAAGCAGGAAAGCTATCATAGGACATGCAAGAAAATCAAAAGGCAATGATGAACCTACCTTCGTTTTTTTACAGGTTTGACAGAATTGCTTACATGCTGTTGCTCAACAAGTCCCCGATGGATGGGCAGCGTGGGGGGAAAAAAGCACCAATTAGAGACCTTCACCTCCTTACATATGAATGAGGATTAGGAAAAATGGTATGCATTTCCACACTACCATGTCCATGGTGAGGGCCTCCAATTAATGGGATTTTTTTCCACATCACCCATCCAAGGTAGGACCTATTAGATCAACAGTCTGGATTATAACGTTGTAAGGTACATGCAATGAGCTAGCAATGAGAAAGCAACAAATGGCAAACAATGCAAGCAAAATTATTCTTCTGATCAGCTACTAAGATACTTCAGGAATCAGTAAAGTTCACAAGAATATAATTACCATGTTTGAGGAGTATATTGAGCTGCTCACTCCTTGCCCAATCATATGTACTGCTTAAGAACTAACCAAAGAAGCCTCTGCATCTTGATGAACCACATAAGCACTTCTGCCTCTTACGGTGTCCACCCATTTCTACATTGTCAGATTGATCCTTGCTTAGGCCATAATCATATGCCAACTCTGTCATTGGAGGAATATGTTTGATTGCATAAAACATAATATGAGGGTACCAGTCATCATCATGATCATATAGAACCGGCTGCCAAAAGACATTAGGGGAGCAACTGTGGTTCATAAAACGAGACACATTCCCTGTATTTTTTGCACTTATAATAATGGGCAATGGTTTAGGATTTTCACTCAAGTCCTCTGGCTTCTCTTCTCCTAGTAATTCATGTATGTAATTCCACTCAAAATAGTTCTCATTGGAGCAAGAAGCCTCAAAGATATAGTCATCGTCTTCATCCTCATCTTCCACTCTGATTTCAGGGATGACTTCACCTGTGTACTCACAAATAAAAGAACCCGCTCGAATGGGATCCCAGGAGCGCAGACCCCAGCCTTTGTCCCTAGTCTTAAAAATCTCAAAGCGGAACCTTATGCCCTTTTGGGACACTCGATTTCGGCAGTTAATAGAGCACATACACGAAGAACCGCACTCATACATCAATGCCTTGCGTCTCGTGAGAAGCCCATTCGAACTGTATGGGGGAACCCCCCCGTTTTTCAGAGAGCAACTGCAATTGGCGTCACCCGGCATGCACACGCTATGGCACGGGCAGCCCATGATAAGTTTCATTGAGCTGATAGGTTTCAAATACTTGACTGTAGTGACGTATGAGAAATGAGTCGGCCCCTTCTCCTCATCGACATCATTAACAAGGCAAACAGGTAAATTTTCAGCCCCTGACGATATGTCTGGCAGGATAACATTGCCTCTTGATGACGGACTTTCCTTCCATTTCTGTGTCATTTTCCAAAGTGCGCTTCCATCAGGTTGCCCCGGCATTCTCAGCAACTTGTACTTGAAAACACTGAAACCTGATTTCCCTTTCTCTATCCATGATTCCTGAATTTTATACAGACCATCGTACATGTAAATCTTACCAGCTGAATTCATTTCATCCTTCATACCTCGTATTACTCTAATCTCATTCTTCCGATGCGAGCTCCTTTCTAAAGCAAGATTACCCCTTTGCAGCTTCTGGTCATCTATTTGCTTCCCAACTTTTGAGCTACCACCCTGCCCACTGTAAATCAAAACATCCGTGTCATCATCGACATCCTCATACATCCCAGATGAAACGATGCTTAGAGCTACAGGCTCCTCCTCTTGATCAAACTTCACATTCGTGTAGTCGATTCCACCCATACTCGGAGCATGCAATCCAACCAAACACATCTCAAATCTGAAGAAGAAAAGATCCCCAACCTCGACCCCAGGTGCTGCCCCTACCCTCCTACTCATATTCACTCGAAGTCCATTACTCATCATAATTGCCCCAGCTTTTAAGTCTGGACGTTTGCTCGCCCCAGGAGTTGGCCCCCTTACATCATCCAGTTGCAAGAGCCTTCGCCTGAGTGCATCATATGTCATTAGCAGTCTCTCGACCGAGTCCCTATCTCCGTCGACTGGCAAAGATATTATAGTATCACCATTGTTTCTCACCCTCTTTTGTGCCTTAATCTTCTGACTCTTTTCATTACTAGCCTCGGTGTCGCTACTACTCATTGTGAAGCTGCTTTGATAAACTGACCGCTTCCGACTATTCACCATCTGCTTCCGCTTTTTACTGCTCACGTCTTTTGTGGAAGCGGGTCCAGAGAAATTACCACTTACAGTTTGCTGGCGCAGCGTCCCATCAGCCTCATAGATCTCAATAGGCTTCGGTTGTCCTGCAAAGCCATTTGCAGGCCCTGCAGTTGGTTGAGGCGTATGAAATGAGGGCGATGGAATGCTATTGGGGTTTTCAAAACCAGAAGCCTCTCCAACATTGCCACCTCTGTCCGTGGCCAGTGGGGTCTGGTCAGATGGCCTCTGAGATGACGGAGGGATGGAAGAGGGAGGGGGGATAAATGGGGTGCACCCAGGAGGAAAAGGGCCAAACGGAGTGACACAAACATAAGATGGAGGAGCATCTGGAGGGGAAAACGTTGTGTACCCGAAAGGTGCTGGAAACATGGGAGCCAAGATACGCAAAGGCTTAACATCTAGAATAGGGGACTCATCAGTAGGAGGATTACAATTCAAGCCGTCTGCCATAAGGCTGCTTCAAAATGACTGACTCACAAAGCAACAATCGACTCAAGTCACAGAATCACCACCCTATTTTTCCCCAGTTTTTTTTCTTCAAATGGTGTATCCCAAATCTATCTATATAACAACTAAAAAAAACAGCACCATAGATCACAGAATACCATTTTTCCAGGTGTACTATCTCAGAATACTGTAGAAAAACAAAAGCTCTTAACACTCACATATAGAATCTGACAAAATCGAATATCACACATTAACATTAGGCATGTTTGGATACAAGGAATGGTATTCTCTTGCTTCCAACAGCAAGCATGAATTCGTGAAGAGTTTACCAGCAAAGCCAAAAGAGAAGGAGAAACAGATCGCCTTCTGTCAAAATTCCATTTGGAAATGAGTGCATGTGACAATCAAGCGAAAAGAAGCACAGATTTCATCAAACTGCCAGAAGATAAAACACGAATTCAAGCACAGAATACAGAAGACTGATGATTACAACGTTCCAGAACTTCAGAAGAAGCTCCGAGGAACAAGCAATCTGAGCTTGGACTATCACCGACAAAGCCAAAAAAGAAGCCGTAAAAAACGAGTCAGAGGAAATTTTCCGTCGAGAAGCTCCAAAATCATCAGAATATTGAAAGGAATCCGATTTCCAGAAAAGGTGACTGATCAAGGCTTCATCATCGCAAAAAGGTAGAAAACGAGTGGAAAACCTAGAGAAAACGCTTCTGAGATTCGTTTGCCAACGGTCGAGCTAACGAAACCCTAGAAACGAGCAGGAAACGAAAGAAAATGAAATCCTCGAAAATGAGGTTTCCAAGAGTAAAATCCAAGGAAAATGCGATACGAGCTTGGATTAACGAAGTTTAAGCGAGAAAAGGCCCTGAAAGCTCGAATCGGAGCGGGATTCTACTGAAAACCCCGAAAATCGCCAGAGATCCCAAAAGACGAAGAGAATTTTTTTGCAGAAATGTGCAGAAAATCCAAGAGAAAGCGATTCCAGCAGCGGGTTAGCAAAGATCGAGCGAGAAAAGAAAACTAGAAAAGAAATTAGATGCAGAAAATCCCAAATCTCGTTCCCATATATTGAAAAAGACGAGAGAGAGAGAAGAGTGGGTTTTTTCAGGGGTTTCGAGGCGCCCATCTCATTTTTTCCGGAGATTCTGCAAAAGCATTTGTTGTCTCCGTCGCGACATAGACTCTGCGTGTGTCGCTTCCACGGGGTCCACATGATGAGTTATCCGATGATCGGAACCGTCCATATTGTGAAATATATACTTTATCATTTAAATATATAATTAAAAAAATACTTTCTGTAGATTAATTTAGATTGGTAGAATGAACCTTTTAGTGGATCTAATCTAAAAATAAAAGTTTAAGCCCATCACCTAAAAGTTAAGTTAATGATAATAATTTATCTGTGATGTTCAAGAGAATATGAACGGTTCGGATCATATGAATATCTCATCATCTAAGCCCACGTGGGTGGAGACATATGCCTGATCCTGCATCACGACAGAGTTGAAAGAACTCTTCTGCAAAATCGACAGCTCTCCCCAAAACTTTAATACTCTGGTAGGCCATGCTGCTCCACACTTATCCATGACATCCACCGCCTCGATATACACAATTCAGATCATGAAAACCACTCTCCGTGGGTCATAATACAGTAATTATAAAACATATGATAAAATCTAATAAGTGGACATCTAATTAATTATTAAAATTGAAAATTTTTAATTTTGAAAACCAAAAGAACCAATTTTCCTGAATTGATAATTTATTTCATTCATTCGATATGATTTGGACGACATGATTTATCTAGACTGTGACTTAATATTTAGATTGTTTGATTTAAAATAAGTATATGTTCTTGGGCATGATTATATAGCTTTGTTCTCTCCTAGAGAATCACTAATCTTTTTGATAGCGAGATTTTGAGAAACGTGAGCACATGACTGCACCCCACATGTTACAGAATCATAGCGACATGGAACCCATTTTCTAGCTGTTCATTTGATGGCCGCTAAGTTAGACAATAAACCAATTTTGTTTGATTTGGTGACCACCATTGTACATTGATTTTTAAGCCTTAATAGTATATTTGAGGAGTTGGTTCTAGGGCCTGTTTGGCTGGGCGGATTGGAATGGATTGAATGGTATGGGAAGGGATTGGAAGTTAAATCCCGGGATTGGCTGGGCATGCCAAACAGATTGGGTGATCTGTTCCGGGATACAGCAATCCTATGGATCTTAAGACAATCCACTGACAACATCATCATTACCTTGAAATCCATGTCATATATCCTAATACCATTCAATCCCTTCCAATCCACCCGTCCAAACAGCCCTAATATTATTTGTGTTTGGAGATAGTTGGTCCTAATATTTTATTTTTTTTAATTTGCAAAATTTATTGATTTGAGTCAAACCCAAATCTCCCTCCTCCATCCCAGGACAGAATGGTAATTAAATAAAAACTTTACAAACCTACAAGAAAAATAGTACTTTTGCAATAAATGATTTCTATTGTAATATTTGTTTTTAAAAGGTAGTTTCCGTACCTCATGTCTTCCTTACGTATCCTATTCATAGGATGCATAATCTTTTAATGTTAAAGGATAAAAATTTAAAAAAAAAAAAATCAATAAATTTATGACTTACTATTTAAAAAAACTTTAGCATATGCTTTAAGGTAAATTGAATGTGAGTCCATCAATTTGACAATTTTATAAATTTATCAAATCCATATTTTCATTTTTTTAATCCCAAACGTGCTCTTATGGACTAAATATATATGTATATATAAGATTTTACTAATATCCTTACTGTCATTGGGCATTAGCAACGTCCCCAAAGCTTTGTAAGAGGGGTGCACATCTAATTAGTAGTCGGGATGGTTCATTCACCCTTGAGAGCAAGCCATGGTTTAAGAATTGTGTAGATGGAATGATCTTTAACCTGTGAATAAGGCTAATTTATTTGGAGTTTTTATTTTTATAAGCTAAAGATCGGAGGGTTATAATAATATAAACCAATGTGCTATTTTGAAATAATAAGCAATAGAATGTAGGATCACTGAATTAGTTTATCCAAGTGCTCTTATGGCATTGGAGCATTTCTACACACATACATACACAATGCATGGTATGGTATTGAGTTGCCTAAATGATATATTATGAAGGATTGCATGCTATTAGTATGGTTGCTGAAATAAAATTAATTTCTCATTACATATCTTCATTAAAATTGAATAGATATTAGTTATTTGTACTATATATAACGTGATTAGTGGAAGATGATTTTACGGCATTATCAATTTGATGGAACTTTAAATCTATTGGTTTGATAAATCATCCCTGTTTTGTTCATTATAAGTTGTCAATATTATATCATGTGCATGGAGTAGGGAGGGTTAGGGAGGGCTTTCTACAACTCAAGTAGGATTTACGGAATCCATGGGATTTCCTCCTAAAAGTATGAGCTAAGAAGTTCTTACCCCAGGAAGGGAGGTGGGGCTCACCTTGATATTTGTGAGAAATCTGCCCAATCTATCTGTTTTGCGAGATCATTTTAATATATGTGACAAAAAATAAGGTATATTTAAAACTCAAATGAGCCACATAAGAGAAAACAATAGGGATTAAATGACCACCATTGAAACATTCATATGGCCACAAAAGTTTTCTATCATGATAAGGTTTTTTATGTTGTCAGTTCATCCCGTTAGGAATGAACTTATAAATGGTTGGGCTGACATATAAACATCAAGGTGGAGCTTAGAAAGGTTTCAACAGTAGGAAAAATTTTCCCCACTCTTTCCTCCCGTATGGCCCACTTAAGTTTTGAATCTGCTTGACTTTTGATAGCGTGTCTGAAAATGATCTGACAAAACGGATGGACTAGGTGGATTACTCACCAGCATCAAGGTGGGCCCCACCTTACTTCTCACTGTAATTTTAACACTGGTAGTTGTTTTCTATGTACAACCAAACACTACATGAATCAAAACATGTATTTAAGTCATACATCCTACATGGTCCAAACACCAAAGTGAATAGGCGATAATCCACCGACAATTGCATTTATTGCAAAAAAAAAAAAAAAAAAAAACAATTTCATCCCACTTAATACCATCTAATTCCATGCGCCAAACACCCCCTTATAATTGTGGTTGCTTAGTAAAGGACAACTTAAATTTTATCTTTAAAAAAAAAAAAAAATAATAATAATAATAATTTCATCCCACTTAATACCATCTAATTCCATGCGCCAAACACCCCCTTATAATTGTGGTTGCTTAGTAAAGGACAACTTAAATTTTATCTTTAAAAAAAAAAAAAAAAATAAAAAAACTTCTAAGAGCTTAAATATTAATTTACAATGCTCATTTTAATTCATATTCATTTCATTTTTTAAGTTGTAAAAAAAATTACACATATTTTATAATATTGATGTCTCGTATTATTATACACATATCTTTCTATATATTGTAATGCTAAAAATTCAAATTTGAGATAGAGATTTTGTATCTCTATCTTACCTCCCATCTTATCTTTTATCTTATCCCCTATATTGTTTATATCTTATCTATATTCTTAATCATCATTCCTAAAGCTTTTGCAAGACATGCAGCATGCCCAATCAACTACCTCACTATGGAGATGGTTCATTTACCTTTGAGAGCTAGTCATGGTGTAAGATTCACACCAATCAAATGTTATGTTACCTATGAATAAAGCTAATTTGTTCAAAGCTTTCTCTTTCACCAGCCAGAGATAACATGGTTAGAATCATACAAACCAATATACTAATTCAAAATAATAAGCAATATATAATAAGAGTTAAATCCCCAGTACGTCATGTGGTGTGGTCCACTTGAGTCTTTGAGGTGTCTATTTTTAAGCTCAAGGCCTGAAATAATCTGTCAAAATAAATGGACAACATGGACAAATATATAGATAATGGTGGGACCCACAATGCCCCTTACATGATCGTCCCTCTTTTCTAGGTCCGGGGCTAGTATCCAATCGGGTGCTGGATTAGGTCAAAAGCCAACCCCAACTCACCCAAGACAATACAACCCTTATGGTGGGGCCACCTTGATGCATGTATTCCATATCTGCTCCGCCCACTGTTTCTCAAAATTGAAGTAGATCCAATTATCAGGTGGACCATAACTTAGGGAACAATGGTGATTGAAGGCACTACCATTAAAAACTTATTAGGGCGTAACTTAATGTTTTAGTAGTGTTTATTTTCCATCCAATCCGTTGGTAAGATCACATAAGCCTAAGTGAAGGGAAAAAGCAATTTTCATTTCTATCTAAAACTTGTGTCCCATTAATGCCTAATTACTACTCTTTCCTATGGTATGGTCCACTTGATAATTGGAGCTGCTTCATTTTTGGATTCACCCCTAAAATGATCTGAAAAACAGAACAATGGCGTGGATGCATAATACATACATCAAGGTGAGAACCAAGGTAAGGGCCGCACCGTCTTGGGTGACCCCGGGGTCTCACCTAATCCGCTCCCGGTGTGGAAAGCGGATTGCTAAATGAGCAACTACCCAACTGAGTAAACTTTGTGGGGCCCACTGTGATTTATTTCTTTCATCCACCATGTCCATCCTTTTTATCAGCTCATTATAGGGTAAGAGCCCAAAGTTTAAGAATATCCATAGCTTAAGTGAACCACACCATAAAAAATAGTATGAATTGACTGCCTACCATTGAAAACTTCTTTGGGGCCACAGAAATTTTGTATCAAGCTGATATTTGTGTTTTCCCTTCATCCATTTCCATGTGACACTATGAACAGATTGGATGACAAATAAACAACATTGTGGGCCCTAGGAAGGTTTTAACAGTGGGCATCATTCTTCCCATTGTTTCTAGTGGTGTGGTCCACTTAGCTTTGACTATGCTTCAATTTAGGGCTCATGCCCTAAACTGATCTGTAAAAACGGATAGATAGTCTGGATAAGACATATACATCCATGGTGGCCCTGTAAAGTTTAATCAATACGCTTAATTCGGTATCATGTATTTTATCCGCTCCATCCATTCATTTTACTAGATAATTTTATGGCTTAGCCCAAAAATGAAGTATATCCAAAGCTCAAGTGGGCTGCACCCCAATAAGCTGTGTAAATTAAAAATCTATTGTTGAAAATTTCTTGGAGTACACATAAGTTTTGGATCAAGCTGATATTTGTGTTTTGCCTTGATCCATGTCCATGTGACCTTGATCCATGTCCATGTGATCTTATGAATAAGTTGGATGAGAAATAAACATTTTTGCGGGCCTTCGGAAGGTTTCATACGTGGAAATCATTATTACTGCTTATTCTTGTGGTGTGGTCCAATGCGTGGAAATCATTATTCCTACTGTTTCTTGTGGTGTGGTCCAATTAAGTTTTGGATATGCTTCAATTTTGGACTCAACCACTAAAACTAAAATGTACTAGAAAAATGAATGGACAGTATGTATAAACCACATGCATTCATAGTGTGCCTAATAGAGTTTACTCAGTACCATAAAGTGTGAGTAAGCAATTCGATTCATGTGAGTGGGGCCATGGATACTGAAATTACAATAGGAGGGAAGCTGTTTGTGTCCGACCTGCGACCAGATCTGTGGGGTCGCACCATGATGTATCTGTTTATTCACACTATCCATGCCTTTTCTCATATCATGTAGGGTCTATTTTGATTTATGTGTTTCATCTCCTCTATACATTTATATTACCATATAATTTTTGTTAGGCTAACGAGGAATATCCAAAGCTGATATTTGTGTGAATTAATCTACCACTGAAATTTTCCTGGGCCCACATCAATTTTGCATTAAGCTGATATTTGTGTTTTCATTTTATTCATTTCTGTGTGATCTGACAAATAAAAATCACTATTATCTTATGAACAGGTTGAATCTGCCTCATGTTTTTGGCCCATGCCCTAAAATAATCTCCATAAAGGGATAGACTATGAGTATATAATACATGAGTCGGGATCCTCTGTTATCGGGTCAACAGGATTTTCCAGTTACCCTAGTGGTTTGGTGTCGGTAGCTTTTTTTTTTTTTTTTTATTTTTTCAGTGAGTATTGACGTGGACCAATGATTTTTAGGGTATTAGGAATTCTCTGTTGACCTGGTAACAGAGGATCCAGACTCATAATACATATATCATGGTGGCCCACAGAACTAGGCGATGTCTATTCAACACCGAGCTCCGTGATGCACGACACACCACGCAATCCCTTCCAATCAAATCCATTGGTCTGTTGCCTCCCACCCTGCGTATTGTCCTTGCACAAGAGTCTTTCCTACTAAAAAGTCCTAGCCACCAATCTTGAAATTTAGTTCAGTTGATTGTGGACCTTTGCTTTGCTCCTCTTCTCAGTGTCCTAGATAGTCAATCCAACGGTTTTTCACACCGGCGAGATATTTAGGATGTCGCTTATCCACGGTGGAAACCAACGGACGGCCCAGATTTCTGGACCATGGACGTCCTTGTTAGTCTACAAAAGTAGGTGCAAGCCGCACATGGGTCTTTTCATTACATACCTCCACGCAATCCACGTGATGTAATTGCACGACAATCTAGACCATCCAAATCACGGGCCTAACAGTGGACGGGGCATCGTAACCGAAAATTTGTACTAGGAATCTTACATTAACCATACAAGTTTTGTCTTTGAATTTAAGACCGATCACTATTTTACCTTTGAAGTATTTCATCGGCATTAATTGGACGGTTAGGATTGCTTGGTTGGTGTGATTTCGAAGATAGCTCGATCCACAATGGGTCTGTGTCCAGATCCATATCTCAAGTGTTTGATTGAGTGAAAGATACCGAGACTTCAACACTGAAGTCTCCGTATCGATTCCCTAGTGGGGTGGCCCCTAAGAAGTTTTGAACGGTGGATGTCACAATCCCCACTATTTTCTATGGTGGGGTCTACTTGAACTTTAGATCTATCTCGTTCTCTTTGTTCGACAGTATGGATACAACACATGCATCATGGTGGGTCCACAGAGCTTGGTGACGTCACTTCAGTAGCAATTTGGCTACTGACCATGTCAGTATCCAATCGGCGCCCCAGTTCCATGAGGCCCTGATGTGGCGAAATTTGATTGGGCCACATCTACTGCCAGAGATGAGCCCCACGACAAAGCACATTTGAAATTTAATACCGTTTCCGTCCTCGACGGGCCCACCTCTGACAGGCGTTGCCCGTCACTATAATCCCGCCACATCGGCCTTTGCCAAAGGGTAGTAGCTTGCGTTTGAAAGTGGTTCGGTCGAGTATTAACTCGACCAACGCCACACGGGGCTGGACCAATCAAATCTAGCTAACTCGTGTTTCATGGGCCTCACGCAATCCACACCGTCCGCACGTCTATATTAATACAAGTTACAGGTGGCCGTGAAAACAAAGGATTTGTGGGGCCACCACAAAGTCCATATGACATCCACTCCGTCCATCAGTTTGGCCGGCTGACGAAATAAACCAAAAAAGGAGGCAGATTCAGAAGGTTTATTGTGAAGTGACACGTTTGAATGTTGAATCTACCTGGTTTTGGAAACGGATTGGCTACTCCCCTGCCACTGGCCACGGGCTGGTGGTCGGTGCTCTGTGGGCCCCACTATGATGTATGTGTTTCATCCATTTTTACAGATTATTTTAGAGTTTTATAGTAAAAATGAGAGGGATATAAATCTCAGGTGGACCACACCACAGGAAAACAATGGTGATTGGATATCCACCATTAAAATCCTCCTAAGGTCCACTGTACTGTTTATTTGACATCCAATCTGTTGATTAGGTCATACAGGACCAGATGAAGGGAAGAACCAAAGATCCAAAACTTTTATGGCCCCCAAAGGGTTTTTAATGGTCGACGCTCATTCAACACTGTTTCCTGTAATGTGATCCAGTTGAGATTGGAATATACCTCATTTCTGGTCTTCTACAATAAAATTATCTGGAAAAATAGATAAACGGCATGGATGAAACACGTACATGATGGTGGGGGCCCACAGGGCACCGAACACCAACCATTGGATGGTGGCAGGGGGAGTAGCCAATCCGTTATTCCTGGTTTTGAGCTCATGTGACTAGTGTACCACACCGAGCTTTTGGTTACAACGAGTAGAAGGTGTGGTGGATAAACATGGGCCAGCCACCCAAACGGTAGCCCTGATGGTGCACCAAGAGAATTCATCCGGCCATTTTGGTTGTGGTCGGGCTTCACCAGGAGGCCATCAGGCCCAGACGCGGACCAACCTAACAGGCGGGGGTATTTTCACCTAAAAAAACCAACGTCCACGCCCTAAAAATTGCCTTCCTCAGGCCCTACACCGTGGGAACGGATTGGCTACTCCCCCTGCCACCATCCCGTGGCTGGTGGTCAGTGCTATATGGGCCCCACCATGATGTATGTGATTCATCCATGCCGTTTATCCATTTTTATAGATCATTTTAAGGGTTGATACCAAAAATGATAGGAATATAAATCTCAGGTGGACCATGTTAGATATCCACCATTAAAATCCTCCTAAGGACCTACTGTACTGTTTATTTAACATCCAATCTGTTGATTAGGTCATACAGACCCAGATGAAGGGAAAAAACAAAGATAAGCTTGATCCAAAACTTTTATGGCCCTCAAAAAGTTTTTTATAGTTGAAGCTCATTCAACACTGTTTCCTGTAATGTGGTCCACTTTAGACTGGGATATACCTCAGTTTTGGTCTCATACAATAAAATGATCTAGAAAAATAGATGGACGGCATGGATGAAACACATACATCATGGCGGGGCCATAGAGCACCGACCACCAGCCATTGGCTGGTGGCAGGGGGAGTAGCCAATCCGTTTCCCTACACCGTGCCTTCAGTTTTCAAGCCCTGTACACACAACTTGGGCACCAGATTTAAGTAGCCCAAGCCAGAGATGAAGTGAGCCCAACATGTGACGAGCCATGCCTCGTCACATCTCCATCACAGACCCGGCCAAGCGTTGAAAAATGAAGCAGAACCAAATCTCAGATGGACCACACCACAGGAAACTGTGGTCATTCAACGCCCACCATTAAAAACTTCATAGTGACCACCATAATGTTCATTTGTCGTCCCAGGTCATACTGGCCTGGATGAAGGGGAAAATAGAAATATCAGCTTACTCTAAAACTCTTGTCGCCCCAAGAAGTTTCTAATGACATGCATTCAATCCCTACTGAGTGGACCACTTGAGATTTTGATCTGCTTCATTTTTGGGACCATGCCCTAAAATGAATGGGTAAAACTGATGAACAGCGAGTGAATATACATCACATACATCAAGGTGGGCTCGACGTTAAGGGCAACACCCACTACAATCTTACTCCGGTCACACCTAATCCAATAGCTATACGGTTGAAACATAGAAACCATACAAAAATAAAATAAAATCCCCAAAATCCAAAGGCAAGTAATTTTCAATTGGGACGCATTGCCCATTGTAGCATTTGAAACATAGATCACCCAAACGCAATTTGGACGATTTTAGTGCCAATTGTAGCATTTGAAACATAATCACCCAAACGCAATTTCAACGATTTAAGTGGTGGGACTTCCAATCTCAACTGTTTCCCATGGTACAGCCCACCTGAGTGTTGAATCAACCTGGTTTTTCGGCCCCAGTCTAAACACGGTGGCACACCTGATGGGATTGGCTGGATCTCATTCACATGGAGTCATTCCATCCATAGTGAGAGCAAATGCTACTGGTGTCGGTACCAAAGCCATGCAAGCATTTTTTTAAATTAAAAAAAAAATCTGAAGGGGGGCCACTCATATCAATCAGATGGTCAGGATTCTCAAATAACTGGTTCGATGGCTATTGAGGATCCAATAGATCATCAGTCCCAATCACCCTAAACCTTGGGCAATGTAAGCATTGATCATCCTAAATATACTGAAATGTGGACATTGATCATCCTAAATATTCTGCTACATGAACATTGGACATTTAAGGGCTCGTTTGGATGCACTTCCTCAAAAGGAAATTTCTGAAAAATGGAGTTCAGACTTGCTTTTTAGGTCTGCTCAGCAAAAACCAATCCAAATGTAAGTTTAAGCACCTATTTTGTTGAATAGAAGAAGAGACTGGTATCTGCAATTACATCCAAACGCACAACATAAACAATGGTTTGATGAAAATGGCTTTTGGGATTAAAATGCCCTTTCGCAGGCCCCTAAACATCATAGAAAATCGTAATAGGATTTCCAGACCAAGAATTCTGGACAGGTGAGGAAAACTAAAACTAGACATAAATAACCTGGAATCTTGTGGGAAATGGAAAACCATGGATTTGATTTTCCTTTGGTTGTTATTTTTGGAACCCAAACGACCAAAGGACTGAGAAATCCGACTATTTATCAGTCTGGACCATAATTTATGTGTGCCCATATGCCAAACGCTAGTCATCAAGCAGTCCATGTAAAAAAAATGGACAATTGAAACAGTTTAACATATGGTCTTTGTGCCTATGGCCAACCTGACAACCAAACCAGCCTGATTTCTTGAACCATGACCCAAACACTGTGGGGCTAAATGAATATTCGGCCAGCCGATTGTGGTCATATTTTGGGTTAAAAGGATGCGCAGGAAGACCAGGTTCTGCAACAAACATATAGAGTTGTAAAAACCTCTACAAATCAATACCCCAACTCTCACGAGAATATTCCTCTTCTCATTGGGTTTTTTTTTTTAATTTTTGGTGAAGCGAGAATATTTTATTAAGGGGCAAACCCAGAAAATTTACAATTTTGAAAGAAAAGAAATTAAAATCTTGTAATTTGGATAAAGAAGAAGCCCATTCAACTACAAACATATTTGCATTGTTGGCCACACCTCCTATCTAACTCATTGAGTATTTAGAAATCATCTGTCATTTCTTTCCTCCCAAATTACCCATAAACCAGCTAACAAAGCCAATCTTTAAACACTTTCCCAAGTCCAACATGATGCCTTGCCATTCATTAGCAGGTCTTCAATTGAGCCTGACAGAACTCAAGAGATCCCAATAGGGACGAGAAAGCTTTCTCAAATTTCTGGGCAAATGGGCATTTGCCCAAAAAGATGGTCGATCATTTCCGCATTATCCGTAAACATGAGACATGTTAAGGATAACCATTGACCTTCTTTGGAAGGAATCTATGCCTCTATGGTAAGGACCCTTTTTCTCCCACAAGCCACAAATTTTTGGCAGAGCTCCACAGGACCAAAGCCTAGCTGTCTGAACGTGTCTCCTGCCTATGCAAGGAGATAGCAACATTTTATAGAAAGACTGGACTGAGAAACAACCACATTTTCGTTCTTTTTTTTTTTACATATCATCCAGTCACAGACCTTGCGTGGAATGCAATTTTTAACGTATACTTGTGACTTCACAAACTCTTCCACTTCCTAGCCTAGCATTATCCTACAACACGGAGGAGATCACACCACTTCCCTACCACATCTTGTCTAGCGTTATCCTACCACACAGGAGATCACACCACTTCCCTACCACATGAGTAGCATTTATCAACCATAATATCCTAATCCATCAAAAAATTCACCAACCGATGGAATTCTTTTAGAGGAGCTTCGCCTATCCATAACTGTATGCCTTCCCCATTATCCATATGAATATCAAAGCCTATCATTCAACAAGCATGCCTTTCAGAATGGATATTGTTTTCCACGTGCTCGAAGCATTACACAGAGGATTCTCTAACCTACCAAAAACGAGCCTGGCACCCATACCTGCTGGCTATGACCTCCCTCCACAAGGCTCCATCTTTCGACCCCAACCTCCATGACCACTTTTCCATTAGTACAAGGCCCCCCTCCTAAAGAGAACATGCAAATGCAGGTGGAGCTGGAAAAGGTTAAGAAAACACCCCTCTAAAAAGTGTGTTTGAAGGGGCATGCGAGGCCATGACAGGGGCACACGATGCCGTGCCATGCTGCGGGATTTTTATTTATTTATTTTTATTATTATTATTTTTTTTTTTTGGGGGGGGGGGGGGGGGGGGGGGGGCGCAATAAGAAGATACAAGGTTCTAGGTTGAGATGGTTGCTACAACTTCAATGATTCCATAGACCAGCTAGAAGAAAACTCTCAGACCACTATAAGTTATAGTGCTCCTAGTTGCATTTGGACGCTTAGTCCAATCAATTGATCTGAACCGTCTGTCAAATTCAGAACACATTTCATGATCTACCATGCAAAACAACGAAACTCTGATTGGATGATCTACACACTTCATGGCTTACTATGCAAAAATAATAATACACTGATCGGATGATCTACACCATAAATTTGGCGTCATCTTTTGTAGCCATCCTTTGCTCCCTAACAAGTCGATGAATAAAATTGTTTATTGGACCTATTTTGTGCAAATGATCTCAACCGTCCATTTTAAAGCCGAACAATCAAAAGGTTAAATTTGTTAGATCAGTGTTATTGTTTCATGGTAGCACACGAAATGTGTTATACCTAATGAATAATCTATATCAATGGATTGGAATGTCTAGGTGTCCGAATGCGACCAGGAGCACTAGAGCAATAAGAGAAATTATTGCCAAGGAATCCAGATCAAGAGGGAACAACAAGCTGCGAGAGGCAGATGAAACAACAAATGTATGATTGAGATTGTTCTCGAAGAATATTCTAATACAGGAATGAGGCAGGCTGCATGTTGATTCTTCACAGAGAACATTTCGTGATCAGAGATGAAAGTTCATTAGACTATCATAAGAATCGTTTGATCAAAGTGAATGCAGGATGTTCTTTTCTTTCCTTTTGGTGGATTGCATGTCAGTTCAAGAAGACCAAAATGAGTACACTAGCTAGATATCAGAACTCTGAACTTGGCTATGCTGGGTAATGGTGGTGGTGGTGGTGTTGGATGGAGAATGGTGACATGTCACTGCTGACATCTATCCGTGCAGCAAGGTCGCATAGTATTGCCGCAAATGGCTGGGACAATGCCTCTAGGCAGCGTGGCTCTCATATCTCGGGCGCTATCTGGTTTCTTCCAGTTTTCCCTGGTTCTGAGTGGTGTCTGGTAACTCAGATTTGATTTTCAGAAATTTCATCGCGCAGAGGTTTCTCTTACAGAAGAGTTTGAATATCTTTATCCGATTGCAGATGTGAGGTGGGCCCCTCTTCAACCAGGCTTTTTCATAGATGGGAAGCAGTACTATTCGGGGTCCTACTTTTCAGGGGGAATCGAAGAAAGTGAGATTCCCTGCTTTGCAGACATGAAGAAACTGCTCAAGTCTCAGCACATCCCCAACGGTGGTGTGGCCAATGGTGGCATGGGTAGAAGGATGTGGATGCTGGAACAAGGCAGATGGAAGGTTCTCAGTAAAATCCTTAGCATCGGTGTTGTGTAGCGGTGACTAAATCATGCCTGGGCTTTCAGCAAAATTTGGAAGGCTCCAGTTCCCTTGAAAATGTGTACATTTGTTTTGGACAACTTGCTTAGATAATATAACTAAAATGGATCAGTCAAGGCCTTGGAGGATGTAGGATGATGGAAAGGATAAGAAGAGAAGACAAGTGGATTTTTGCACACAGCACACAACTCAAAAAGAGTTTATTTTTTTATAAGGTTTTCTCAGTTTGCAAGAAAATCTTTCTCCATAAAATCGCACTTCGTCATTTGAAGTTCTATTCATCAACTCTATTCAAACATATGACCTCAAAGGTCCTTATACGTGCCCAAATGACAATGAAAAATATCTAAAGAGATCTTTTAAATTTGGACTTTGCTGCTTTTAGATATAAATAGTAGGGATTTTTCAATTAGCCACCTATATTTTGATCTATGGACCGAAAGATGCATAGTTTTAAAGTATTTGAAAAAAAGAACTGCCTATGTTGACTTTGACTGATGGATTGTTAACAGAAAAAGTTGTTGACGACTAAAACGACAATCTTGCTCCTATTTGACCATTGCTTTAACCCACAGCACAGGGAGTAAGCAAAGATTTGGTGGGGCCTGCTGCAATGTCCATGATGTGACATCCACTCTACCCCTCATTTTTGCAAGCTTATGGAAGGACATGAGTCCCAAAAGTAGCCAAGTCAAAAATTCAGGTGGTCCTCACTGCAAGAAATAGTGGGATTGAATGCATACCATTGAAACTTTAGTGGAACCCATTGGAGCTTTAGATGAGGTTGATATTTATTTTTTCGTTTCATCCTTGTGGGCATCGCCTTATCAATGGAATGGATGGAACATAGAGATGATGGTGGGACCTATGAAGGTATCAATGGTGGGTGTCTACACCCAGCACCATTTCCTAAGTGTTGGACCCACCTGGTTTTTGGGGCCGGGTCCTTCCATGAGATCGCAAATCTGATGGATGGAGTGGATGTCACAAAGGCATCAACGGTGAGCGATTCCAATCAGGGTTCGATGATGCGTTTCACTTGGACGGTGGAACCCTCAAACATCGACCCAAATTTGTGGCCTACACATGGATGGCTGAGAGATTTAGAGGGGCAGAAGATTTGGGTGGTTGCAGTTTGTTTATATTAGAACTTGTGGATATCTCCTCATTCACGGTGTAACAGTCCGGATCAATCAACCATGATCCTCACTTGTCCTGAATGCATCTGGAAACCATTCACCCTATGATGCAAGTCTGGCAATGATGGTGCACAAGCCCCACCTGTTGCTAACATGTGCACACATGATTGCAGTAGCGCGCCATCAAATCACTATCACAAGCTTCTCTCTGGAGGGGTTTTAGGGCAATTGTCATGCTAGAGAGCTATCCATGAAATGAGGACCACCATGAACGTTCTCTAGCCTGGAAATCAAACAGGTCCTCTCATAATGTGGACCACAAGTTGCGGAAAATAATGCGTGGTTCAAAAAGAGACATGTACATGTGCCCTACATGATTAGTACTTCTTTATTTTAATCCATAGCACATTCACATTACTCCCAACTTGATGAGTGGCTTGGATCATGCACAGGCTTGCAACCTTGACAAGCATGCCATGAATCACTTCTTCAGCCTCTCTTGCACAAATCCCCTCAGTATTTCACTATTTCTCATCCTTTTTTGGTGAGTAGGTCACAAGACCCATGATCTTAGAAATCGAGACTAGTAGGGCGTTGTGCACCATCCCACGACTACAACGTTGGGGCCTTCCCTTCTATACACGTGGCATGTACCGCTTCTTTATTTTAATCCATGGCACATTCACATTATTCCCAACTTGATGAGTGTCTTGGATCACGCACACGCTTGCAACCTTGACAAGCATGCCATGAATCACTTCTTCAGCCTCTCCTGCACAAATCCCTCAATATTTCACTATTTCTCGTCCTTTTTTGGTAAGTAAGTCACAAGACCCATGCTCTTAGAAATCAGGACCAGTAGGGTGTTGTGCACCATCCCACAACCACAACGTTGGGGCCTTCCCTTCCGTATAGGCGGCATGTACCTCCAATCCAAATGGCCCAGATAGCAAGACCCACTTTAGATGATTCACATCCCTAAGACTGGATTGATCATACTATCTTGGCATTTGATTTAATAACCACTCATTCATTTCATTGCCCAATAGATGTCCACATTGGATCCTGGGACTTGGGATCGATGACACATGTACAATCAAAGATGCTCCCAGCCCATGGCTGTGGTTTAATGCCCACCAAGAAATGTTTAGTGAACTTGCTTGATGGGTTCCACAATTGGAAAGGACCTACATGTACACACATGGTAAATAACATGGTAAATGTTATTTTACCATGGTAGGTGGGGAGTTTAACCACAGGCATTTTTGTCAATACAAAAATACCAAAGGGATTCCGTATGCCATCTAACAATGAGCAATTTTTCATCTAATGGTGAAAACTTTGAGCAATTTTTTAAAAATAGTTTAAAAGTAAACGTTTTTCCATCCATAGACCAACCTATGGGTGACCGACCGTATAGAAAAATCCCCAATACCATATCCACAAGATTAACAACAAAATTTTGAATAAAAAGAAGGCAATAATAACTAATATTTATTGGTTACGAATGATGTGGCATGTAATATTTCAAGTCATTATAGATCGAACAACATCAATACACGATTACTAAATAGGTAGCATGCTCAAAGTCAACCACATAAACTAGAAAACGAGCTTATTCACTTATCTAATCCAACAACAACAATGATTTGCCAATGGTGCGATTTCAATTAAAATGTGAAAGAACGAGCCTCTCTCCCCTTATCTTTTTTCTTCTTTCCTCAATCTACGCCCTATGCGTGCATGCACTAGCCCCACCTGCATAAAAAGACATCGGAATCCCGACTGGTCCCACTTCCCTAATTCTTGAACTTCATATGTGATCTCAATCAATCATGTTAGAGTAGCTCTGTAAAATTAAATTTACTACTATGAGGTTGAGTGAGAGATGTTAGACACATGTGTCATCTTGCACACTAGCAACAACGCATAGCGGGTCTACCATTACGTGGCAAGAGAGAGATAGAGGAGAACAAAGAAAAGCTAAGCATGGGAGAGAACGAAATGTAGGGCCGCCCATTCACGTTTTAATCAAAATCACATTCACTAGCAAACTATCACTGTCATTGAACCACGTAAATAGCTCGTTGTCCCATTTTTGTGGTTGACTTGAGCGAGCTTCCGAATTCCATGTATTGGCTTCCCCATTCAGTCATCGTGTAATCATGCCGCTCGATCTATAACGAACTGAAACATAACATGCCACACTATTCGCGTCCAACAATGTAAATGATTCTATGCATATTTGAATACAAGGAAAACCCTGGAAATCCATGTAAATGGATCAAGTTTTTCATTAATATAACATTTTTGTATTGTCGGCATGTTAAAAAAATGTGGATTCCATAAAGCAATCATTAGCCTTTTCCGTAATCAGGATTGCCTATTATAAGATACAAGGTGACCATTGTTTGATAACTATGAGATTTCATAATAAATATGAAATTTAAACTTGTTATCCAAACAAGACCCCTAAGAAATGGATCCTTGTTTCAATAGTACTAATGAAAATAATGATAATTATTACTCTTGCTCTTTTCCTTAAATTCCATGCATCCAAATATGCCTAAATCTTAAAAGCTTCCTACAATAGATAACTACTGACTATACATAAGATCCCCTTCAAGATTCCCCAAGACATAGATCTCCCAAAATATCCCGAGCATGGGCTGTTTAACATCCAACCCCACAATCAAAATATGCCCGTCTGTTGTTAATGGATGGCGTAGATTCATCAAGTCCCCCAGCTTTGAAAGAACACATCCTCAAGTTGATAACCTGCAGCAATTTGTTGAATTGATCCGACTTCATAACCTCTCTTCCTTGGCTTTTACAGCAATTGATGGTAAAGGCCAACGTGTTGGATCGACACTGCTTGCATCAGATGGCTTCTTAAATCAAGCCACCTCTTCTTTTGTCCTCTTGCTCTCAACATTTTAAGCGTCAGCTCCCACTTCTGCAATAATGGAGCAGTGAGTCCATCAGCTCATTGTCAACACAGTTGTTCTTATCACTGTTGGCCTGACTTACATGCTCTGATTATCATTAGGATGTGACCAATGTGTCCGTCTACCATTACATATATCATAGAATGCTCCAGTTCGACCTTCAGGTTGCTCATCTCTTCCCTACCAATCCAATTGTTGACCCATTGTATGTTCCAGCAACTAATCCATCCATTTATTCAATGATATATTCATCTATCAATTCACCGACAAACACTTTGCATGCATCTTCTTGAATTTTGGAATTTCCACAAAACATATCATCTTCATAGGCTTCTTTTAATGAATCTTGATGTTGTTCTTTGAAATTCTTGGGCTATTTGTAAAACTCAACAGCTCAAGTTTTGCATTTTAAGTGTAGTTACAACCCTCCAATCGGACAAAAAGGTTGCAAAACTACAAACATTGTCTAATGAAATGATTTCATTTGTTCTCCATGAGATCCAGCTACTCTTGCGCACGAGGCGCTCTTTGACATTGTGTCAACATTATGAAATTATCCAATTGACACAATATCTCATGGGGCATTTCCTTTGTATGATTATAACTCCTTACTCTTTCCTCCAATAAATTCCTCTTGTTGCTTGTCATTAATCTCATATAAACCCATGGATGAACTAGCTTTGATACCAGTTTGATGTGGGAATAAGAAGAGGATAAATAACGGATTACACACCGCACAATTCAAAGGGGTTGATTTGTTATAGGGTTTTCTCTCCCTACAAGAGAATCATTTCTTCTCTCTACAAGAGGATCCTTTGTTCTCTCCTTACCAAAGAACTTTTTAATCCCTCCCTACAAGAGAATCCTTTAGACTCCAATTTTTTATTCCAAGCTTCATCCATCAACTCTAGCTCACGGGGCCTTGGAGGTCTTTGCATATGCCCAAATACAAAAATAAATATCTAAAGAAATGTTTCTTTCTTTTTTCTTTTTTAAGAGATGAGATCTTTCAAATTTAGACTTTACTGATTTTAGATGTAAATCGCATCCTAAAGATTGACAGCTAGGGCATGTTTGTATTGCATGATTCCATGGAAAGGAAATGAAAATTTAATCATATTACCAAATCATTATTTCCACTGAGCAATACTGAAAGTTGGATTCCAATTTTATGGTACCTATTTGAGTACCATGTGGAATTCTCAAATTCATTAGACAATGTTCACATTTTTTATGGTTAATTTTCGCCTATTTTCTTGTGCTAGAGAATCCTAATTACCAATCAGGATTGTTTGTGGAGTCCACTATTTTCTTTATTATCCAAACATCCCAAATTGTCAAATCAAACGAAGTCCTTTTTCCTTTTCAATTGATTTCTTCAAATCCAAAAAGAGAAATAACAATTACGAAAATAATTCTAAATTTTAAAAAACTAACCACATTAGGGAATTACTAATGACTCAATGACACATAAGATCCTATTTAAGAATCCCCAACACACGAATCTACTAAAATAACCAAAATATCCTTATTATGGGCTGTTTTACATCCAACCCCATATTCAAAGAGGGCTCATCTGTGTTGATGGATGGCCCAGATGCATCATGGGGTCCACTCGGTTGTGCTCAATGTCATCTTTGTGGTCCTTTGGTCTTTAAGTCTAGAAAGGAACAGGAAGACCTTCTCATTAAAAGGTTCATCTATGCATTCGGTGATGAAGAGAATTCCATGGTTGCTAATTGGGCTCATTTGGTTTCTAGATTCAAAGGTTATTTGGCTTCCATTATTTTAATAACTAACAAGTGGTCTCCCTAGGTGGTGAGATCGAGCATAAAGTACTAGCTCACTGGAAGCCTCCTCCCTACGGTTCTTCAAAATTAATTTTGATGGCAACTTACAGGGCAGGTCAGGGTTAACTAGGATAAGGGGCCTAGTGCAGAATCACAGTGATGCAAGGTTATTGGAATTTTGGGTCCTCCTGGCATTGCTAATTCTACTGTTTTGGATGGAAGCCACAGCAATGCTAAAGCCATACATGATTTTGTACTTCCAAATCATGTATCGTACATGTGGCACGTGTATGATAATCCAATTGAACCAGGCATCACAAGGGATTGGTCATTTTGAGACTAATAAAAAATTGCTTTGATCGGATAATCCTACTCATCCAATAATTGGTCCTTTAAACATTGAATGTGACCAGTTGCTGACTTGTCTTTTGGTGTCCATTTGTATGCCACCAATTAAAAGTAAGAAACGTCCAAACAGTGATATTTGGACCATCGCTATACCTATTTGAACCAACAAATGAACAGCTTCGATCTAATTCTATCCATGTATGTATCAACAGAAGCACCAAACCTGGTCCCAGCAAAGATAGAAGCAACATCATCTACTCATGAAAGTTAAGAGAAAAAGCAACGGACACTGTGGCTTAAAACCTCAGAACTTAACCTGGACTTGATCACAGGCAAGCATGACTGACAAGAAACAGTACTTGATTTTTTTTTATCTCATTTTTCATATTTTAACCAGTGTTTTAAATAGCGGTAGCATGATGCGTAGCGCCCAGCCCTCTATAGCGTGTAGCGTAAATACATAGCGTGTAGCGTAAGCTACAAGATACTTCTATTTTTAAATTTAAAAATAGGACAAATATAATAAATAGTGAAAAAAAAATAGGAAAAAAATATAAAAATGCTTAAAAGATGATTCATTTTATCAATTATAAGCATGTTCTAAAAAGTTATTAGTTATCATTTATCAAAAGCCAATCTACATATATAAGCCAAATCAAATAATTATCACATCAACAACTTTCTAAGCAAACCACTTTAATTAATAATGTCTAATTGAAACCACAAGTCACAATTATGAAAAGAAATAAAAATCCCATGGGTTAAAAGTATCAAGTACAATACAAATGTCACATTCCTCAACATTAGAAACAAAGAAAACGTGAAAAAAATAGTAAAAAAATACATTGTAGCTTACGCTACGGACGCTACACGCTACGTAGCTGTAGTGTACGCTACGACCCCTGTAGCATACGCTACAGATGATTTACGCTATTTGGGACGCTACGGAGCGCTACGGCCACGCTACGCTACGTAGCGTACGCTACGGGCGCTATTTGAAACACTAATTTTAACAGTACCAAATGCATGTTTGATCATCATACTTGATGGGGCTTTTTCTTAGCTTGATCCATGTCATGATCGAGCCGAGCTGAGCAGGTGACTTTTTGGGAACTTGACTTCTTAATCATGGCCGACATGTCAATGCTAGTTTGAATTGCCAAAACTAAACGATTTCTGAATCATTTTATTTTTTGTGCTTCTTTGCACAGTTCCACAATCACTGGGAAAAAAGGACAAAGAGAATCTTGGAAATTGGAGTGGCCAACTTGATAGACAAACACAACACACCCCTTTCCAACTCATGGCAAGACAACAGAAAAATTTTAGAAGTTGTACTACTACCATAAGTAGAAATACCAGCAGTAGCTCCATCCTTCTCTGACCCTGGAAATGAGGATTTTGTATAGGAACCTCAGCCCTTGGTCCACACATCTAGGACCCATTTTTCTGTGATACGAACCATTGAACTGATGGCCCATAAGTGATTGGACCAATCCACCACATTGGAAGATATTAGTGATTCAAACTCCGGCCAAAATGTGGACCATAGCTGCAGTTTTTTAATTGAACTGATTGAACAATTAGGATTGCTGTATCATGGTATTTCTTGGATATGCTCCATCCACTCTAGGGCCACCAGATCAACGGCTTAGATCACCAAACCATCAGCATAACTGCCTCACACTAACAAAAACAATAACAAATTCAAGAATATGCAGACCATGAAGTTACTAAAACAATACATTGTTTATTGCCATGAATTTCCAGACATGTAAGCAACGGCTTTGCTTGGTATATGCAGGTTTTCAATTCCGACAAATGGGGGGCCACACTTTCGTAATCAAGACCATCGTTCCATTGTGTCCCACAGTTTGTTTTTTTTTTTTTTTTTTTGATATGTCATGAAGTGCCCTGTCTACCGTTTAGCTACAAGTTCGAATCTGTTCTCGATCCAACCGTTTGATGGGCCATGCCCAAAAAATCTACCATATAGGAAGATCCTAAAAGCCGATATTTGGACTTCTTTCAGTTGAATGCCGACCTTCTATATATCACTCTTCTTAACCATCTACTTCTAGTCCTATGGAAACAATTTTTTTTGGGAATGATCCATCCATTTTGGTGCGAGACAGATGAAAGGTCCAGATTACGGAAAAGTGGACCCCACTGATCGAAACTAAAAACACGCAAAACTTCTCATTCTGTCCAACTACTTATGGGCCATGCCCAAAAAAACTACCATATTGGAAGATACTACAAACCAAGATTTGAACTTTTTCGGTTGAACGTCGACCTTCAATATATTTCTCTTCTTAATCTCTACTACTAGTCCTATGGAAAAGATTTTTTGGGAGTGATCCATCCGTGGTGGGGCAACAGACCAACGGTCCGAATTACCGAACAGTGGGCCCCACTGGTCAGAACTGAAAACACGCATATACCAGCATCGGGTCATCATCTAAACCGTTACATCTCAGACACGTGATATAACTATAAAAGCGAATGTAAGGGAATGAAAAAAAAAAAAAAAAAAAAAAAAAAAAAAAAAAAAAAAAAAAAGACAAAACCCTAAAAATCTCAAAACCTGACTGTTTTTTTTCTGAATTTCAAGCGACAGCGACCGTCTGATGAGGGTTGGGCCGATTGAGATTCTTGGTATCTCTATCCTTTGTGAAATCTTCTTGATTGTAGATGACGGTGATGTAGAGAGAGCAGCTGGGGCATCTGGCGATCTCTTCTCCGAGCTGGAGATCGGATCTGGTGATCTGGAAGAGATCTCCGCAAGGGCATGGGTAGGTGAACGCCTGGAGCTCTTCGTTCCATTCCATGTCTTCGATCTCTACGTCGTCGTAAGACATCGCAGAGAGAGAGAGGGAGAGACGTCTGGTGTTAGGGTTTTAGAAGTGGATAAGGAAGATGAATGCGGTTTGATTCGGTGCAGAGAAACCCTAATTCGCTTCTTTCTCTTCCCGAGAGAGAGAGAGAGACGGAGAGAAGGAGCGACGGAGAGAGAATGGGGAATTTCAAGGAAAGCGCTCGCGTACGAGCCACGCTAGGGTAACTCGCGCGACGTACCACCACGGTTACTTTCGCAGACCGAGAGCCACGTGTGTGTAACTTTCATTTGATCCAACCCGTCCATTAGGTACAATGCCTCATCTTAACCGTTGAACGAAAAAATAGTAATCATATAAAACTTCTGTAAGCCACAACATGGAAAGTATCTCGGATGAAACCTCCACCACTAGTTTTGCGTGGGACCCACCGTGGCTTTTGTATGTCATCCAATCCATTCATCTAATTTCCCTCCTCAGGATGGATGAATTAACAAAAAACTCATAGTGTTATAAAACTCAGGTGGGCCACACCTCCTGAAGTTAGATGTTTTAGGTATAATTCTCTTGGGGTGGCCCACCTGATTGTTAAAGCATCCTATTTTTAGAATAAACGCCCAGCAAGGGGATCTGTACTTGATAGACGGTGTAGATTCTATGCACGTTGAGTATTTTCTCCCATTAGATGCCTAGCGCGACTTGCCCAGGTGGTTTTCTACGGAAACGGATTGGCACGCCCCTGCCACCAGCCAATGGCTGGTGTTCGGTGCTCCGTGGGCCCCACCATGATGTATGTGTTTCATCCATGCCGTACATCTATTTTTATAGATCATTTTACAATGTTACACAAAAAACCAAGGTATATACCAATCTCAAGTGGGCCACAGTAAAGGAAACAGTGTTTAATGAACGTTGATCATTAAAAACTTTTTGGGGGCCATAAAAGAAGTATTAGATCAAGCTGATCTTTGTTTTTTCCCTTCATCTGGGTCTTTATGGCCTAATAAACAGATTGGATGTCAGATAAACAGTACAGTGGACCTTAGAAGGATTTAAATGATAGATATCCAATCACTATTGTTTTCATGTGGTGTGGTCCACATAAGACTTCTATCCCTCTTATTGTTATTTTAAGGTCCTAAAATGATCTTTAAAAATGTATGAACGGAATGGATTAAACACATATATCATGGTGGGGTCCACAGAGCACCGACCACAAGCCACGGGGCTGATGTCAGGGGAAGTAGCCAAGGAAACGGATTGGCTACGCACCTGCCACCAGCCAATGGCTTTTGTTCGGTAGTCTATGGGCTCCACCGTGATTTATTTATTTCATCCATGCCGTCCATCTATTTTTATAGATCATTTTATGATATTACACGAAAAATGAGGTATATCCCAAGCTCAAGTGGACTACATTGCAGGAAACAGTATTGAATGAATGTCGACCATTAAAAACTTTTTTGGGGCCATCAAAGTATTGGATCAAGCTAATATTTGTTTTTTCCCTTCATCTGGGTCTTTATGACCTAATCAACCGATTGGATGTCAAACAAACAGTACAGTGGGCCTTAAAAGGATTTAAATGATGGATATTCAATCACTATGTTTTCCTGTGGTGTGGTCCACCTAAGATTCATATCCCTCTTATTTTTATGATTGAGCTCTAACATGATCTTTAAAAATGGATGAACGGAATGGATGAAACACATACATCATGGTGGGGCCCACAGACCACCGAACACCAGCCACGGGCTGGTGTCAGGGGGAGTAGCCAATCCGTTCCCAGTAGCCAATCCGTTTCCATAATCTACACCCGTAGGGACGTACCGAAGCTATTTCTCAGACGCGGTTTGGCTACTGAGTCACTGACCCAACACCAGCCAGCTAGCTGACGTCAAAGCTCTGTGGGCCTCACCATTATCTATTTGTTTTATCCACGCCGTCCATCCATTTTTCCAACTAGTTTTAGAGTATTAGCCCAAAAACGAGGCAGATCCAAATATCCGATGAACCACAATATAGAAAAATAATAGAAATTGAATGTACATCATTAAAAACTTAGTAGGACCCACCATAATATTTATTTATAATCCAACATGTTGATAAAGTCACATGGACCTGGATGAATATAAAACACAGATATCACTTAAAATTTATGTAGCTCTCAATAAAGTTACAATAGTAAGTGTTAAATCGCCACAATTTTCACAATTTTCTATGATGAGGTCCACTTGAGATTTGGCTGGTGTACCACACATCAGCTATGTAGCTGGTGTAGTTACGTGTCGTGCGAAGACGAGCGCTGACGCTCTTCGAGCTCTGAATTGTACCAACCGTGCAAAGAAGATCAAAGTTACATGGCCCCACAATGATGTATTAAATATATCCACACCGTTCATCCATTTTTAGAGATCATTTTAGAGTTATATGCCAAAAATGACTATCCAAAGATCAACTGGACCACACCCTAAATAGCATTGGAGATAATGATTTTCACCGTTAAAAATTTCGAAGGGCCCACCATAATGTTTATTTTCCATTCAATCTACTCATAAGGTCAAGAAGACATGTGTGAAGAGGAAAAAAAATTTCCATATTAATCCAAAACTTCCCTGAATCCCCGAAGGGTTTCAAATGGTAGACGTTCAATCTCGCACTGCTTTTTGCAGTGTCGTCCACTTGATCGTTAGATCTGTCTTATTTTTCTTCTCAAGCCTTACAACTAGTTCGAAAAATGGACAGACAGTTTGGATATAACACATACCTCATGATGGGACCCACGGAACTTGCTGACGGTAATACATCAGCTATATAACTGTGTGGTACACCAGCCAATCCGCTTCCATTTTTGGGATCATGCCTTAAAATGAGCTCAAAATGGATAAACGGTTTGGATAAAGCACATACATTTAGGTTAAAAAAATCCACCCCGTCCATTAGGTGCATGATTCCTTCTGCCTTTGTTCTAAAAAATTGGTTGATTTCAACAATTAGATAAGCCACTTTTTTTTTTTTTTTTGGTTAGCTTGTTAGTACACCCACTGTTAGTTCACACTTCAGTGTTAGCCACCCTTTTAGGGAATCGATACAAAGACCTCAGTGTTGAAACGAGGTATCTTTATTAGATAAGCCACCTAATATAGTTATACATAAATCCATCTAAATTCCCCGTCATGGCTTAACTGAGTTTTGCTATTCCTTCATTGAATGACTTTCAAACGGCATTATACATCTGCACAAAAACTAATGGTTGGCATCCCATCCTAACTTTTTCCTTAGGGTGTGGCCCACCTTAGTCCTCAATGGTCATGATTTTTGGGTCCTAATGCGAAACAATTTAGGGCTGTCAATGGGCCGGGCCTCGTGTAGGTCTCAGCCCAGATTTTGACCTGTTTTGGGCTGGGCCGTCGGGCCAGCCCTATTCAAAATTCTAATTTTAGGCCCAAGCCCAGCCAGTCGACACCCCTTGTGAACATGAGACGGCATACCCAATGGACAGGGTAGATCTAATGCAAGCCTGGTTTTATGTGTGTGAGGTACCATAGCATGGCTCATTTTTACAAGTTACTTAATACTCGGATTGCATGTGGCTCTTAATAAGCAGGCACTGGAATTGATACATGTGGCAAATAGGAATCAAGTTAGCCAACTCAACTGTGGAATACACTATCTCAAAGCTGTGAGATAAAAATAGAATTGGTTAAATATTATCTATTTTTAGCTACTCAATAATTTCAGGCCATCTACTGGTTAGAAAATCTAATTGGATGGTGATTTTTGGTCCATTGTATAAAACTTTCAAGGGTAATTTGGATGGTTTATTTAAATTTGCTTGTACACCAAATTTATTATTTTTTGGTAATTTTTGTTTATACCCGACTAAAAAATTGGTTGATAGATAGTTTAGTTACTAAAATTTATGCTACTAAAAGTTTTCGAGTGAACTTAGTGAATGGTATGCCTTTATGGGTCCATACTAAAGTTCAATTCCTACCAATATTCACAATGGAAGATTAAGAATATAAAACCAATAGCTTTAAAATAATGATTAAATAGGACCATCTATGCCCAGACTAATAAATTATTCGTAATAAAAAGGTTATATCCATTGATAGATCACGAAGAGTTTAACCATATATAATCCCTCAACTATCCCATTAAATAAGTGGAAGATTCATTAAATTGTGAAACGTTGCTATTCCATAATGTGATGTGCTTCCATTGCTGATAAAAAATACCCATCCAATGGTATTTAACCCATAGAAAAACTACCAAATAAAATGCATCCCAAGTCAAAATATCACAAGTACTGCAGTAAAAATTATAACTAAACTCTGTTATTAATACTCACCATACTCGTATGTTAATCACTAATGTTATTTCAAATGGTAATTTAAGGCACAAAAAATAAGGACCTCGAATTCTCCATATGCCCTTCACTCTAAGGATTAGTCAAGGCTGGTACATAATCAAGTTGATTCAATGTAAATGTAACAGGTCAACCGAATTAGAGATTCGACATGATTCAATATGATTATCTAGTGTAAGTGTCTGGCCAAGCTTAAACATAAGAACTTACATACATGAACACTCACACTTCTATGTGGGGCAAGGAAAGGCAAGGCATCGGTAAGAATGGAGATTATCCATCACAACTCACAGTTGGTTTCACTCACAAGAAGTCCAATAAACATGCTCATGAGTTGCCCAATCCTATTACTATAATTATGAAATTTAGATAAAGATATATAAAACACAATTCTTCTTTAGCCAATGGCTGTTGAGTCCAAACTTATATTTAATAGAACAATCAAAGGAATACTCCCTTTAAATCATATATCCATAGATAGTTTTTAATTCATATGCATTAATTATAGCATCTAAGGTATCTACAAACACAAGTAGCCATCAAGATCCATGATCAGGGGTGTACATTGAGTTGAATCAAGTCGAGCTGGCCTTAGCTCGACTTGGCTTAGCCACTACCTGACCTCAACTCAAACTCGGCTCGGTCCTCGAGCTTGACTGGCCAGCTCAGCTCGGTTCAGTCAGCAGTTGGGGCCAGTTCGAGCTGAGTTCGCCATTGTAGCAATTTCACAAACACCTG
Organism: Magnolia officinalis; assembly: GCA_021015155.1. Taxonomy (NCBI): domain Eukaryota; kingdom Viridiplantae; phylum Streptophyta; class Magnoliopsida; order Magnoliales; family Magnoliaceae; genus Magnolia; species Magnolia officinalis. The sequence goes on from JAJHSJ010000014.1 coordinate 59,204,485, forward strand.
GACTGCACCTTCAAAATCTCACTGTATTTGAGACAGCAACAATGGTTTTACCGGTATTTTATCAAACACCTTCTAAGCAACATAAAACTCAAGAAAAAAAGGGTGTTGGTTTCATATACATACCTTCCTTGCCACCAGCCACACTTCTTTGAGTCATTTCATCAAACACTTGGTGAGCAACATCAATATCAAAGTAATCGAGTCACCGAACTGGTTCCGAGTTCGATTCGAGCTGGGTTCGATCCAAGTCGAGTCGAGCTAGGGCCAGCTCGAACTCGACTCGAACTCATTTTCAAGCTCAAAAAAATCGGCTCAACTCAGCTTGAAATCAGCTTTGAACCGAGTCTAACCGAACTTTTTCGAGTTGAGTCAAGCGAGCTAACCGAGCTAACTCAGTTCATGTACACCTCTATCCATGATCATGGTTGTGATTGGCTCTTCAAGGCACACAATATTAGCACAAACATGAAAGTTTGACACTAAAAAAGATTAGGTAGATCCATTTGGGCCTACCATATCATGTGTCACTCCATATGTGCATTAGGTGAGCCTTGCCAAGATGATGTGATGTCATGATCATTATGTGAGCTATACCACACAAAACAATGAACAACTGTCCAAAAACCTCCAAGTTGGGTCATATAATGATTGGATCGACTTGATCTTTGACATACAAGTTGGATACCACGTAACTTTTTAGTATGACATTTTACACGATTGATATTTTAGAGAATTTTGGGATTGCCTTTTTCTCTTCCATTCCATTAATCTATAATCAATAAAATTGTACACGGATAATTTTAAAAAAACATGCAAAAATAGAATACAGGCAAATATGTTAGAGTATGATGGTCCCACGAGAGCATATGAGCATATATACTAACACTCCCCCTCAAGTTGGAGCATGAATGTCCAACACGCCCAATTTGGAGGCAATATCAAACAGACGAGGCTAGGTAATACTGTGAGACCCGTATCCTATCCTGTACCGTTCCGTATGCCTCCGCAGTTCTCTCGGTCGAATTCCAGCGACCGCGATTTGTTATCGGCGTTTGCGCACGATCCTGAGTCGTATTCCGTATATCAGAGTCGGCTCGAACCGAGACTTGTACCCTTACGACCACGTCGTCGCCGCGGTTCCGACGCCACGTCTCACGAGTTGATGCGATACCCGAGCTAGGAGATGTGGGCTGCATTCAGTTCGAAAAAACGCCACGCGTTTACAATCCCAAGAGAATTTCTACAATATGTCAAATCAATCAAGTACATGTCACATCACCCAAAAGCAACCCAAAGTCAACTCTCTCTCTCTCCACCCATCCCTTTTTAAGTACACCCATCACTCACCACATCACTCACCCATCCCTCTCTCTCCTTACATCACCTCTCTCTCTCTCTCTCATTATTTTCCCAAGCAATCGTCCATGGCATGAGAGCTCCATGAGAGAGCTTTATGTGGCCCACTTCCTACCTCCCATCTCCACCATCCAACCGTCTAATGTCCATCATCCTCCGTTAAAGTCGAAGCCGAGGAGCTAAAGGTTTCATCGGACCAAGTAGGAGCGACAATGGTGGGTGATCTACCGTTCTTTTCGATTTTAAGGGCCCTCTTGTGGTGGGACCCATCTTAATGTATGTATTATATAGGGAGGGCCCATAATGGTGTGGTCCCTCCCCTCCTCTCTCTCTCTCTCTCTCTCTCTCTCTCTCTCTCCCTCTCCCTCTCTCCCTTTGATGTCGTGTGGCCCACCTGATGCCTGTGATTTATCCACGCCAACTATCACATTGGGCCCACTTTGATGTGTGTTGTGTGTCCACACCGTCCAGCAACTTGGACGGTGAGACCCATCGCGGCATATGTGTATCATCCACACCGTCCATCCACGGTGGAGCCCACTGTGATGTGGATTTCATCCACGCCATGCATTCATTTTGCTCCAGCAGCGGCAACTGCTGCTACACGTCAGCAAGTCTGTGGGTCCCATCTGGACATGAACGCCCTACCATGATATATGTATTCTCCACGCCATCCATCTATTTTGGCAGTGCGTGGGACCACCCCCACACCTGCTGCACATGTGAGGGGTGGGGCCCACCTTGATTTATGTATTCTACATCCAGCCGTCCATCTGGACAGTACCGGTGGTACCTCATGTAATTACATCAGCAGTTCATTGGTCTGTGTATCCACATTGTCCATTGACGGTGGGACCCACCCCTTTTGTATGTGTTTCCTACACACCGTCCGTCCATGCTGATCATGTGGACCCCACGATGTATGGGTTTTATATTGGCCATCCATCCCAGATGACGTGAGGCCCACATCATTCAAGTGTTTTGTCCAGGCCACCTGTTCAGGGCCTGGACGTGTATATATAATCGACAATCGGAATCGGTAATCGGTCATGATAATCGGTCTCGATCTCTAATCGGCAATCGGCCACGACAATCAAAATCGATCGATAATCGGAATCGGCAAATCGGTCACAACGATCAAAATCGGTAATTAGTCATGACAATCGGAATCGGCAATCGATCACGACAATCGGAATCGATCGATAATAAGAATCGATAAATCGGTCACGTCTATCGTTAATTGGTAATCGGTCATGATAATCGGCCTCGATTGCTAATCGGCAATCGACCACGACAATCGAAATCGATCGATAATCGGATCGGCAAATCGGTCACGTTAATCGGAATCGGTAATCGATCTCATACAAGGGCTACATACACATCACTATGGGCCGCATCCCATGGTCCTAATACACATTAGGATGGGCCTCAAATACAACACGTTGGGAGATTTTAACCCTTCTATTATCGACTTATTGTGTATCTTTTGTAGATCTTACTTTGGTTTTATTGCAAATATAAGAAAACCTAGACTTGTTACTAACCATTGATTGCAGGCCTACATCTTTTTTATTTTGATCCAATGAACTACATCTACATTGATATTGTTGGGATTGAGATTCATGCAACGTTAATGGTCATATACATGTTTTATTAGGCATTGTTTATGAGGAAGGCCCGCTTGATGTTAATCAACAAACACTACATGTTGTACATTTTGTACACATTGTTGTGGCCCACCGTGTTCTATTATCAAATATCATGTGTTAGCATTTTAGATCTCCTCTTCTCTATGTGCATGTAGCCCACGACTCCCTTCTAATCTCTTTTTTGTCAAAGATCACCATTTCCTTGTTTTTGATCTAGTGGGCCATCATTGTCCGCGAGAGTACACGAGTATATACCCTAACAGTGACCAAAATACCTTTGTTTGAAGGGGTGAAAATACAATTTTCATAAGTTGCATTAATATGCAAGATGCCCATATAGGTGCTACACATGGGATCATATACTGTAACGCCTTGAAAATCGGGGGTCGTGTGTAAACTCGACTCCCGAGTTCCCGGGGTCACTTAACATCGGTTTTCGTTAATATGCGCTTAATCAGGTTTATATGCGCAGCCTGGAATTACTCGGGACATGAATCACATCCACAACACATATACTGAAATGAAATGGGTCAGTTACATATACATATATACGTCCAAAAAAAATATAAATGGGTCACGCCAGGTGTGGCCCAATCAAAACAACAAAAGAATGTTATGTCCAAAAAGAATGGGGCCGAGCCCACAGCTCAGCGATCCAGTCCCGCCTCTCAAGCTGGCGGAGAACCGTTCATCAATTAGAAGTAAGACAGCTCGTCCTCCTCCTCGAAGCTCGCCTCACCAGGCTCATCAAGCTCTGAGTCACTTGCATTTATGAACGGGTCTGGTTGGTGTTTTAAAACACAGTCCCAGAGTGGGAGTGAGTGATCAACTCAGTGTGTACTATTAGTCTCAAGTTATAACAGACATCAATTGTAATATGAACTTAATGAAAAACAGTAAATTATCAACACCTAACTACTCTTATTAAATGTGCATGCATGCTGGATGATATGATGCATGCCCTTACCACAACGCTCCCTCGAGCGACTCCATCTAACGATCGCATATGACAACACTCCCTCAGAGCGACCCCGACTTCCGAATCGCCACCCTAACTAATGCGATGCAATGCGATCATGTTAGCCGAGTTATTAGTTAAGTCCATTCATCCAGCAAATTGGGGAATCTGATATACCCCACGTATCAATGCCCTAAACTGGTTACGAGGCCAAGGTCCATCAACGCATGAGGCTGAGGCCCCGCGGTCCGTGATCCCGTCGGGTTCCTCATCCCCGACTTCAAGCACATGAGGAGTGCCGAGAGAAAGAGATCGCTCGGGGTCACTATGGGGAAGTTCGGTACCCCAGCGTAGGCCGACAGCTCGGACACAGTGTCTCATTCCACCATACCCGTCTCACGAGGCTGTGGACCAGTTTCAAGTGGGTTATTGGTGGGCTACAACGGTTGTAAGGTGGTTCAGGTTCCATACATATGTGAACAAACAGGGTCAATAAATAGGGTTGATCAGACAGTAGGCTAGACCACACGAATCAGGCGAGCGTGAGACGAGTGACATCGGGCACAAGGGACCCATGTAGTCGAACTACAGTCATCCGAACACACCGGCCTAAACCCGCGGGTCTAACCATGGCATAGCCCTCCCGATGGGACCACCGTCTCTCCTCATGTTCCTGATCAATCCAAGGGCGTGAGGGGATCCATAACATGTCAACTCTACAGATTATCAATTAGCATAACAACCACATATTCTCAAGCATCTCATATATCATTCAGATTCTCATAACAAGCAAGATTAACCATATCATGAAACAAGTGCATGTGAGTTGTGTGTGTGTGTGAGGAAGTTAAGCACTTCCTCCAATTCCAGAAATCATGTGCACAAGGGTAATAAATCATACACACATCGAAACACCACATATGAGGGAAAAGGATAGAGCAATCATGAGTAGACTATCACCCATACATAATATCATAAGAGAGGCAAGATCAACACCATTATGAAAGCTAAGCATGCAATCCATACAATTTCAACAATATACAACCCATAGGGTTTCCTCTAGATTATTTGATCATAGAATTCAAGCAATCAAAATCATTAAACCCACACTAAAATTGGTGCTAGGCCACCTAAGAGCAATAGTCCGCACCTTCGGATTTGTTGAAAGCTTGGGATCGACTTAGGAGGGTGGATTTCGGGGGTTACTCGACCAGAATCCCTAAAACAACATTTGGAGGTTAGGTTCCCATGAAAATCCATCCTCATTATAAGGATTTCAAGGAAAATAGGAGATGGACCTTACCTAGATGTTCAACGGGACGAAAGAGCGTTCGGGGATGAGTGATTCTTCTTGGAGGAGAGCTAGGAAGTTGTGGGGGTTTGCTTTCCTTGGGCCCCACCTCGATCTAGGTTCTACCTCGCCCTCCTTTCTTCACCCTCACTTTCTCTCGTCTTTACTCCTTTGCTCTCTTTACTCTTTAGTGATTGTGGTAAAAGGGGAAGTTATGAGAGAGCTAGAGATTGGTCGTTGGAGAATGGAGGAAGTTATGAGGGAGAGAGCTTGGTGGTTGGAGAGTTTAAGAAATTATGAGGAAGAGCTTAGTTGTTGGAAAATAGAGGAGTTATGAGGAAGAAAGAGAGGGCTTGTTGTTGGAGAATGGGGGGTTATGAGAGAGAGCTAGGGTTTATTTCCTAGAGTTGAGCCCCTTGGCCTTATGTTTCCATAATATTCCAAAATAGCCTACTAGTACTCTATTTGATGTTGAGGCCGCCCTATCACCCCTCCGGCCACCAAATTTGGGGTGTAGGTGTCTCATGGCCCGATGAAGGGCCATACAAAATCTGAGATCAAACAGATGAACGAATATGGGGTTCGAGCATAGGGTTTCGATCTTTAAATGGCCCTGGGAGGCCCATTCTGATTGATGAGCCATTTCTGGTGGCCCTCTGGCCATAAAATTTATAGGATAGGTGTTCCATGGCCCGATGAAAGGCCACACAAAATTTAGAAACGATCAGGTATGGGATTTGGTCGTATGAGTCAGGTTTGCAATCAACTGTTACCGGGCCACGATCGGGTCCCAGATTTCGTGGACGGGTGTAGTAAAATACATTAGACCTTCTTCGTAAATTTGGAAGAAATCCGACGGTTGAAAAGCCCGGAGTCTCAGTTTCTTTGGTCAGTGCCAAATTTCAACTCTGGCATTGGTGGGGTGCATTTGACAAGTGTCAGATCCCAATTTTGGGTGTCTACTGAGTCCGTAATCCGCGATGGACCACAAGCCGAATGAGATCTATGATTTCCTAAATTTTTAGATTTTTCTGACCCTCTTCGGTCATTGGGTGGCCCACATGGGTTGTTGTTAAGTGTAAACAGGTCATCTGACTTGGCGGCCCGCACTTGGTCCCATCATAACTAGACTAGTCCACCCCAGTATAAACTAACATTGAGTGTTAATGGTCATTAAGTGATTTTATAAGTTAATTAAAAAGAAATTTTAAGAATTTTTGTAAATCCAAAATAGTGAAAATCCAAGATGTTACAATCTACCCCCTTAAAAACAATTTCATCCCCGAAATTGCCTAAGGGTAATAAGTAAAGATATTATCATTTCGTTTGCTTAAGTTTTGCTTGTTTCGGGTTTATATATGTTTTAGGATATATATATTAAATACACTAGCCTAGCTCATTATGATCTACCCCTCTTAAAAGTTTTCGCCTTTTAGGCTTGAAAACAATGTCAAATCTTTTTTATCGTGCTAAGTGTTTGATGCTTTGATACCATCTTTTAACGCCCTGAAAATCGGGAGTCGTGTGTAAACTCGACTCCCGAGTTCCCGGGGTCACTTAACATCGGTTTTCGTTAATATGCGCTTAATTAGGTTTAAATGCGTAGCCTGAAATTACTCGGGACATGAATCACATCCACAACACATATACTAAAATGAAAGGGGTCAGTTACATATACATATACACGTCAAAAAAAATATATAAATGGGTCGCGCCAGGCGTGGCCTAATCAAAACAACAAAAGAATGTTATGTCCAAAAAGAATGGGGCCGAGCCCACAACTCAGCGATCCAGTCCCGCCTCTCAAGCTGGCGGAGAACCGTCCATCAACTGGAAGTAGGACAACTTGTCCTCCTCCTCGAAGCTCGCCTCACCAGGCTCCTCAAGCTCTGAGTCACCTGCATCTATGAACGGGTCTAGTTGGTGTTTTAAAACACGTCCCAGAGTGGGAGTGAGTGATCAATTCAGTGTGTACTATTAGTCTCAAGTTATAACATGCATCAATTGTAATATGAACTTAATGAAAAGCAGTCAATCATCAATACCTAACTACTCTTATTAAATGTGCATACATGCTGGATGATATGATGCATGCCCTTACCACAACACTCCCTCGAGCGACTCCATCTAACGATCGCATATGACAACACTCCCTCAGAGCGACCTCGACTTCCGAGTCGCCACCCTAACTAATGCGATGCAATGCGATCGTGTTAGCCGAGTTATTAGTTAAGTCCATTCATCCAGTAGATTTGGAAATCCGATACACCCCACGTATTAATGCCCTAAACTGGTTGCGAGGCCAAGACCCTATCAACGCGTGAGGCCGAGGCCCCGAGGTCCGTGATCCCGTCGGGTTCCTCATCCCCGACTTCAAGCACATGAGGAGTGCCGAGAGAAAGGGATCGCTTGCGATCACTACGAGGAGGCGCGGTACCCCAGCGTAGGCCGACAGCTCGGACATAGTGTCCCATTCCACCATGCCCGACTCACGAGGCTGTGGACCAGTTTCAAGTGGGTTATTGGTGGGCTACAACAATTGTAGGGTGGTTGAGGTTCCATACATATGTGAACAAACAGGGTCAACAAACAGGGTTGATCAGACAGTAGGCTAGACCGCACGAATCAGGCGAGCGTGAGACGAGTGACATCGGGCACAAAGGACCCATGTAGTCGAACTATAGCTATCCGAACACACCCGCCCAAACTCGCGGGTCAAACCATGGCATAGCCCTACCGATGGGACCACCATCTCTCCTCATGTTCCTGATCAACCCAAGGGCGTGAGGGGATCCACAGCATGCCAACTCTACAGATTATCAATTAGCATAACAACCACATATTCTCAAGCATCTCATATATCATTCAGATTCTCATAGCAAGCAAGACTAACCATATCATGAAACAAGTGCATGTGAGTTATGTGTGTGTGTGTGAGGAAGTTAAGCACTTCCTCCAATTTCAGAAATCATGTGCACAAGGGTAATAAATTATACATACATCGAAACACCACATATGAGGGAAAAGGATAGAGCAATCATGAGCAGACTATCACCCATACATAATATATATGAGAGGCATGATCAACACCATTATGAAAGCTAAGCATGCAATCCATACAATTCCAACAATATACAACCCCTAGGGTTTCCTCTAGATTATTTAATCATAACATTCAAGCAATGAAAATCCTTAAACCCACACTAAAATTGGTGCTAGGCCACCAAAGAGCAATAATCCACACCTTCGGATTCGTTGAAGGCTTAGGATCGACCTAGGAGGGTGGATTTCGGGGGTTGCTCGGTCGGAATCCCTAAAACAACATTTGGAGGTTAGATTCCCATGAAAATCCATCCTCATCACAAGGATTTCAAGAAAAATAGGAGATGAACCTTGCCTAGATGTTCAACGGGACGAAAGAGCGTTCGTGGATGAGTGATTCTTCTTGAAGGAGAGCTAGGAAGTTGTGGGGGTTTGCTCTCCTTGGGGCCCACCTCGATCTAGGGTCTACCTCGCCCTCCTTTCTTCACCCTTACTTTCTCTCGTCTTTGCTCCTTTATTCTCTTTACTCTTTGGTGATTATGGTAAAAGGAGAAGTTATGAGAGAGCTAGAGATTGGTCGTCGGAGAATGGAGGAAGTTATGAGGGAGAGAGCTTGGTGGTTGGAGAGTGTAAGAAATTATGAGGAAGAGCTTAGTTGTTGGAAAATGGAGGAGTTATGAGGAAGAGAGAGAGGGCTTGTTGTTGGAGAATGGGGGGTTATGAGAGAGAGCTAGGGTTTATTTCCTAGAGTTGGGCCCCTTGGCCTTAAGTTTCCATAATTTTCCAAAATAGCCTACTAGGAATCTATTTGATGTTGAGGCGACCCTATCACCTCTCCGGCCACCAAATTTGGGGTGTAGGTGTCTCATGACCCGATAAGAGGCCATGCAAAATCTGAGATCAAACGGACGAACGAATATGGGGTTTGAGCATATGGTTTCGATCTTTAAATGGCCCTGGGAGGCCCATTCTGATTGACGGGACATTTTTGGTGGCTTTCTGGCCATGAAATTTATAAGATAGGTGTAACGCCCCAGAAAATTGGGGGTCGTGCATAGACTCGACTCCCGAGTTTTCGAGTGTCACTTATCATACATTTATGGTTTTTATGATTAATCAAATTTAACTGCGCAATTTGGAATTACCTGAGGCACGAAGTACAATCACACCAGTCTACTGAAATGAAGGATATCTCACATATATACAGGTCCAAAAATAATAAATGGTCGCCCAAGGCGTTGCCCAACAGAACTACAAAAGAAGGCTATGTCTAAAAAGAATAAAGCTGAACCCGCGGCTCAACAAATCCAAATCCAGCCCGATCAAACCGATGGAGAGCCGCCCATCAGCTGCAAGTAGGAGAGCCCGTCCTCCTCGTCCAAGCTCGCCTTGCCAGACTCCTCATGCCCTGAGTCACCTGCATCTATGAATGAGTCTAGTTGGTGTTTCAAAACACCGTCCCAGAGTGGGAGTGAGTGATCAACTCAGTGTGAACTATTGGTCTCAAGTTATAACAGACATCAATTGTAATATGAACTTAATGAAAAGCAGACAATCATCAACACCTAATAACTCTTATTTAAAATGCATGCATGTGGGATGAAATGATGCATGCCCTCGCCACAACACTCCTTCAAGCGACTCCATCTAACGATCGCATATGACAGCACTCCCTCAGAGCGACCTCGACTTCCGAGTCGCCACCCTAACTAATGCGTGCAATGCGATCGTGTTAACCGAGTTATTAGTTAAGTCCATTTATCCAGCAGGTTGGGGATTCTGATTCACCCTACGTATCAATGCCCTAAGCTGGTTGTGAGGCCAAGACCCCATCAACGCGTGAGACCGAGACCTCGCGGTCCATGATCCCGTCGGGTTCCTCATCCTCGACACCAAGCACATGAGGAGTGCCGAAAGGAAGGGATCGCTCGTGGTCACTACGGGGAGGCGCAGTACCCTAGCGTAGGCCAACAACTCGGACATAGTGTCTCATTCCACCAGCCCGGCTCACGAGGCTGTGGACCAGTTTCAAGTGAATTTTTGATGGGCTACAACGGTTGTAGGGTGGTTCAGGTTTCATACATATGTGAGCAACAGGGTTAACATACAGGGTTGATCAGTCAGTAGGCTAGACCACATGAGTCAAGCGAGTGTGAGACGAGTGACCTCGGGCACAAGGGTCCCACGTAGTCGAACTACAGCTAGAGCTGGGCATTTCATACCCGAACCGGTGGATCCGACCCGATCAGACCCGATCAGACCCGATTCGAACAGAACCGATGGTCAGGATTGGTCAGGATCGGGTAGCATAATCTAGATCCGAATTTTTTTCGGGCCGAATCCGGATAGGCCCTGTTCCGAACCGACCCGATCCGGAATCCGATCCGATTGGATCCGATTCGGACCGACCCGATCTGAACCGTCTGTATTTGAAATGGGTTTTGATTCTTTTGAAACGGGTTCCAGCTATTTACCTTTGTAGTGGTATTCAGAAGCTTTTGCTTTCATTCGTGCGATTAACTTGGGTGTGAAATGAAACAACCGGTCGCGGAGAAGCAGACGGAAACGGTCTCTGTGAACTCGTGTGGGTTAGAAAATGAGATGAAGACAGGAGACAGTTCACCCATCAAACGATCATGGTTGCCGCACGTGGCATACGAAGAGGGGAGGAGGTTAGAAGAACAACTCATATGTCACACGTGACGGAGGAGCGAAGTACGCGGAGAGTACCTACTCAAACTATTGCGTCGTACCCCTACCCGTCTCTGCACCGAACGTGCAGTTACGTGGGTGGGCCGACCGTTATGTATCTGTCTATCCAAGCCGTCCATCCCTTTTCTCTTACAATTTTAAGGCATGGATATAAAAATGAAGCAGATCCTAAGATTAAGTTGACCACGCCAACTAATAAGCTCGGTTGCATTAAACGCACAAGGCATTAAATGACAGTTGCATTAAACGCAAGAGTAATCTTTGGTGTGGTCCACTTAAGCATTGAATGTGCCTCGTTTTTACATTTAGGCATTAAAATGATAACAGAAAAGGGATGGACGGCTTGGATAAACGGATGCACCATGATGGGCCCACCCGCAGATCTGCCCATTCGCGGCTAGAGACGTGCAGGGGTAGGATGCAATCCGCGTCTCAAATTCATGCATTAAATGACATACAGTGTAATCTCATTATGAGATCTCCTCTGCGAAATCGGGTTGCGTACTGAGTACGCTCTCATCGTACGGAGTAAACTCAGTTGGCCCACCTTAAATGTATTTGTCTTATCCACTCCGTCCATCCATTTTTTCATATCATTTTAGTGGTTGAGACCAAAATTGAGGTATATCTAAGAGCTCAAGTGGACCATACCATAAGAAACTGTGGGAATAATGATTTCCACCGTTGAAACCCTTCTATGGCCCACAGTGATGTTTATTTTTCATCCAACCTATTCATAATATCACAAATACATGGATGAAGTGAAAACACAAATATCAAATTGATCTAAAACTTCCGTGGCCCCCATGATATTTTCAATGGTAGATGTTCAATTCACACATTTTCCGATGGTGTGGTCCATTTGAGCTCTGTACATATTTCATTTTTGTGCCAAGGACCTAAACTTATCTGCTAAAACGTATGGACAGAGTGGATAAAATGCATGCATGACAGTGGGACCCACAGAGTTTACTCAGTACAGTTAGCGTATGTACTAAGTTACTCAATATGCAATCCGCCGTTTCTCTCTCCCCAACATCCGCCCTTTTTAATTTTTATACTGCTTTTGAGAAAGGATTTCATACTCTGGTAGTGTGATGGATGATGATATGCAGGCGCTTAAAAATTACTTAAATATTATATACGTGGCATACTATAATTCAAATTAAACCGTCCAAATTATGTCATATATCTTAGATGCATTATGAACCAATTATTATACTTATTCGATTACCTGACTTTTAGATTGGTTGGAATTTTATTGGATGATTAAGAATGAAAATATCGAACGGTCTTATTTTAAGAAGCAAGTGTCCACGAATCAGAGGTTATGATTGTTTAGCCTATCTTATTTTTGACATGTAACTTAGAAAATTCAAGTTAATAGATGCCACGTGTACCATTTTCCAAGTTAATAGATGCCACGTGTACCATTTTCCAAGTGCATGCGTATCAAGTGTCATCCGCAGCCAGAGTATTTCAAATAACTCTCATCTTTTTTTCTTGTTCTTCTTTTCAAATGGCTATTCTCTTCGGTTTTTCGGAGGGAATCTGAAAAAATCTTCAGAGGTATGTATTCCCTTTTCTATTGGAAATCTATATTCTTTTGTAATGAAATTTTGCATTTCCCGTTTTCAATTCCATCTAATTTTACTGCTTTCAATTGTATCTCTCCATTTTCTCTTTCGTTGTAGAACTCTCTCTTCTTGGATTTGCAATATCTCCAGTATTTTTTTTTTTCCTGCTTTTGTGAATTGAAATTCCAAATATTTTGTAGATTACTAAAGGTTTCTGGAATTGTCGGTCATACGAGGAGAAAAATGAACTTTTCTTTTTAAATCAGTTGGCACGTGTGATTCGTGTAGAACAAAAAAAAAAAAACAAAAAACAAAAAACATGTTGCAAATTCTCTAGTTTTTCTTCTTCAGACTATTGCTTTGGAGTTAAGAAACTTTTTCTTCACGCGTGGATCGCCTGTTACTTCTTTTGTCAATTTTCTCCTTGGTCGATCCGAACAATGCTCAATCCGATCCGACTCGGTTTTCCTGCCCGAGTCAAACTCGGATCGGATCAAGCCATGTACATTCCGGATCTGTTCGAGTTAGGTGACCCGGACTCGGTCTCGGATCGGAACGAGTTCGGGTCAGCCCATTGTGATTTCGGATAGGTTCGAGTTGGATCCAATCCGATCCGACTCGGTCCGATGCCCACCTCTAACTACAACCGCCCGAGCACACTCGCCCAAAACCCAGGGTTTAGCCTCGAGGCGGTCCTACCAATGGAGCCACCTTCGCTCTCCTCATATTTCCTGACCAACCCAAGGGCACGAGTAACAATCCCTAGCATGCCGACTACCAATGCGTCATCTAGCATACACAACCTTCATGTTCTCATGCTTCTCAACATACAATTCAGATTCTTATGCCAAGCAAGGCCAATAATATCATAATACAAGTGCAAGCGAGGTGTGTGAGTGTGTGGGAGGAAGTTAAGCACTTCCACCATTGCAAGAAATAATATGCACACGATCATCATACATTCTATGAAGCAACAATGTAGGGAACAATCAACAAGGCATGAGCACCAAATCATCCAAATACCCAATCATGTGAAAGGCAATAGCAATACCAAATGAAGATCAACATGCATTCCATACGAATTTCAACAATCATACAATTCATAGGGTTTCTCTAGTTTCTCCAATCATAACATCCAAACAATCAAAATCATTAAACCCATAATAAAATTGGTGTTAGGCCAACTAAGAACAATAGTCCGCACCTTGTGATTCGTTGGAGACTCGAAAACGACCTAGGAACGACGATTTGGGGGCCAGTTGGTCGGAATCCCTAAAGCAAGTTCATACATGAGAAATCCATGTAAAATCCCCCTTCATCAAAAGGGTTTTCAAGACAAAGGATGAGAAGCCTTACCTAGATGATCAATGGACGATTTTGGTGGTTGTGGTGCACGGTTTCTTCTTGGAGAAGGTGTAGGAAGTTGAAGGGGTTGATTTCCTTGGGCCCCACCTCGATTTAGGGTCCACCTAGCTCTCACCTTCACTCTCTTTCTTCACTCTCCCTAGCTCTCTCTCCTCTCTATTTACTCTCTCCCTCTTTCTCTCTCTCTCCTTTGGAAATGAAAAAATCGTATGGGAAGAGGGGTGCCCAAATGAAGTCTTTTTATAATGCCAGTTTTGGTGCAATTGGCCCCAAGTGTTGGGTCTTTACTATATTAACCCTATGGGAGGGTTTTTCTAGCCTCAAGGGCCCACCATGGGGTGTACTAGTCGACATACTCCACAGGATAGTTCTAATGATGATCTACGTATGGACACAATCGGCCCGCCATTTCGACGCGCCGATTGACAGATATAATTAGAAGTCTGTTCAACGGTCGCTAATGGTCGATCGGGGCCGCGACTCTACGGATATGAGGAGGGAAATATCCTTACTCGATGTGTGAAGTTTGGTCACAAACTGACGGTCTGAAATTTTTAACTTTGCATAAGAGTGGACGACTCAAATCACTTAAGTTCCCACAATTTTCCAAACTAGCATTCTAGGGCTCCTTATTGAAGTTGGGGTGACACTAACGCCCCTCAGGCAGCCAATTTCGGTGGGTATGTGTCTTATGGCCCAATTAGGGCCCATGTAAAATTTGGGGACAAACGGATGAACGGATATAGGGTCTGAGTAAGCGATTCCGTCCCTTAGTGGCCCTGCGAGAGCCATTTTGGTGATTGAAGTGGGTTTGTGGAGGCATTATTTGGTATGTATGTGCTTTCCGAGGATCGCGTACAGAAGCCTTTCATAGGAACTTTTGGCAATGAAAAGTTTGGTGGGGCTCCATTGATATTTATGAGAAACCCCTATCTACCAATTTTCCAGGAAGCGGATTTCCTGCGAAAGACTTTGCAGGAAGTTCCTGCGCTTGGAACGTAGGTGAGGGCCACTGTGATGTTTGTGAGAAATCTTACCCGTTCATCCGTTTTTTAAGTTTATTTTAAGACATGATGCCAAAAATGAACCGTTTCCAAAGCTCAAGTGGGCTGAAAACTTGATAATTAAATGTCCACAGTTGAACTATTTGTGGGCCACAGAAGTTTTAAATAATGCTAATATTTGTGATTTCAGTTCATCCCAGTAGGAATGAAGTTATTAACGGTATGGATGGCATGTAAACATCACTATCGTAAGTTTCAACGGTAGGAATTTTCTTAACCACATTTTCCTTTAGCATGGCCCACTTGAGATTTAGATACGGTTAATTTTTGGCATCATGTCCTGAAATGAACTCACAAAACTAATGGAAGGGGAGGATTTCTCACTAACATCACAGTGGGCCCATCTGAGTTCCCAACGCAAGAACTTCTTGCGAAAGGCGTTCGCAGGGAATCCGCGTCCAATTTTCCAGATCATGTCAAGACATAGGCCTAAAAACGAGGCAAGTGCAACATTCAAGTGGGCAACGCAACGAAAAAGTAGGCCGGGAAACGCTCACCATTGAAACATACTAGGGATCTATTATAATGTTTATATGCCATCCATACCATTCATTTGGTCATTCTTTTGTAGGCTACAAAGGTTTTGGATCAATCTGATCTTGGTATTTTCCCTTCATCCATGTCCTGTTGAGCTTATCAACAGATTAGATGGAAAATAAACTTTAAGGATCTGCTTGCATTGAGCCTTGGGAAGTTTTTAATGGTGGGCATTCAATTACCATTGTTTCCTACGTTGTGGTCCACGTTAGATTTGGATCTACTTAATTTTTGAGACCATGTCCTAAAATGGACTGGAGAAACGGATGGACGGCGTGGATATACAACACGTCATCAAAGTGGGCCCCATCGTAAGGGTAACACCTAATCCGCTCCCGTTCCCCAGGCGACGCGGATTTCCTGCGAAAGGCTTTAGAGGGAGTTCTTGCGCAAGGATGTTGGGTGGGTCCATCGAGATATTTGAGATAAATCTACTCCGTCCATACGTTTTAGAAAATTTTACAAAAAATGTTATGTATTTAAAAGTCAAGTCAGCCACACAAGAGGAAACAGTTGGGATTCAGTGAGCGCAGTTGAAACATTTTTACAGCCATAAAAGTCTTCTATCATGCTAAATATTTTATTTTTTCGCTAAATCTCGGTGAAAATGATCTTATAAATGGTTTGGATGACATATAAACATCAAGATGTAACCCAAAAAAGTTTCAACGGCAGGCATTTCTTTTCCCAAATTTCCCTCTCGCGTGACCCATTTGAGTTTCGATCCACTTCATTTTTTAAAATTTTTTTTGTCACATATTTTAAGATGATCTCGAAAAACAGTTGGACAGAGTGGATTTTCAATAATATCTCTGTGGGCCCCACCCAGCATCCTTGGCATGAACTTACAGCGAAAGGCTTTGCAGGAAATCCCCGTCCGGTCCCAGGAAGTTGTGTGTTTTGAACGGTGGGCATCCCTTCCCACTGTTTCACGTGGTGTGGCGATTTTCCTGATTTTTTGTTTCATGCCCTGCAATGAGCTGGCGCAAGTGAAGGCAAATCGGAGTTACTCAGTAGGCTCTTATCGTACTGAGTAAACTCTGTTGGGCCCACCTTGAGTGCATGACATTTATCCACACCGTTCATCCGTTTTTACAGATCAATTTAGTCATTGATCCCAAAATTGAAGCATATAAAAATCTCAAGGGGACAATACCACAGGAAAGAGTGGAAGTATTGATTTCCTCCGCTGATACCTTTCTAAGGCCCCAGTGATGTTTATTTGTCATCCAAGATATTCATAAGATCACACAGACATGGATGAAGGAAAACCACAAATATCAGCTTGATCTAAAACTTTTGTAGGCCTTAAGAACCTTTCAACAGTAGAATTCAATTCACACTATTTCTAGTGGTGTGTTCCAATTGCGCTTTGGATATGCTTATTTTTTGGATAACTCCCTAAAACTATCTACTAAAAAGGATGGACGGAGTGGATAAAATATACGTATGACGGTGGGCCCCAAAGAGTTTACTCAGTACACTAGGCGTACTGAGTTACTCAGTACGCAATCCACTTCCAACTGAAGGACGGCATCCATATCGTGCAAGCGTTACCATGGACCCCACATTTTTGTACGAGCCATGATGACATCACGGCTATATCTAATCCTTCCATCGCGTGTCTGGTAATCGAAAGAAACACGTGGCAGCCTCATAATGGATAAGGGTTGGGTCACCATCTAACGGATTACGTTGGAGGTGGGCCACCATCTTATTTGATGCTTTCTATGTTTTTCCTCGTTTGTTATCCGGAAATCATCGGAAGCTGCCTTATCCAAATGGCACAGATTAGGTGCAGCCTCAGACGTACCCAACACGGTGCGTCCCTGGATGTGAAGCCCACCTAAATGCATATGCAGTATATCCACGCTGTACATCCGTTTTTATAGATCATTTTAGGGCATGAGACAGAAGATAAAGCAGATACAATTCTCAGGTGGACCACACTGTAGGAAACAGTGGTGATTGGACATCACCAATTAAAAACTTCCTACGGTCTGAATTAATGTTTATTTGTCATCCAAACCGTTTATAAGTTCAAAAAGACATGGATAAAGGGGAAAATAAAATATCAGCTTGATAAAGATTTATTTTGGTCCACAAGATATTTTTAACGGTCAATCATCACTGTTTCCTGGAGAATGGTACACTTGCGATTATAACTGCTTTATTTTTTGTCTAATGCCTTGAAATGATCTGAAAAAGATGGATGGAAAGGATGGATATACTAAATATACATCAAGGTGGGCCCCACGGTGGGCCGTACCTACCACAAAAATTTTGGTCAGCCTACCAGAAGGAGGAGGATTGCTAACCTCATGCGCGAGTATGGCCCGCCAGCGCACGTGTGAATATGGCACGTGAATGCTATATTAGAGTTTTCCGTAACGTGGCCCGCACTTTCAGATCATCTGGATCGGAAATCAGTGAGGTTAAATCATAAGGTGGACCGCGGTCTACAAGACGGCTGGAAAATCATTTATAGCCGTGCATTTATTTTGCCCACTGTTGACTACTTTAGGAGTTAAACTTCTTGAATTTTGGGCTGTGATCTGGATATTGTGATTTAATGGTAGGATCTTGTTACACATGTGCCATGTCGGCACGTGTAATTGCGTGTAGACTTGCAGGACGGTACCCGCGCGTTGGCTGACCAAACCGTTTTTTTGCCATCGGCCACGAATTAGGTGGTGTTGCCCACACCACCACCAGCGGTGGTGGGGTGATGTGTTGGTGGGTCCCACAATAGTTTATTTTTATATCCAATCCGTCCATCCGTTTTTAAATATCATATTAGATGAAATTAAAAAAATAATCTAGATAAAAATCTCAAATAGACCACAAAATAGGAAACGGCGAGGATAATGACACTTACTGTTGAAACCTACCGAGGGCCCACCATAATGTTTATTTTACATCCAAACTGTTGAAAAGGTCAAAATGACATGGACGGAGGGAGAAATATCAACTTGATCCAGAACATTTGTATCTCCCTTTTAATGGTTATCATTCAATCACCACCGTTTCTTCAGGTGTGGTCCACTTGAGCTTTGTATCTATTTCATTTTTTGGAAAATCCCACAGAATAATATGAAAAAACAGATGGACGGTGTGGATATAAAAAAACATCAATATGGCCCCCACAGCGCCCTACACATCGCCCCACCACCGCTGATCCGCATCCGGATATCATATGACACGCACGTCGATTTAATATTTTATCTTTTCCACAGGTTTCTCAATTTCATCACGACCTATTTCAATGTGACACGTCAGGACTTCGATCTTTGAATCTGGATTGCATTGAAATGATCCAAGCCGTTGATACTCTGAATCTCACTGTGATGGATATAAATTAAATTGGATTATTGTAATATTTTGAAACTTGGTATTTTTTTTTTTTTGCTTTGAAATAGACAATTAATATAACCCTTCATAATCAATATTTAAAAAATTAATCTATTTCTTTGATAATTACATTATCTAAAGGATTTCTTACCAAATGAACGGTTTGGATCATATATAAATTCTCAATTCGACTGAATAAAATTCCAACGGTCTACATTACAAACGTAGGGATGTATTGTAGCAAACCTCCCAAAAATACCAATTTGCATTGATTTGCAGCAAGTCAATAAGCTTATGATACACTGACGGAACATTTGATTAGTATAGACGTTCTTTTAGTTCTAACAAGAGAAGCCAATGGAATGATAATCTAAACCGTTGGTTTGTTGATTTCCATGATGGACAGATCATGATCTGAAAACCATCTTCTACTTAAAGATCTTAGCAACCAGAAATGAGTCATTTTTAAGTCGAAATTACAACATTCTATTGTATTTTTAACCGTATAATGGTGGCCACAAAACGAACGGTTAAGATTGTCCCATTCCGATTTTTTGAGGCATGGTCTATCTAAGGTGGGTAACAACAGAGCAACGGTCCTGGATTACCAAATCACTGGCCCTCTTCAACCATATAGTGCGCAGAAATGTCGTAATCGCTTATCATACAACTCCACTAAATCAAACCATCACCATCAAAACTAACTGCCTCAAATCCCTCCATCCATTCAGAGTAGCTGCACCGGTACATGTGGGGCCCACGTTTGGTAATCCATCTTTTCTTTAAATGGGATCCAACTTGGTAGGGATGCCTCTGAATCTCCAGATTAGAAGATTAACCGTCCGATCTTCCCCCTTTATTCTTGATTGAATGTACACAGCTGCATGATGGACCAAAGCAAACCATACCGTGCACCAACGGCTAGATTGATTTGGGGAGCTGATTCGGTCAGATGGTCGGTAACACCAGGTTCGGTCAGTCCGTGACCATGAGGCTTACATTAATGCATGAATTGTATATCCATTCCGTCCATCCGTTTTTCTACATCATTTTAGGTCATGAACCAAAAAATGAAATAGATGTAAATCTCATGTGGACCACACCATAGGAAACAGTGGTGGATGAACGCCCACCATTAAAAAATTTCTAGGGCCCACGTAATGTTTATTTTCCACCTAACCTATTGATAAGGTCAAAAATACATATATTAAGAGAAAAAGCAAATTCATCTTGCTAAGAAACGTTTGTGGCCCATAAGAAATTGTTAATGGTTAATCACCACTGTTTCCTTTGATATTGTCCATCTGAATTTGGATATGCCTCATTTTTAGGCCTATGATCTAAAATAAGTTTTAAAAACGGAAGGACGGTCTGGATATACATAATATATATCAATTTGGGCCCCTACCATCACGGCATGACCGAACTTGGTATTACCCCAACCGGACCGAATCCACTCCATTGATTGGATTCTTGTCGTGAATTGCAAGGGGAGGAAAGGCACGTTAATGAGAAAAAATCGGAAGACTACTTTGTGCGTTATGTAATATTTTGAAAATGGTGGTGATTCATCCCTTGTACAATTATATGCGTATGATTAAATCCAGACGGTCCAAATAGTCTGCTCTAGTGCCTGTAGCATCTCCAAAAATAGAGTTGGTCATACCACGTAAAAATGTAACACTCGTTGCTGAATTTGGACTTCCAACTGTTTTCCATCTTGATCATCCATTTGATGGGTACCAATCGGAATCGGACGGTTGATAACATCCCAAAAAAGTTATTTTTTTAAATGAGGAAACAATTTGGACGGTTTGAATTGACCTGCATGCATGCCAGATGAACAACAAATGTGCAGCCCCCATTTCATAAATAGTGGTAAACATACATGGTAGTAAATCATTTAAAAATACCTTCGCGGTCTTTATTATTCTTGTCGTGCACATCTTCATACGGCTGACTCCGTGAACCTAAAATTTTAGACGAAAACAACCCTAAAATGTTCAGAAAAGACCGTAGAGAAGGCTTTCAATAACATTAATTACTTTAATAGGTTGGGGCATTTCTGGTAAAAATGCCAACGATGGCATTTTCGTAGTTTCTGTTTATCGAGAAAAAGATGAAGACGCAGTGACTCCGACGGGGTTTTGATAGAGTGCGGCGCGCCCATACCAAAGTACCGCATGGTGACCCATTACCTCCTGTACATTCATATATAGTTGATCCGAACCGTTAATAGTATTATTTGTATCACATATAAGAATATATGAACTTATAGTCATGTTTAATAATGATCCTGACCTTTGAATATTTTATTTGAATATGAACCATTAAATATCCATCTTCATATAAATGATCTTTTTAGAAAACCAAAATTATTATAGTATATTGATGAATAGAATAAGGAAAATGGACAGTTTAGATCTTCATTTGAGTCAATACAGGGGTGGAAACAGGCCCCCGTATCATACTCTGGTAGAGACACCGTACACTATCGAAACCCGACGGAGATAGAGCCATGACGATGTTCATAGACCACTTGGGCGGAAGCTTGCTCAGGTGTCCTGAGTGCGTAATACGCACACGACCCCAACGAGGAGATTTCCTGGTTCATCGAGACGAACGGATTTTAGTTCATCGACACTCCAGTGTAAACTTCACCGGATGATCTGCGTTTTCCCACCGTGGGGCCCACCAGTCATGATATGGCCATGGTAAAGAACCATGTGTCATTGCTAAAATAGACATCCAACTATTTAATCTCCTCATTTTGATTTAACGGTTAAAAAACCTACGGTTGTCTGGTATATACAGTTTTTCTGTTGGGGCACGCGCGTTCATGGACGGTCTATAGATGTTTGAGAAGGGTGAATATTCAATTATAATTATAATGATAGGCCGCCTAACAAATATAGTGGCCTGTACGGTGGGGCCCACCTGATGCACGGCTTGGATGCGCTGTACAACTGCGGATTCAAAACTCCCCACGCGTATCCTTACACACGAGCAGATTAGCTGTTACCCTTACCGTGAGGCCCACCTTAATGATGTGTTGTATATCCACGCCGTCCATCCGTTTCTAAAGCCGAGTTTAAGGGTTGTTCCCAAAAGTTAAGTAGATCCAAAAATCAGGTAGACGACACTGTAGGAAACAGTGGTGATTAAACATCCACCATTAAAAACTTCCTAGGGCCCACAATAATGCCTATCTTAATGTTTCTTTTTCATCCAATCCGTTGATAAGATCAATAAGACCTGGATGAAGGGAAAATATAAATATCAGCTTGATCCAAAGCTTTTGTAGCTTACAAAAAAGTTTTAAATGGTTATTCACCACTGTTTACAGTTTTGTGGTCAACTTGAGATTTTTATCTTCTTAATTTTTAGAATCACCTACTAAAATGATATGGGAAAACGGATAGACGGCGTGGATATACAAAAACCCATCAAGTTAGGCCCCCACACGGTAAGGTTAACACCCACTAAGCTGTTACCCGGTTAATAGCTAATCCTCTCCCCTACATACGCGGGCACACGTCGATATAGCATGTATACGGGACATCCCATCCGTACATCAGGTGGGACCCACTGTACAGACGATCTGCTGAAAAACTCAGCCTGTTCAACTATGACATATGCCATACATGGAAGCGGATTGCGTACTGAGTAACTCAGTACGGTAAGCCTACTGAGTAAACTCCGTGGGCCCTAGTGTCATTCATGTATTGTATCCACTCCGTCCATCTCTTTTAATACATAATTTCAAGATTTTATGCCAAAAATGGAGTATATACAAACCTCAAATGGACCACACCACC
Organism: Magnolia officinalis; assembly: GCA_021015155.1. Classification (NCBI taxonomy): domain Eukaryota; kingdom Viridiplantae; phylum Streptophyta; class Magnoliopsida; order Magnoliales; family Magnoliaceae; genus Magnolia; species Magnolia officinalis. The sequence continues at coordinate 59,227,205 of JAJHSJ010000014.1, forward strand.
AGAAACAGTGTGAATTGAACATCTACCGTTGAAAAATTCTTGGGGACAAAAGAAGTTTTAGATCAAGCTGATATTTGTGTTTTCCCTTCATCCATGTCTTTCTGATCTTATGAACAGGTTGGATGACAAATAAACATCAATGGGGGCCTTAGAAAGTTTTCAACGGTTAAAATCATTATTTTCACTTTTTCCAGTGGTATGGTCCACTTGAGCTTTTTATAAGCATCGATTTTGGGTTTAACCCATAAAATGATCTGGAAAAACGAATGGACGGCGTGGATAAACCACATGCATTCGAGGTGGGCCCAACTGAGTTTACTAAGTACGATAAGAGCGTACCGAGTAACTCAGTACGCAATCCGATTTCGTCATTCATATGCCAAACTAACTGACGGCCAGTAAAAACTCGATTGGAACGTTAAAATCCCTCAAATATACATTCATACGCCATCATCTAACGGCCCAAGCTTTTATAGAAAATGGTTGTTTGATCGCATCCGATAGTATCCTTCCGATCTGAGTAATTTTCCAATGATCGAGACCGTTTATAGGACAAATCTCATTTTTTTTCGGTCGTTTAACTGGATTATTTCAATTTTCAAGCCTTTGATAATTTGGCCCTTTTTCTTGAAAATGAACGGTCACTTGTATAATCAATGAGTTAAAATATTCAATCTGAGAACTTTCTTGAGAAATATCCATCCAAGATGAGCCCTATCAGATAAACGGTGGTTATAACTGAAAAAGATTCGAATCCAACGGTTAGCGTGACGACGTATCTTGTAATAGTACGTCTAGATGTATCCGTGCAAACCACCAGCAGATAATGCGATTAAGCTACGCACCCTTGCGTAGCTTTAAATTTCGTTCACAGAAGAGAGGAAATAAAACAGAGAACGTCCAACAGCTATTGGCATCCTCTCCCTCTCTGTCTCTCTCTCTCTCTCTCTCAAAACCCTAGAAAAGAACTGATGTTCTTCATTTGAGGTAATTCCAATCTAAAGAACTGATTTTCTTCATTTGAGGTAATTCCCATCTCTCACTCCCCACTGATTTTCTCAGCTTTGTGATCAAATCTCTTCAAGAACTTCATCTCATCAGTCGGTTTTCCCGATCGAGATCGGTTGGATTTAGATCATTTTCCAAATTTTTGTATTTTTTTTTCCATATTTTCTATTTGAGGTACGCTTCTATAGAAATGCCTTTCTGTTCTGTTTTGCTTTTCATGATTTAGATCGATGGAAATGGTATCTGTAATCTACAGTGCATGATACGAAAGATAGAGCCAGGCATTTTTTTTTTTTTTTTTTTTTTTCTCGCAGGGTAGTAGTATGGTAGTGAGTCTTATGCAGTTTCAGCTTGTAATTAATTTTGAAAGATCTTTATGGTAGTCCGCAGGACTACACGAAGTTGTTGTCCCTGCATCACTTGGCGCTTGCACTTCGTGGTAGGAACTGTTTATTTGGTTGGTATTATTGTGGATGGTCAGCTGTGCTAAAACTGCAGTGGTTGGATGATTTGCAGTATGCAGTTAATGAACTTTTTCTGCGTGTTGATCGTTAAGCAATTAGCTTTTTGTTTTTATTATTTTCAGTATTGAGTGCATGTTAGCGTGCCCTCTGATTGGGGCTTACTAGATGAACGGTTTGATCGTGTTTGGTTGTTTGGAGGAGGGCCATCTGGACTACAGTTTCAGGTGTTCCTGTGGAGATATTGCCCCTTCTCACCTTGGTACAAATGTCTGTTTTTTTTTTTTTTTTTTCCGGTTGCCTGATGGAATTCGATAAAATTTGTCACTGTTGTCAAGTTCAACTTTTGAAGCATTGGAGTGTAGTTCATCAGACACCTACAATGTTTATTTCAGACCAGAATTCCCTACAGGTTGGGCCCAATGTACAGATCCAGATCGTTTGTCCAGTGGCCTCACCATGGATGAGCTATAGGCTAGAGAGCTACTCCATCGACCACCCCAAGCACTGAATGCTGGAACTTTTCTTTTTTCATTTGCATATGATGTTGGCTATGTTTTAGTTCTAACCATCCATTTACGCCAACTAGTGGATGTCTAAGATAGTTTGATGTGGGAGCACCTTGTAGCATTGAAACTATGGTGGGGCCTTGCAAATGGACAGTTTGTATCACTGCAAACTGGGCCTTGCCTGTTCAGAATACTGGCTCCAACCAATGTTTTTCTTTCATGCCAGCTTATGGGTGGGGCCCACCTTTCAGTTGCAAACCATTTGTTGGGCAGGCCCCAAAATGGATGTTTGATGGGGCCAAAACTCATTTGGACAGTCCCAATCATTGATTGGTGGAATTGTTTACGTTGCACGTGGACCACCGGCTATGTTTCTAATCTATGGTGTGTTGGGAGAAGCATCCTTTCTCAACCATACACAGCAATATCAAGCAAAAGAAAAAAGAGAAAAGACACAATTCACAACACAGAAATTTACATGGTTCCCTTTCGTTACTCCACAGATTCACGGATTCACATGATCAAATGGTGTTTTTATTGTTGCTTGTACATGTACTTATTTGCCCGTGATGTGTATGGTGGGGACAGAAGGTTGCTATGGATCTTCCCTTGGATTGCATATATAGACATGATGGATAAGCCTTTTGGAGATTCTGTTTCTTTTACTACTGTTTGATTGGATATAACAAATTGGCTTTCTATGTTTGTGCTGCATTAGGGTCTGAGGTTGGATTTAGCAAGGAGATATGAGTGTTCGTTGGCCTTCTACTTGTGTTCTGTTTTATGCACTGTTTGTACTGTGCGCTTTGTGTCGGAGCTTTGTTCCTGGAGAAGGGGCAAACCAGACTGCAAAACTAATAGTAGATGCTTCGGGACAATCGGGCCGGCCAATCCCTGAAACATTGTTTGGCATATTCTTCGAGGTGAAATCCTGTACTTCTATTTAGCCGGTTTTCACTACTTTTTGGTATAGGGTTGCTGTTACTGTTGTTATCTTTTTTGGCCCTCATCATTTTTTTTGTGAAAGACATCGACTCGAATGGTTACTGGTCTGGCTCATCTAGTTGGATTTGATCAGTTGTGTGGGTCACATGATGTTTGGTTTTCCATTGTTTTCTATGGTGTGGTTCACATGCTGGGTGGATTGGTCTAATTTTTGCATCAGGTTGCATACGCTTGATATGTTTACACTCATGTTCGTTAGACTGATACTTATGGTCTAACTCGTTGCGCATGAGACTTCCTCATATAGTTGCTTCATGCGTGTGAAACTTCCTTACATGTACATAAATATATGAGGAAGTCTCACATGCAGCTAGTTGGGCCATAAGTTACCATCCTACTAGCATGTAAGTGTAAACATGTCTACTATGTACATCATCCAACCTGTCCAAAATGTGGGTCACCACATGAATAAAGCTGATGCAAAAATCAGGCCAATTTACTCATCATCTGGAACACTCCATATAAAACAATGGACAATCACCGACCTAATCCAAAGTATGCATGTGGCTCATCTGATGAGTGGATCTCCCCAGTTTTCCACCAGGTGATGTTCATGATGGGGCCAACCTATTGGGTGGGTTGGATGTCATGCACACTTCACACATGGCATGTTGGTGATCATGCATAAATGCACTATAACTTAGTGATCCAACTAGTTGCATGTGAGATCTCCAAACACATTTTCCTGATCAATTATATGCTTAAAGTAGGCACGTGTAGATGCTTAGTTATGCACATAGTATCTGAGTTTAGAGATGCAATATAGGGTCCTGATTCATGAGGAAGTTAAGTAGCATCCTGATGCACCTATATATGCAAAGGGGGCCCATGGTTTGGTGATCAGGTTCATTGATCTGCAGAGGCCCATCTGGATGGGTGAAGCCCCAAAAATCCCGGATTGGAACATTCTAATCTTTTGATATGTGGCCTACAAATAGAGGGCTAAGGAAAAGATATAACTGTGATCCAGAAAAAAGGGTGAATGTTAGATGACTGTCTTCCAATCTAGAAGATTTCTTGGGTATCTGCATCTACAACGGGGCACATTATGTGGATGGTCTGGATTGCATGAACTTGGGCTCCACTTGTAGAGAGAACCAGGGCCTTAGGACATTTTTTTTACCTCCTTATGCATCAGGATTTCAGGACCTTAAAAATTTCTCCAAGTTAGACCTTCAGTTTGTCAAATCTAGAGCATATCATTTATTTTTCAGTCTTGAAATTTCTTTTTCTTTTATAATTGTACATTGTTCTGTTATTTTGACATGTTACATAGATTTTGTAAACCCGCTTAAATTTTATTGGAGTGTGAATTATACATAGTTTGAGGTTGGGGAAAGACTCCTAGGTCATTTTGATTTGCCACCATTTCTCGAATGAATAGGCCAAGTACTGTGATTTTACTTGTTATAACTTTTCATGAGTTCATTCTATGCATATTGCAGGAGATCAACCATGCGGGGGCTGGTGGGTTATGGGCAGAGCTTGTAAGCAACAGAGGTAATTTGAATGCTTGAAAGTTTAAATTTTGGTGGGCAGTATATAGAACGGTTCCGACAAAATTGGAAAATAGCATTCTATGGCTGACACCAATTTTTTCTTTTTTTCCTCGTGTATCTTTTGAGGAGATAGCATGCAGATTGGTATTAGTGTGTGTGTGTATTTAATGTTTCCCTAATGTTGCTAGTTAAGAACATAGTTGTAGAGATATTGATCGCATGTCAACTTAATCCTTGGTCCATTTTGGTCTTTATTTTGAGAGGCTCATGCAATTTCATATCCAGGTTTTGAAGCTGGGGGCCCTAACACTCCATCGAACATCGACCCTTGGTCCATAATTGGAAGTGAGTCATCAATAGTTGTATCAACCGACCGTTCATCATGTTTCAGTCGTAACAAGGTTGCGCTTCGAATGGATGTTCTGTGTGATAGTGAGGGCTCTAATACCTGTCCACCTGGCGGAGTTGGAATATATAATCCTGGGTACTGGGGCATGGTATGTAATTTTGAATACTCTATGAAAAGGTGGTTGTCTTGCCTCCCTCCTTTCCAAATTATATTAATGATGAGATAAGATCTGTTTCGAGTACACAAAATTTGGAAATGATGATTCATGCTAGACCTATAACTTAATTGCTTGAAGTTGATGCTCTCTGCTTCTTGGTCTCATACTGAAGAATTCTCTGATTTAGTATGGTTTTCTAGGACTGAAATTTCTCACTCAATTTCACTTAAATTTTGTGATGCACTTACATTTTTGTTACTGTATTTTAGCATTTTAATATTAAATAGGGATTCTTTACCTGATTGTAGAAGTTACTCTCTTAATTGATTTTGGACTTTTTGTTCATCCATGCTTTTCTGTTATTTTCCAGAATATAGAACAAGGGAAAACATATAAAGTGGTTCTTCATGTCCAGTCGCTGGAATCAGTGAACTTGTCCGTTTCATTGGCAAGCTCAGATGGATTGCAAGAACTAGCTACTGAATATATTATGTGAGCATACATTTTGGATTTGTCTTATCATCATCATCATCATCATCATCATCGGAGCCTTGTCCCAGCTATTTGGTCTCTGCTTTACGAATACTATTTTGTTGATCATATTTGAAACAAGAATTCCCACAATTCATGGCAAAAGGTCTATGACAGGGGGCCCACCGGACATCCACCCTGCTCTAACCTGGCTTGGTACTGGCCTTAATGGAATTATATAGTTGAAAGCAAATTTGTAATTAATTGTTTACTGCTATTCATAGTTTTCATTGCTATAGTTCACTGTCTGTTCTAATTTATCTTGTTCTGTCAGAGCTTCTGCCTCAGATGTTTCCAACTGGATGAAAGTGGAGCTTGTGTTAGAAGCCAAACAAACAGATCATAATGCAAGACTTCAATTAACAACTACCAAAAAAGGAGTGATTTGGTTTGACCAAGTATCAGCTATGCCTGTGGACACACACATGGTAAGTATTTTTTCTGAAATAATCTTAACTGTCTCTGGTTAAAGTACTAGTATTCTTGTATTCCTTGGGATAATAAGATGCATATGAGTCAGTTCTTTTAAATTTGCGTATGACTTTGTTGTGGATCTTATGTGGAAGAACTACAATTGCAGTAAATCTTAAAATGATGCACCATCATGTTATGGGTTGACTCAGACCAGATGATAATTAAGTGGACTCTTAGATAAGTATTCCAAAGGTTCAGAATGCATACTTGAAGATGCCTACAATGATGAAGCAATGAAGTTCTTAGGAAGCTGTATGCAGTGGTGGTTTATGCGTGTGTGCATGCACGACCACATGTGCATGAGTGCATGAGTTGGTTTGTGCGTGCAGTGATTGGGGTTCGTGTAAGTGATGGGGGGAGGGCATGGTAACTTACCTCTTTCACTCATGAATCATGATAACATTTGCAGTGAGAAATGGGGTGTATTCCCATTTCTATTTAGATGATTGCATAGAATGGCTGCTGGTTGGCAGTACTGTTATCAAGTACCTGGTACAATTCTTTGGAAATTTTCATTTCAGAAGCTTGGTCAACTTCATCCAGGCAATTGTCGATGTGTTTTTATGGCGTCGCTATACCTTTTTTGGCCTAACTGATAGTTACATGTGTTTTTCTTGATTAAATATTTACATAGCTTTAGTTGGCCAATCCCAATTTATTGGGATAAGGCTTGAATGATGATAATGATGATATTTACATAGCTTTAGAGCTAATGTGTCATTATGCCTACTGTGGAGGGATGATATGCATGAATTCTCTAGACCATTAATTTCCTTTGGCTATTAGTTATAGAAGTTCTTTCTGCTGACTCCATGAAGCCAAGGGAGTGGATCTTTTCACTTTTATATCTTGTGGTTTGTATTACTAAAAAAAAAAAAAGAAGTCGTGGGCTCAAGCCAGCTTCAGCCAGTTCAAGTGTCTATGGGTGTTATGTATGAGGTCACTATCCCTCTTTTGGCCAAAAAGATAGGTGAAGATGGTATGTCTCTTCCATGATCTTTCATGGCTAGATATTTACATAGCCTCAGTGCTAACTCAATCAGGATGCATATTGTGGAGGGACGATATGCAGGGTTTCCCTGGGTCATTCATTTTCTTAGGCTATTACTTATAGAACTTTTAACTGCCACCTTCATGAGGCCAAGAGGGTGGATCTTCCAGTTTTGTTTCTTGGGTTCATCGGTTAGCTCAATCAACATTCTTCCTTTAAGCTGCTCTATGTTGAACTAGGGCCCTACATTTGTTAGCCTTGGCACTTGGAATGTAGTCTCTAGAAGTGGCTCCTTGCCTGTAGAAGTTTGCAGAGGCTGATTCCAGGGTCTAAACACAATGAGCCATGTTGTTGCCCCTCGCTAAGTGGTGTTTTTTTTTTGTCAAGAGATGAATTTCAACTTTCAGCACTGCTGTGATTTGACATGAGTGTTCCTGCGTATTCCTGGTGGCAATTCATTTGTCAGTGGACCTGAAGGGCTCCATCCTAAACAACTTCTAGATAATTCGTTAATCATGTTGACCATTAACCCATCCTTGTGGCTGGGGAACGTATTTGTGTCTTCACTCGTGGATGGTTCAAGATCAAACTTGGGAGTACCAAAGGGGATCAAAAGGACTTTATATATATATATATATATATATATATATATATATATATATATATATATATATATAATATATATATATATATCTCCACAGATAGGTTGTGCCCAGGCTGCACCCTTTTGCTCAATTTGGACTTTCAGTGCTTTCTTGCCAGCAGATAAGTATGCATGATGGTGTTCCTACTAAGCTTGCAACCTCAATACCCAAAAACTAATGAATTATCCTCACTGCAATGTTCTTGTGGTACCATTAAATCAATAGTCTTGAGACCGATTCAAATTCTAGGTTCCTATAACATACTTTTAATTTTCCACTTTCTAGTTATGTATTTATACTTTTTATGGATAACTTTCTAGATGTGTTTCTGTTCGTGGTTCTTTATATCAGTTGGAGGAATTTTGACTTTGTTTTTCCTGTGAATTTTCTGCATTGAGAAGTGTATAAGCTGATGGTTATTTATTGAGATCTGAGGTTTAATTTCTAGGTTATCATAATATAATATCTGTAGCAATCCATCATGTCAATGTTAAGGATGAGTTGTATTCCCACTAATATAATATGCAGGGTCTTCAACCTGAGGATATGCACAACATACTGGGGTTTATCAATTTATACAAAATGGGTCCCATGGTTCAATAATCCAGACTATTGGTCTGTCACAGTGGATGGATTATGTGTCCCAAAAATCTCCCAGATTGTAAGATCCTAGACACCAACATGGGTCCATTCTCTAGATCCCAGACACCAATAGTCCATCCTCGACTATTGGTCTGGATCACTAAATCATGGCCTTCCTTGTGTACAAACTGAAAATCTGAGTATCCTTGCATATGTCATGGATTCTATAATTGCTCATTCTCATGTTTCTCACTGTTTAAATGCTTTGTATCAAAAATTTTCTTTATACAGGGACATGGTTTCCGGAAAGAGCTTTTTTCCATGCTTGCAGATCTAAAACCTCAGTTTATTAGATTTCCAGGTACTGAATGAGATTATTTGATTCAGTTTGCCAGTTCCATGCTTTACATGCTATTTCAACTTATCATAAGTTTTAGGGCCAATGGATTTTCTGTAGACAATCAGTTGCCAACAGTTCTATTGGAGTACGTATTTTGGTCTGAAGCTTGTGATAATGAGGGTTACACCACATGTAAAAAGGATGTACTTATGGTTATTTGTCACACATCATATTTAGCAATAATTACTACTAGCCCTTCATTGTACAACATATTTGGAACCATAACTACATGCATTATTTTGAGAAGTTCATCCAGGGCATTTTCTAAAATTTGCCTAGAACTTTAGAGAGTTACTCTGTATTATTTCTGGGTTTCACAATCTGTCCTTGATAATTTCATATCCACATGAGCAGGCTCTCTCTGAGGTCCTGCTGATAAACAATGCATCGCCAGAGTTTCTCACACTAATATTAATTATTATTTAAGTAAAGGACAACTTTTTGATTGTAATCAAATCGTCAATTGTAATCAACCTATGTAATATACTATTGGGTAGCACTTGATTGTAATCAACCTATGCAAAGTATATTACATAGTGCCTGTGGGAGTTTTGTGCTCTCATTGCCGGTCCCAAGCCCGGATAAATGAAGAGGGTTGTGTCGGGTCCTCCACCTGCATCAGACTTTTGCCATAACTTTCATCTTGAATCTGGACAATATAATATTCCAGGAAAAGACTTGATGACCTATGGTTTAACTGAAGTTATGGCCCTTGATAGAGTGGAATGGTGGAAAATGATACATGTAGCTGACCCCTATTAATTGGGAGAAGCTTGGATGGTGCTAATGATGGCGATGATTCAAGGACACCATGCCTGAAAGTTGTTGCACTTACCATAGATAACATAAATGCAATCCGACCTTTTTTCCCCAGTCTGTAATTCCTTTGTGATTCAGATGGTGGATGAGCTGAACTGATACCGAGTAGTTTCCTAGAATATCTAGAATAAATCCTTTTTTCTTTTGTTTCTTTTACAAGTTATCCTCCATCTGAAATAGTAGTTGATTCACCTTGGTTCTCCAGCTTTTGTCTGCTTTTATCTTTTATATTTAGTAGCAACATGCTTTACGAGAAGGCTTCATAGGATTTTGAACAAACTGATGAAGTTAGTTTCTTTTCCCTTTGAACTAGGTGGTTGTTTTGTTGAAGGCGAGTGGCTAAGAAATGCATTTCGTTGGAGAGAAAACATTGGTCCATGGGAAGAAAGGCCCGGTCACTTTGGTGATGTTTGGATGTACTGGACGGATGATGGACTCGGATACTATGAATTTCTTCAAGTACGTGTCTTAAGGTATTTTTGAGTGCAGGTTCTTGTTGTGAAGAGCTTTCCCCAATTTATAGTTTTAGAAACTTAGGTGTTACAATTTGCTTGCTGCAGCTTGCAGAGGACCTAGGTGCACGGCCAATATGGGTATTCAATAATGGTACTTTTCTATTGCTTTTCTGAGTCCATAAACATGCTTTTGATGACAAACCATTTTCCCTTTAATATGATGCATTGGATCCTCTTGTATTACAGGAATCAGCCATAATGATCAGGTGGCTACTTCCAGCATCTCGCCTTTTGTTCAGGTATTGTTGAATTGATCAAGCTTGTAGCTTCATGATAAAATCATCCAGGGTTTTGAATTCCAAAGTGCTGCTGGGAATTTGTTTGAGATGCTAATAATGCAAAACATGAACTCAAGTGATGACCAACCCCATTTAGATGGGATAAGGCTTAGATAATGATGATGAACTCAAGCCATGCATCCAGAATTTTTTTTGGGGAGTCAATAAGGTCCACAAGCAGGCTATGCAAAACAAAAATGAACACCTAATACACTGTTTGAATTGTTTTTCTTATTTTATGACCAATAGTTTTATTACATTCCTTGTGCCTTTTGCAACTACTATTTCTTTACATCTGTATTTGTATGTCAGGACTGTCTGCAATGACCATATTGGAAAGATTTGAGCTCGCAGCTTGATTTTGTATTCTGCTCCTCTTGGGTATTATTATTATTATTATTATTTAATTAGGACTATGGGCCTCAGCAAATAAGCTGTTTAGATGCTCTCTTTAGTTAGAAGAGTGGCAACATTTCACATGATGTGACTATTATGTTAGAAAATTTTGGCCCTATTGTTAGACAGGCCACATGCCTTGTATACCTTGTATAGCTAATATACCTTGTATAGTTCATTTCCATAGATAGAGGATTCTGTTTTTATCATTTACCTTGTATAGCTGACTGTAGATCTCTATATATTCAACCCTTTAGGGTTGTCTCAAATACAAGAAACCCAATCGTCTTCTCTCAGTTTTCACCTATAACCCCTTAATGCCTTAGTTTTGAGGTCAAATAACCGATTGGATATGAATATTATTATCCCTTAATGGACTTTGGTAATTATAACCTTTGTTTTCAAACCAGGACTCAGCTTGGGACTTGATCAGTCACCAGGTAGAGTTGACTTGATGAGTCCTGAGTTGACCAGGTGATTTACGAAAAGTTTCTCTCTCTCTCTCTCTCTCTCTCTCTCTCTCTCTCTCTCTCTCTCTCTCTCTCTCTCTCTCTCTCTCTCTCTCTCTCTCTTTCTTTTGGATAAAGGTTGACTTCCACCAGTTTTTTATTTTTTATATTTTTTTAAAAGAATTTCCACTGGGAAACAACAACAACAACAATAGTTGAGACTTGAGAGTGTATATTTCACTCAAATGGGAGCGATATGACTGTTGGACCAGGTTGATCAATCCCATGGAGATAACCACGGACTTAACCTTTAGTAAGCTATAATATTGATAATAAAAATACCTATAATACATAATTGTAAATGTGTAGGATGAATGATAAATATACAAGATGTAACAGGTTTATATGAAAGATCAATGACTAAATTCAAATAGCAATGATTGAAGCAAAGATCAATGACTAAAGTCAAAGATCAATGGTTAGGATTTGCTAGAGGATGTGGGGGTGTAGATGTTACCTGATTCAAGAAATCCTATCCTTGATTAGATGTACCGGGGCTTTGAAGGTTTAAGTGCTGGATCACGTTGGTTGACTCAGGTTGGTTCCAACAAGTCAGCTGAGTTGAGGAAAAGGCATTATGATGTGTGTGTGTGGAAGAAGCTAATGATGATAATCGACACCCAAAGTAGATCTGGTGGATCTTGCCATGGATGGTGGATGCTCATCGAAGGAGAAGAAAAAGAAGATGATAGCGCGGCGGTTGTTCCGAAGATGATGGATCTCAGGAAGGTGGATGCCCGAATATTCCAGATTGGAGGATCCTAACCTAAAATCTTCTGATCGGTCTCACCCTGGACACCTAACACTCTTCTAGAGTGGAGGGTCCTAGCCGAAAACCTAAAAAAAAAGAATAAATAAATAATTTTAGATATAACAGCAGCAGCAGCAAGTTGTTGACTCCCTCGTGAATTGTGCCTGTGATCATCTTGCATTACATGTGTCATGGTGATTACACGTGGGCTTGCCCAATTATTTTGTCATCAGATTGTCCCACCTGGGATGGTAAGCTCTCGTTCTCTCTCTTTCTTGTCTTAAATAATAAAGAAGCAGATCTGTTAATTCATTCATTAGCGTCAGAAAACACCATTGTTTCCTTGTCATAACATGGAGACGGTCAAATCGTTAATCTCTTCACAGATTTCAATGAATGACCTGGACATATCCTTGGGTTCTCTTATTTTAAAATGGGATCATAATAATCATGGCTACAAACATGTACCAGTCTTGAGACATCACGAAGCAACTGATGATCTTAACCTCTAATGCAGGACGTTCTTGATAGTATTGAGTTTGCTAGAGGGGATCCTAATTCGAAGTGGGGTTCTGTTCGAGCAGAAATGGGACACCCAGAACCATTCCAGTTGAGATATGTTGCAATTGGAAATGAGGATTGTGGGAAAAAGAATTATCGAGGTACACATCATAGTTTTTTTCTTTTTCTTGTTTTCTTTCTATTTGGAGTTTACAACGGTGTACTTCATATGCGGATGATTGAGGCATGATAAAGTATGTGGGGAACTATATCCTTTTTCTCCTCTGAAAGGACTAGACAAGTCCAAGTTAAGTCAAATGAACATCTACCAAGAACAAGAAGACTTTGTACGCACTTAGATATCATTGGCTTGGAATTGATTGGCACTAATTTCAGCAGAATCACCCAAACCTTAGGTTTATTCCTCAGTTGTATCATCAAAGAAATACTAATAGCTTGTAATTTGAAATTATGTTTGAGATTGTATATTCTCCTCAGGTCAAGAACGAGATAGGTAGAATTCATTGTTGTCAAATGCGATCGCATATGCGCATACTGTGGATCAAATCGCTTATGCCATGATGGCATATGCGATCCTGGCAAGTATGCCATGGCATACTTTTATATGCGGCCAATTTGCGATCGCATATGCGAGTATGCGATCGCATATTTCCTAATAATCAGAGTGGAAGCAATTTTTTTATTTTTTATTTTTTCAATTTGGAGAATTTTTGCCTATAAATAGGCACTCATATCTCCTCCATTTTCACTATTCCCTACTCCAAAGCTCTAAATCTCTTACCTCTTTCTCTCTTACTCTAATCTCTCTACATTACTTCAGTATGTTTATTTTTTGTATTTTACAAGTTGTGCTTACTTTTTTGTAAATTATTTGTAAGTTATAACTTGTAAGTTGTTTCAAGTTATCCATTTATCCGTAAATTTCTTTGCTCGAAGTGTATAATAATTAATTCTCTTTTAATGTAGCTTTGTTTTTGTTAAAATTTATATAATATAATATAAGTAATTAAATATATAACTTAATGAAACACTCAAACTATAATGAAATAAGTAAAATAACTCAATCCAATCATGTGTACTAATTAGGCAATTTTTTCCTTTTATTTATTTTTTATTTTTTTATTTTATAGATTTTCTTCATTAAATTTTATTTTTTTTCCTTTTATTTTTTTTAATTTTTTTTATAAAAAATATGCCATGGCATATGCGATTGTGCGATCACATATGCTGATCGCATGCAATCGCATATGCGATTTGACAATAGAACTCAAAAGTTTACGGTTGCCATCTGAGCTTCAGTTGGAAAAATTCACGAAATAAATATCGATGTTTTACATGATGCCTAATTCGGAGATCTATGCTTCCTAGGTTACATGTCAATGTAGTGTTGGGCACATGAACATGCTTGGGTTTCGCCATCCTCACCAGAATGAAAGAGAAAAACCAACTGTAGGATTTTATTTGTAGTCACGAGCTTTCTCTTAATAAATTAGTTCTTCGAGATTTTTTGTTAGAGCCTTTCCTCAAAGATGCCCTGAGTAAGAGGAATAGGGTACCAACCTAGACTCAAGTTCTACACAATAGAACATTTGAAATTACTCCAATGCTGGATTCTGTCGAGACACTAGTCACTTTTGGAGAGATCTGATGGCACCTCCCTCCAGAGTGCTATTCGACTTCAAGGGCCAAAGAGGGAGAAGTGAGAGATGTTAAGTATTGACAATGAAAAAAAAAATAAAAATAAAGAAAAAATATATTGAAAGAGAACCGAGGCTCCTGAAAGGATTAGAACTCACATTTGCTAACTGCCCCACATCATGTCTGATTCTTGATATTCAACTAGAGGATCTATATTCTATGCCCTTTTATTAAGATGGAGGTCTTGAATGACTTCCTGCAAAATAACTTATGTGAATGTCAACCCACAAAACAACAGCACAAGAATAAAAAATGACAATGATATAATGTAAAAGCAAACATATGGAAATGCTGAATTTATATTCTCAACAACCAACCCCCCCCCCCCCCCCCCCACACACACACACACACACAAAATTTCAACCCTGATTTTCCAATCTCAACAACAGCTTGCTGAAGAAAAATAAGCCTTCAGAGTGATAAAGCTTTTGATGTTTCAATAATCTTTGTCGTAAATCAACAGGCCATAACAGAACATGATACCCATCAGTTTATTCGGGTATTGATGAACGCTAGATAGCTATTTGATATGCCCTTGCGTTCTCCTCTTCTTAGATTGCTAGGCAACACTGCAGTTATGAGATACACTAACAAGGTAACTTCTCAGTTCTTTGCGTTTCTTCCCATTTGGATTTTTCAATACATCAATTTCCAAACTTTGTGCTCACCTCTCATAGGAAACTGTATCTGTAATTTGGAAACCATTGAAGACGAGACAGGAATTGAAGATTTATTCATTTCAATTAATTGTCAATAACTGGATCAACTGAAATGCTGGAGTTTAGATATTTTTCTATAATTAATTTATCATGGTCTCTGCTAGATAGTTAAGATCCTTGTATGTATTACTCACTAGCTAAGATAATAGTGTTATACTAGACGTGCTTTATTGTGAATTTTTACTCTTATGGCCTCTAGCTTTTTTCAGAAGAGCTGTTATTGTGTTTTGAAGTATCAAATTTCAGTTTAAAGGATGATAGAGCTAAGTGCAAGTGACTGAACATATTCTGACTTGTTGTTGACCAGGAAATTACGTCAAGTTCTATAATGCTATAAAAGATGCCTACCCGGACATCCAGATAATCTCAAACTGTGATGGGTCTTCTCGCCAATTGGACCATCCAGCTGATATGTATGATTATCATGTAAGCATGTGCAAACAGCACTTCTGCTCACTTTATAGATGTTGTTACATCCAACTTTTCCTTGTACTGTTGCTCAATGAGGTTGAAACTGTAGTTATGTGGTCCATCAAGATCCAGTGTCTAACTATACAGTTTCCCTGGATAGATTTATACCTCTGCAAACAACATGTTTTCCAAGTCTCATCAATTTGATCAGACGACACGCACTAACAATGGCCCAAAGGTAGGATGTTGTAGCAATTTTACGACTAGTAAACTTTATATGCTATTAGTGTCTACAGATAACAACTCTGTGAATTCAATTCTAGGCTTTTGTGAGTGAGTATGCTGTGACTGGAAAAGATGCTGGCACTGGAAGTCTTTTGGCAGCACTGGCAGAAGCTGGATTCCTTATTGGATTGGAATGGAACAGGTCTGTATATACTTTTTTTTCCATCATGAAGGGCTTGTCATGTGTAAGATTTTTGTGTGTGCATGTGTGTGTGAGTGCAGATGCATGAATTGATAGTTTTTGGTCATTTCTTTTAAAACCTCTGACATGGTGTTATGCACTATATTATATAGTCTTACAGGGAAGCCACAATGCATTTATAAGATTGCTTTAATTCCATTAACATCTAGCTTGCACATTTTGATATCTGACTCAATTTAGAGCATGATTCAACCAAAAGTCTTGGAAGTGGTATATTTTTTGGTATTCTTATAGCTAACGATTATAATGGGAAATGCTGATAAAAGAGAGAGTATAATGGGAAAGGATCAGTGGAAAATGCTTATAAGCTGATAATCAAGCTCTTGTATTCATACATGTGGCACACATGTGAGATTTGAATCACTCATCTGGTTGATTCTACCATCTGATAGGAAGTGCCGATAATCGTAATGACCAAATGGTCCTAGACACTGACAAGAGGAGTTTTGCCTATTGAGTGTTGATAATTGGTGGGTTCTTTTCTATTTCATGGCTAAGCATCAAGTCCTCACAGTGGCAGCTAGGATCATCCAAACAATTTGATTTGTGGGGTACGCCTCATCCATGTATCCCAACAACTGAACGGTCTGGATCTGCATATATGGCAATGTATAGCTGTAGTGCTTGATAACTTAGATAATAGTTCTTTCTTGATACTTACCCTATTATAAATATCTCATGGATCAAACATTTGGTCATGTATGATCTTAGTAACTACCTAGTTAAAATGGCATAGCTTCATGCGATGTGAACATACAAGCATTGAGACCCTCGTCTGTTTTGAACCTATAACCTATTCTTAAACAATTGAATTTGTTGTCATCCATGCATTTCTTGTTAACCATTGGTTGCTGAAAAACTGTGTTTCTATGTTATTTTCCAACACAGTGATATTGTTCATATGGCAAGCTATGCACCACTTTTCGTCAACAGCAATGATCGCAGGTACCTTTTTCTTGTTTTTTTTTTCAACCTTTTCTTTGGGCCACTTTAAGTGAATTCTTTCGAGAACCGATGATATATATGGTATCCTCTGGTGGCATCCTTTGTTTTGTAATAGTGGTGCCCACATATATATGTATGTATGTATAATCTGACAGGCCATACAGTGGATGGACCTTGCCCCAGGAAAAAAAATAAAAATCCTTGATAGTCATAGGACTGCTTTCCCCCCCCCCCCCCCCCCCCCCCCCCCCCCCCCCCTTTCTGAAGGGTGGCTAATATAGAAAACAGGACCAATAGTGAGTGACCCTTATTGGTGTGCCTGCAAGATAAGAAAAGAAAATGCAGCAGTGTCCCCATTCAACTGAAAAAACAAGGCCAAAGACTCGACCGCGAGGTTTATCAATCTGGGAGGCTTTTAGGGCATGGTGTGCCCAAGCATATCAATGGTGTGAACCTCTGAACCATGCACTGCACTTGTACAAACTGAAAACATGGATAGTATTCCTATCCATGGGTCAAGGATGGATCATATAGCTCTCCCTCCCTCCCTCCCTCCCTCTCTCTCTCTCTCTCAGCATTTTTACCTATTTTATGGCATGTTTAAAAGTTGAAAAATATTCAATGGTGAAGGTGGAATCCGGATGCCATTGTCTTCAATTCATGGCAGCAGTACGGAACTCCTAGCTACTGGGTGCAACAGTTTTTCAAGGAATCAAGTGGTGCAACCCTTCATCATGCCACACTCCAGTCAAATTCCTCCAATTCTTTGATCGCATCTGCAATTACTTGGCAAAGTTCGGAGGATGACAGCTATTATCTAAGAATAAAGGTCTTAAATCTCTGCTTTACCTTTTCAATTTTTAGCAATGTGTCTCGAAATTGTGTTCTTAATTGGGTTTATAAAGTATTTATAAAGTATTCATTTGTATTGTTCCCATGGATGTTGCCCTCGGCATCACTTAGAGATAAATCAGGATTTTTTCTCAAATATGTTTATCTCGTGTGTTCATAGTACACTCGCAAGGAAATCCATTCTAGCAAATATACTTGCTTCTTAATGTAATGCATGCTCATCATAGCATAAGCATAGATAAGAATTGTTCTACTGTTCTGTTAACTAACAGAAAAGTAGACATAGTTTCCTAGGATCAAGGAATTCCGTAATGGTTATGGCCACTACTGTTACCTTTACGATACGAGCTGTAATGGCCATTATGGCTCCCATAACAACCTTTATAGTCTCTCTTCGTCTTCTTCTTCTTTTTTAATTGAAAAAAAAAAAAAACCCCCCGAAAAACCTGTGACAACCCTGTAATGGACCATTACAGAGCCGGTGTGGTCTTTACGGGGGGTGTAATGGGCCGTTACAGGTCATTTTTTTTAATTGACGGCCGTTACAATCCCATAATGCGTAACGGTTGCCTCCATTACCTTTACACAACAGCCATCACGGCATACCATGCTTGGGATGCTACATAGATGCATCAACGGGTAGATAGATGATAATTAAAGAGCCTGAAAACTTGACTCAACTCGTGTATCCCCCTTTCTTCTAACAAATGGAGATTGATCTCCCTTAACTGCATACATGTGGAAGAAAAGAATAAAGGGAAATATTCTTACCTTTCCACGGTTATCTGATCTTCAACATATGTATTCCAGTTGATTATTGTTTTAATGTTGTATGCTGCATGGAAATTGCTCTCCCTTAACTGCTCACATATGGAAGGTTAGGCAACTAAAACATTTGCATATGATATAACTATTTTCCACATTATATGATTATATAGCCAATGGGACTATGCGGTTAGACCACAGCCGTCACTGAAACAGGTTCAAAAGCTGTGCCAACTGATGGCTGATTATTTTTTCCCATTTCTATGGACACAATTTAATTTACACTGTGTAGAGGTCATACCTACAACCTCTTGCCTAGCAGGTAGAGGTCCAAACCACCACGCTGCAAGATTTTTTATGTTTTACATGCTTTATTATTATTATTATTATTTCAAATCTTTATGCCTTCGTAGATTTCAAGGGTTGGAATGTTGGACTTGCCACTTGGACTGGTTTGGACCAGAAACGGATTGGGGTCCAGTCTGGCTCTTAAAACATTGTTCATAGCCTGTTCCTATTTCCAGTATATTTTCTTCTTTCAAGGATATGCTGTTTTCTCAGTCAGCTACTTCTCCTCTTGGCCTCCGATGAATCATTGTTTCAGTTGTTAATTCGATTGCATTCGTCATGACCCGCCCCATGTTTCAAGTGAACTTTTGTTTTTTTTTTGGCAGCATTGTTTTGATTAATTAGAGTGAAATGTTTATGTAGATTGTCAACTTCGGGAGTAACACCGTGTATCTTAAGATCTCCATTGATGGATTGGACGCTAACTCCATCAGCTCCTTCGGGTCAACAAAGACCGAACTCACATCCAATTATGTAATGGATGAGAATTCCTTCAAAGAGCCAAATAAGGTAAATCATTGAGTCAGACTTTTCTGTCATTTAATGTGGAATGGATGCATCTATGTAAGATGCATGTATGGTGCCGCTGGCCGACACGCCGATCTTTACCATTACTGTCAGGCCCATATATGCATGTTTGTTGATGTATGAAATATACAATGTAGTGGCAATTACCGGTATTCCATGCATGCCAGCAGTTGGTGCAGGTGGACCCACCTTCTGTTGGCTAACACCTTTCATCTGGTGGGCCCTACTGTGGAGCGCAATGCTGCATGATGCTCCCCCATTTCAACATCTTAGCCATCAAAGACAAATAGATGGCTTAGAAGACAGAAAAGGTCCACTCGTCAGATGCGTGGAATGTTAGACGGAGATTTTTTGGTCCATGTCCTATCCATTGGGTGACCCATCAGATGAATGATCTGGATCATTGAAAGAGGGCCCCACCTCTGCGGAATGCTTGGAACTAATGGAAACACCTATAATTTGAGTTGAGAATTATATAATCATGCCTCTAATGTATTGGGGTACAAACCTTTTATATTTATTTATTTATTTATAAATTGAATTCTACAGATAGTGCCAGCTCCAAGCACCCTTGAAAGTGCAGGAACAGACATGGACGTCGTACTCAAACCACATTCCTTCACAGCATTCGATGTATCGCTCCTTCCGGCCATACTTCCAGTATATAAATCATCTATTTAAAGCTAAAAGGAAATCAGTGTTAGTAACCATACACAAGGAAAAGCTGGCAGGTAATTATGATGTATGGCTTCGATGAGTTCCAGCCGGCAGTTTGGATGGCCCATCTGTTTGATTGGTATCATTTGTTCTAATAAAAGGAAGATTAGCCCAGCTTGTAAATTATGTCAATGTATTGTTTTCTATGTTGTAGACATTTCTGTTTAACTTAGGGGATTGATATAGGGAGAACAGGGGTGAAAGAGGGCCACCTGATAGGGATAGTACAGCTGACCATGGGCCAGGAACTAAAACAGTTGCCATGATATAGGTGGGACCCATGCGTTAAGTTGCCTATCCGGAAGTGGGCTGATCAGGTCAAAATAGATCGGCGACAGAAGGGGCATCCTGCTACATGGTTGCGTGGTGTATTTATGTGGGTGACTCAGGGTTAAAAGATTCAGTGATTTGGTCCTGAGTCAGGACTTGCCTGAGTCGGGGTCCGAGTCAGGGGTGGCTTGGGGTATTGAACCGGGTAGGAAGCTATCGAGTCCGAGTCGATTTGGACGAGTCACGTCGGACTCATCTGGGTTTTAAAACCATGGTGTGTAGCTAAAGCTTTATAGTGGAAGTATAGATTTTGTGTGGTTTTTGTTAGGACTCAATGGGCCGGGTTAGGGCTAGGACGGGCTGAGCGCTGTCCAATCCTGGCCTGTAATTCTGAACCTAAGCCTAAATCCAGCCCATGCCCCTGATGGGCTGAAATAGTCCAGCCCGAGCCCAAGCCCTGAATATATCTGTGGATGAATGATATTTTGGTGTGCCTTGTGTGAGAGAGGGAGAGAATGAAAGAAAAGGGAGAAAAGTAGGTTCAGAAAAGACCTATTAGGCCTGGCCGGGTTTATGGGCTTTTGGGAGTTAAGCCTGAGTAAATCGAGCTCCTGATTTAAACTCGAGCGACTGTTGGGGCTAGGGCTGAAAGTTGGGCGGGTTGGGTCAGGTTGGTGCTCAACCCTAACCCAACCCAAGGTTCCTATACCTCAACCCTAACCCAACCCAACCCAATCTCGAGATGGGAATTCTCAACCCAAGCCCAACCCAAGTGGGCTCGGTCGGGTGTATACGTGCTAATATTTTCGTTATTACATTAGTTTATTATATTTCAATATAGGACCTATTTTTTGTATCTATGATTTTATTAATTATATATGTGATTATTCATCATAAAGAACTTCATTTTTTTTCTTAAAAAAACAAGCTAAAATATAGGACAACTACTCATTTAAAAGTCATGTAGCATAGCACGCAATCTATTTGGGAGAGAGAAATCCGACATATCTTGTTAGCTCAAGTCCTTGGAAATGACGTGGACAAATGAGACCCGACATCACTAGTGTGCCTTCGACACAAACGATCCACACTCAATTATAATTTATAAGTAACTTATATATCGATCGGGTTCGGGTTGGGTCGGGCAACCCGAGCCCAACCCAAGTTTTATCGGGTTGGTGTTTGTATAGCCCAAGCTTGAGATTGGACCCGATATATCCTGCCCGAGCCCAACCCAATGTTGGGTCGGTCACGGGTCGGTCAGGTTGAACCTGCCCAACTTTCAGCCCTAGTTGGGGCTGATAAACCACCCTAATCTGGCTAATACGGGCCAAGCCTGAAGGCCCGTTGGGACTTCTCAGCCCATTGACAGGCCTAGTTTTTGTAGTCTCGATTAGGGCAGGTCCTCTTTAAGTCGTCCATTGTTTCTGTAGTGTGGCCCAGCTGACAGTGGGAAGGCATGATTTTTGACAAAGTAATATTCGCAGTGGGCCTTCCTTTTTGCACGGGTAGAATGTCACAACCGTGTGACCTGTTGGCACTTGTTTCTGATCTTATGTGAAGCTAACCTACAGCCACTTGTAGAAGATTAGTTACCCTTTAAAAACAAGCTGTGGTGGTGATTGAGAAGTGATCACCAACAGAGCATGCAAGCTATCTTTCCTGCAAACTGTCACTTGTGCAGGAATTGCAGCCATGAAAACTTTGGGTCCCACCGGCACCATGATGAACGCCTGGCATGAAAATAAGGCCGGCAATAGGCTCGATCTGGGCCAGGCAAAATCAGAATTGTATAGATCTGGGCCAGGCAATAGGCTCGATCTGGGCCAGGCAAAATCAGAATTGTATAGATCTGGGCCAGGCAATAGGCTCGATCTGGGCCAGTTCAAACCAACCCTGGCCTAGCCCAAATCAATGGACGGCCAACAGTTGTTAGCTCACGCACAGGCTTGGCTGGACCTGGACTCAGGTCCTTAGATCATGGGCTGGACTTGCACATGCTTCCGGTGAGATGCCAATGGGCTGATACTTCGACAAGGGTGCGTATTAGATGTTACCCTGGTAACACCTTAGTGGGTGTTACCCTTAACGTGGGGCCCACCTTCATGATTTTGTCACGTATCCATGCCATCCACCTTAGTGGTGTTACCCTTAAGTTCTGGGACCACGTCCTAAAGTGGTAAACGGATTGGCTACTCTCCCTGCCACCAGCCAATGGCTGATGGTCAGTGCTCTGTGGGCCCCACCATGATGTATGTGTTTCATCCATGCCGTCCATATATTTTTCTATATCATTTTAGGGTATGAGACCAAAAATGAGATATCTCCCATTCTCAATTGGACCACATTATAGGAAAACGTGTTGAATGAACGTTGACCATTAAAAATTTTTTGGGGGCCATAAAAGTTTTGGATCAAGATGATCTTTGTTTTTTCCCTTCATCTAGGTCTGTATGACCTAATCAACAGATTGGATGTCAAATAAACAGTACAATGGGCCTTAGGAAGATTTTAATGGTGGATATCCAATCACTATTGTTTTCCTGTGGTGTGGTCCACCTGAGAATTATATACCTTTTATTTTTGGCATCAAAATATAAAATGATCTTTAAAAATGGATGGACGGAATGGATGAAACATATGCATCATTGTGGGTCCCACAGAGCACCCAACACCAGCTACCGGGCTAGTGGTAGGGGGAGTAGCCAATCCGTTTCTCCTAAGATGATATGGGAAAACGGATGGACGGTGTTGATATACGACCATTCATCAAGGTAGACCCCACACGGTGAGGGTAACACACCTTGGACAAGCTGTCGACAATGGTTTTGACTGTCAATGGGCCAATGCCTATGTAAGCCTGAATCTGGTCCATCTATTTGGTGGGCCTGAAATTGCACTCATCCGTGCCTGCAGGCCTGGAATTCTTGGAAGCGGATTGGCTGGTGTACCACACATCAGCAACGTAGATGGTGTGGGCACGTGTCGTGCAAAGACCCAACGACATATTTATCATATCTACACCGTTCATCAATTTGGCGATATCATTTTAGATCTAGATCCCAAAAATGAGTAATTTTCAAGGCTCAAGTGGACCACACCACAAATAGAATTGGGGACAATGATTCTCACCGTTAAAACTTTCGTAGGGCCCACCGCAACGTTTACTTTCCATCCAATCTGTTCATAAGGTCACAGAGACGTGGATGAAGAGAAAAAAAAAAAAAAAATCATATTGATCCAAAATTTCTGTGACCCTAAAATGGTTTCAATGACAGGCGTTCAATTCTCTACTGCTTTTTACAGTGCGGTCCACTTAATTTTTTTATGTGTCTTATTTTTGGCTCGGACGGTTTGAATATAACTCATACCCATGAAGGGACCCACAGAACTTGGTGACGTCAACACACCAGCTAGGTTGCTGGTATGTGGTACACCAGCCAATCCGCTTCCGGAATTCTTCAGCAACTAGCCATGTAAATAAATGGGCTGAGACGGTGGCTTGGAAGCGGATTAGCTAGTGTTCCACACAGCAGCTATATAGCTGCGGTAGGAACGGTTTAAAAGATATCAAAGTTACATGCCCCCTACACCGTTCATATATTTTTAGAGATCATTTTAGTGAATTATGCAAAAAAACAAATATCCAAAAATCATTTGGACCACACCACAATTAGCAGCGGAGATAATGATTTTCACCGTTAAAAAATTTGTAGGGCCCACCATAACATATACTTTCCATTCAATCTGTTCATAAGGTAACAAAGACCTGAATGAAGAGGAAAAATAAATTTCATATTGATCCAAAACTTCT
The DNA here is from genome assembly GCA_021015155.1 of Magnolia officinalis. Lineage (NCBI taxonomy): Eukaryota > Viridiplantae > Streptophyta > Magnoliopsida > Magnoliales > Magnoliaceae > Magnolia > Magnolia officinalis. Next base: position 59,251,159 of record JAJHSJ010000014.1, read on the forward strand.
GTGACCCAAAAAAGGGTTTCAATGGTAGACGTTCAATCCCCTGCTGCTTTTTGCAGTGTGGTCACTTGATAATTAGATCTATCTTATCTTTTGTCTCAAGCCTTAAGACAAGCTCGCTAAATGGATGGACGGTTTGAATATAACACATACCTCGTTACCAGACCCATAGAACTTGCTGACGTCAATACAGCAGTATATAGCTGGTGTGAGGTACACTCGCCAATCCGCTTCCCAATATCTCCCTGATAAAATATCTGAGGATCCTATCCATCACAGAAAACATGAAAAACGGTTCTCGTTTATCAGTGCTGGAGTCATGCAGCTAGGATCATCTGATCGTGAGGATTTCTGGGGTTTCATCCGTTGACAGTAGTGAACGGTGGATAACTTAGAACCTATAAGGTGGGCCCTAATATGTAGAGTATGGTGGGGCAGAGCAAATGCTCTTATCCATATATTAAAAACCTACCGTCGCTTTTTTTTTGGATGGCTGGGCTGGTAATGGGCTTTCTGGGTCTATTGGGCTTCATGTATAATTTACAGACGATTTGGGCCTGTTTCAGGCCCTAAAATAGATGGGCAGGCCCAGATTTAACAAGATTTCAACTATAGGCTTGTGCCGCGGTTGTGCCCATGGACATTCTCTCTCTCATAGATGGGATTATCCTAGCCCTATGATCAGATGTTGATGTCTTCACGTGTCCAGATCAGGACCGTCCATCTGGTAGATCCTACTAAAGGTCGCAAATGGTTCAAAACACACATAGATCAGATAACTGTAGACCTCTAACCAGAGGCCAAACCAACATTCGGTCCATATTAAAGCGAAGTTGTAAAAATTGATGGATACGGTTGTCTAATAGGCCTTCTTCTTTAAACGTGAACCGTCAGTTACAAGGCTCGCCAGATTGATTCTCCAATCGATCAGCAACCCGGAACCAGCAACGTGGGTGAGACTCTGAAAGTAGGGCCCACCCTGATGTATGAATTGTATATCCACGCCGTCCATCTGTTTTTCCATATTATTTTAGGACGTGGTCCAAAAAAATAATCAGATACAAATTTCATGTGGATACATCACAGGAAACAGTGGTTACTGACCATTAAATACCTTTTGTGGGTCACGAACGTTTTGGATGAATCTGATATCTGTTTTTTCTTTTCATCCAGTTATTTTTTACCTTATCAACGGGTTGGATGGTAAGTAAACAATACGTTGGACGCTAGGAAGTTTTTAATGGTGGGTGTTCAATGACTATTGTTTCCTATAGTGGGATCCACCGTAAATCTTTATCTACTTCAATTTTTATACTATTTCCTGAAGTAAGCTCTAAAAACAGATGGACGGCGTGGATATACAATTTATAAATCGGGGGTGGAGCCTAGGGTCTCACGACTCTCACCCTCGTGGCTGGTTCCCGTTTCGCAGCCAAGTCACACTCGCGGCGTGTACATTTATGAAAATTGATGGATGTGGACCATGTGTTAGTCTAACAGAGTATCAGGTAGGGCTGAAAGTCCGGCGGGTTGGATTGGGTTGGTGTTCAACCCCAGCCTAACCCAAGGTTCCTGTACCTCAACCCTAACCCAACCTAACCCAATCCCGGGTTGAAAATTCTCAACTCAAGCGCAACCCAAGCGGGCTCGATCGGGATGGGTAGGCGCATACATGCTAATATTTTCGTTATCACATTAGTCATTTATATTTTAATACACTCCTTATTTTCTGTACCTATGATTTTATTAACTATATATATAGATATGGTAAAGAACTTTATTTTTTCTAAACAAACTAACTAACATACAGGACTACTCTAAAGGTCGTGTTATGTGGTACGCAATCTATTTGAGAGAGAAATTGGCATATCATGTTAGCTTGAGTTATTAGAAATGGCGTGGACCAACGAGACCTGATCACTAGAATTGTATATGCCTTCAATGCGATGATCCACACTCAATTATAATTTATAACTTACATATTGATTGGGTTCAAGTTGGATCAGCAACCTGAGACCTTAACCCAAGCCCCACCCAACCTTTATTGGGTTAGTGTTTATATAACCCAAGCTCGAGATCAAACCTGATACATCTTGCCTGAGCTGAACCCAGTGTTAGGTCGGTCAAGGGTCGGTGCGGTTGAACCCGCCAGGCTTTCAACCCTGGTATCAGGTCTCATTTTAGGGAAGTGGACTGAGTATTGAGTAAACTCTACAGGTCCGCTGTGTTGTATGCATCTTATCCATACCATCCATCCATTTTACCAGGTCATTTGAGGCATGAGCCCGAATTACAGGGAAGATTAGGTGGATGTCTCTGATTGATCTGTGACCCCGGAACTATACCGTCATGAAAATTGACGGATACGGTAATCTAAGAGATTTTTTTTTTGAAATATGAGCCGTCCATGACAAGGCCCACCAGGTGGATGTCCCCAACTGATCTGTTACACTAGAAATGGATTGGCTATTCCCTCTGCCACTAGCCCCGCTGGCCCTACTACAATGTATGTATTATATCCATTCTATTCATCCATCTTTAAAGATCATTTTATGTCTTGAACCAAAAAATTAGAGTCTTATAAATCTCAGGTGGACCACACCACAGGAAAACACTAGTGATTGGATATCCACCATTAAAATCCTCTTGAGGCCCACTGTACTGTTTATTTGACATCCAATCTTAGGGGTGGGCATCGAGCCGAGTCAAGTCGAGGTGGGCCAAGCTCGGCTCAGCTTGTCCATGCTATACTCAAGTTTGAGCTCGAGATCGAGCTTAACATTGAAGCTTAACTTGTTTGTCAAAGCCGTCGAGTTGAGTTCAAGTCGAGTTTACCTCGAGTCGAGCTCGAGCTTGTTAGGTGAGAGAGTAATGGATTCTGTTCTCGATCCTCCTCCATTGATTTAGAAGAGAAGCTAAATAAAAAAAAATTTAAGAGGTATTTTACTGTAGACACCCCACCCAGGCTAACATTTTAAGAAGGATAAAATACCATGATCACACCTTGAACCAAATCCTAATCCCAGTTTAAACCTAACCCTGACCCAAAAATCTCAAAAAACCTCTTAACCAAGACCCAAAACCTTAATCCAAACCGTTCAATCCACACACAGCCCCCGCCTATACCTTATACTTTGATTAGAACTCTTTACCCAAGCCTAAACCCATCTGTCTAAGCCATAAAACTCTGAAAGGAGGCCACCGTGCGAACCCGCACACCAAGCAAAGCCCGCACGCGCGAGCCCGACCCAAACCAACTCCGGGCGGTAATTTGATTACCACCGGCGGTATTCGGGCTGTTGCCACTCACGGCCTGCATGTGGACAGCTGTTCCAGCGTCCAAAAGTCAACTTTCTCCTGAAATTACCCCCCTATCCGAGCTTATTTACCATTTTACCAACCGCTTTAGCCAATGAGAGTGTGCCACGTGGCAACTCTCTCTCCTCAACCAATTATCTCTTGCCATGTCAGCATTTACCCTCCTCAAACCCAAAAATTACCAAAAGACCATTGGAGAAGGCTATAAATAGCCTTCTCCTCTTCACATTTCAACCAAGCCATTCTCATTTCCAAGCTTAAGAGAGTGAGAAAGAATGAGAGTGAAGGAAAGGGAAGGAGCTCACAAACCTTCAAAGTTCTGATCTTCTAAGCCACCCGCCTTAGCCTTTCCTCTTGACCTCTCTAACCCATCCAACCTAGCCTAATTTGATCATGGTTTGGCCCATGTCTTAACTTACTCGAGAATCAAGCCAAAAGATCCATTTATTTTACATACAAGCATTTATCATGGCATCCATTCCCTTCTTAACCCCCTTACTTCTTTAAATCTCTAGTGAACGTATACTTTGTGACTTGCCGTACACTGGATCCTATCACATCAGAAATTCGTAGTGATCTAGTCCATTTTTCTTGTCTTTTTGCATAAGCATCATCACATCCGCCCTCTGGATACACTGTTGGACGTATGGTCTGTAGTTTGCCAAAATCTCGGATCTTGCCGCATCAGAAATTCATATGTGTGCCTAGTCCCATCTCGACCACAGCATCCATCATCCCTTGAGATTGTTATACCATACTAAGTAGAGACCGTACATTTGTACGGGCATAGAGGGTGCCTAACCCCTTCTTTCTTTGTAATCGAGATCACTTACCTGGAATTCCGTATCGCAGACCAGGAGTCAATCTAAGGTAGGAGAGTCTTCGGATTTCTCCAACCTTACATATTCCGTCGGTTCTAGCCGACTGTGGGATTTTGATATTAATTGGCTAGTGGCGACTCCAACATCCACAAATCAACCTATCACCCCTTAATCACCATACAAACATAAATCAGCGTGGACGCCGATTTTCAGTGTCTACATTTACATGACGCTCCACCAAGCGAAATTCATTTTTGGTTTGGCCCAGCAACTCACAGGGTGTAGTCCATCTTTCAGCAGTCCAGAAAATCCATCTGTGTGGGCCCCATGATAGAAAACCATGGGCCAAAAGCATCCTCAATTGTATGTTCTGAATTACCCATCATCAAAGTCATACTTTCCAATGGATAGGATTTTGAACAAATCTAGGACCACAAAAAAGTGGGACCCACTTGCATTGTTGCTGCTCAGACAAAAGAGCAGTTTTTGTTACCTTGCATATGATTTGAGGATTTGTATCTCACTCAGGAAGGATATGTCTATTCATGTGAGTGCTCCATACAATATATCATTTTGGATTCAAGAGATCGTCAACACCAACATCAAACTCTTCGCTGCTAGGGTGAAAACAAAGAGATCCCACTTCAACTTTCTTCGCATTCCCCACAACCTTAATATATTTATTAATCGAACCGAGTCGAGCTTCGAGTTGAGTCGAGTTGAAATGCGGTCCAATTGAGATAGGATATATCTCATTTTTAATGGTCCACGTTCAATCAACATTGTTTCCTGTAATGTGGTCCAATTGAGATAGGATATATCTCATTTTTGGTATTATATCATAAAATGATCTAGGAAAATATATGGACGGAATTGATTAAACACATACATCATGGTGGGGCACAAAGCACTAACCACTAGCAATTGGCTAGTGGCCGGGGGAGTAGCCAGTCCGTTCTCAAGTTCCAGCTGTGTGGGGCCCTCCATAATGAGTAAGTGCGAATCCAACCCATCCATTAGAAGCCCCTCGTGTTAGGCTTATGTCTAAAAAACATCCAGCTTGATCCAGAACTCAGTGGACCACACCAAAGGGAGCAACAGGTGACACTGAGAGGGGGATGCCCGCTGCAGAAACTTCCAGATGGAATCTGGGCCCCACCAAGTTGTATATATGCAATCCAATCCGTTCATCAGGTGTGGGCCCCCGAAACGGATGGACGGCATGGATAAGTCACGGTATCATGGACCCTAATATCCTCATGCGTTTGTAAGCAGAGACATTCATGGAATTAAACTAGCTGGAATTGGGAAGAAAGTGACGGTAGTGCTGTAATTTGACAAAGGTAAAAACATGAAAAGGATCGACTGTAACATCTGCTCAATAGGGGTAACAGAGACTTTTTTTTTGGGCTGTGGGAAATACTTTTAAAAAGGTTTCCGTCCATAGCGAAAAAGGAAGGCCGCCATATGGAAAATCCCATAAAAAAAACAAAGCCCAAGTTGATGGGTATCTTTCACGTTCTGCTGGTCTACAAAACGGGGTTCTACTGACCTGACTGTGGGGCCTACTCTTTCTTTTTTTCTCTTTTTTTTTTGTTTTTTTTTTTTGTTTTTTAAATGTAAGTTCTGTTATGGGTAAAAATGAAACATGACCTAAAATGATATGGAAAAACGGATGAGTGGTGTGGACATGCTGTGCAAAAATCAAGGTAGCCCCAACGGTCAGGGCCTCACCAACGTGGCTGGTCACGGGTCACAGCCAAGTTGCGCTAGAGGACGTGCTGGTATGAGACGGGTAACGGTCGAGAGAGAGTCACCTGCCACCAATTACAAGCATTAGTCCAAAAAAATAGTTCCTTAAATTTCAAACATGACGGCTATCCCTTGTCGTCCACGAAGAATCGAGCACAAACAAACAATAAATTACAATCCTCCTGGTGGTGTGTAATTTTCTCCAGGAGGATTGTAATCTTCAGCGTGTCCCTTCACCCGGGTTGAAGGGACACACTGAAAATAAGCCATTCCGGAACTTAGTTGGGCAACAATTACAATCCTCCTGGTGTGTCCCTGTAAGTTTTCGGCAGGATGATTCCTACGATATGGAATGAGCTGCCGCAACAGATGTATGGTTGGTATTTTATATACAAATCAGGGGTGGGTCCCACACATATACATGAGAAATGATCAGTGCTCCTAGTTGCACGGGACATTTGGACACTGATGAATTAATCCTGACCGTTCAACAATATAACTTTTGGTAGTCGCCAAGGTGTTACTTGTCTAGAAAATCTGAGCCGTGCAAAAGGTGGGCCACACTGTAAAGATCATCTGAGACAAAAACACAATGGTCAACTTATCAAGTGGGCCACACCGTCAAAATCAATGGACAGCCAATGGTCTGACTGAGTATATGGGTCCACTACAGGTGAATTTATAACCATCAAACAGTATGAGATCGTGATAAGAAGTGGGCCCCACTTGCATTTGACTTTTTCTATTAGATTAAGATTTTGAGAACAGGTAGAGGTAGCCATCTGATCAGGACATGAGATTCAGCAACAGATAATCATTCTCTATCTTTTTTGCATTTTAATAGAGAGTTTAGTAGTTGCCATTACAGCAACATTTCTTTATGTCTACGTCCGTATTCTTTTATTAGGGAGCCGATTCCGTCCTACCCTGCACGTTTCTAGCGATGAATCGGTCAGTTCTGTGGGTGGGCCCACTATGATGTATCTGTTTATCCATGCCGTCCATTCCTTTTCTTAGGTCATTTTAAGGTAAAACTACAAAAATGAGAGAGATCCAACACTCAATTGGACCACCACAGATGACTCTTTTATTTAATGCAACTCAAGCTTATTATTTGGTGTGGTCTACTTAAGTGTTGGATCTGCTTCATTTTTGTTTTCATACCTTAAAATAATCTGAAAGAATGGATGGACGGCTTGGATAAACAGATACATCACGGCGGGGGTAGGACGCAAACTGCGTCCATTTTATTGCCATTGGAAACTTCTGGTGGGCCCCACATCGCATAACCATTTGACATTGATGGACGGTGAGTTGTAATATGGGGCCCTGACAGGGACACTTCATTGCCTACTACTATTCCTACCATGGCCCCTTGATTGACCACTATTTTGTATGAAAATTCAAAAAACATCATTAAAGCCGTGTTTGGATGCACCATCGAAATGAATTGCAATAAGACCTAATTGCACTCAAGAAAAGATTGCCTACAACCCACTGCATGTAGGCTAATTAAACACGCAATTTTTTAGTGTGATATACCTACAGCAGGTTGTGTGATGATACCATACAGCTGGTTGAAGGTTTTCATTTCTCATTGCACTTACCTTAGGGTGCGTTTGGTTACACCAAATATCATGTAATTGTAAATTGTTGGGAAATTAAATGATATTTGATGCAGCCAAACGCACCCTTAATGTTAGTTTTTTAAGGCCAGAGCCTAAATTAGACATGAAAGGGCTGTACCTCTTAACCCGTTCATAAGGTTGGTTCCACCAAGATGAAAGGACAACAAAAATATCAGCCTGATCCATTGTGGGGCCCATAAAGGTTTGAATGGTGGGCATTCATTCCACTATTTATTGTGGTGTGGCTCACTTGAGTTGATTGAAGAACATATCTTAACATGAGTGGTAATTGATGAACAAGTGGATATAACACAAACATCTTGCTTGGCCAACATTTCCCTGTAGATATATATGTGTTCTTTCTTTACCTAGTTTTTATATATCAATTCAAAATACATCTAGAAAAATGATAAAAGTAATTTTATAGTACCTAATCTTTAGGTTTTTTCTCTCCTCTTTTTTTTTTTTTTCTTTTTTTTTTTTTTTTTTTTTTTTTTTTTTTTTTTTTTTTTTTTTTAATAGGCCTTATTTACTTTTATTGTAGGAGCCAAGGCTTAGCCTCCTATTATAATAGAGCAGCTGATAGTGGTTCAAATTTTTTGCTTGCCACAAATAGAAATTTTTTATTTGTTGCAATGTGATTGGGCCATATTATCAGAATCTGCATTTGATACAGTGTGCTGACGATGTTAGTGATGATTTGGACTAATCGCAAAGCAGAAAAACATGAAATCCATATTTGTGACAAGCAGAGGATCCTAATTCGTGACATAATTTCCTGATCAAGGGTCCCGCCCCTTTCACTCGAAGGGTGAAATTCGAACAGCGGGGAGAGCAACATAACTTATAGAATAGCCCACATACCTTCCTTTGATTCCAGTTTCACTCCCGTAAGTAGCGGTATATCCTGTAGCCTGAAGTCCGCATCAGTGAGATTAATAGGCTAAGAGAGTGGAAGCTAGGGGTGTTAATGGGTTGTGCTCCGGCCTAAAAAATCATATTTTTAAATAGGTCTAGCTTGAAGGTTAGCTCGAAATAGTTCAAAATTCCGGCGAAACCTACCTCTGGCAGGACCTGTTGACTGGTAAATTCAAAGTTGAAGGCAAACAAATGCACACTTTAAATAGATTGCCATAAAGCCAACCTCATATTGGTACCATTTCTTTTGGATGGTTTGGTCCAACTGATTAATGAAAAGAGAGAGAGAGAGAGAGAGAGAGAGAGAGAGATTTTGATATCTTTTATGGGAGATCTTCCACCTAGCAAAACACATCTCTCAACCATTACTATTTTTCAAATAGAAAAATCTACCTGATTCCAAGAAACCTAAAATCATTCTTACTTGTGGGGCACACCCATGGTTTGTATATGGATTCGAAACTATACATATGGTGCATTTCCTCATGGGCACCATACATCCTAAGGATCATCACGTCAAAAACTCAGGTGGGGGAGAAATGTAAAATCTACCTTAAAATATGTATGTTCACCATTAGTGGCCCACCTAAAATTTTGCATGGCTTGAGATTCAATGTGACCCTTTTATCCTGGCAAGGTGTACTTGATGATTGGGTTGGATTACATGTACACAATATAGTTATTCCTCTGTTTCATTTAAAATTTTAAAGGTGGGTGTCTCCCTATTAAATGGCCCCTCTTATTCCCTTGTATCTTTGGTGTGGCCTACTTAAGTTATGGATTAGGTTAGATTTTGGATCTATGCCTAACATACGGTGCACATCTAATATTGGACAGGTTGAATGGGTCTTGCACATTGTGGTGGGACCCATACAACTCAAAAGTACCATAATTACCATATGTTCGAACCTATATGATCATTACCCCTAATAAAATCACAATCACAATCTCCAACTTGTTAGTTGAGCCAGCAGAGACAATGTAGAGTGTGTGAGTGATTAAGGGTTGGATCCATGGTCATCTTACCTTGTAAGCCTTAACAGTACAAAAAAGAAATCCGTTCATACAACCATTCAACTTATTACAGTAAGTAGGGTCGTCAATGGGCTGATTGGCCCGATGGCCAAGTCAGGAGGCCTCTAATTGCTCGAGGGCTGAGCTAGAGCCTAGAATCTAAGACAAATGCTCACTAATGATGAATGACTTTACATGGCCCATAGGCTTAGTCAAATCATCAAGTGGGCCATCTTTATAATGATTTGAAGACATTTGTTAATGGTTTTCATCACACATACCTATATAGTTTAAGGACACTCATTAATTTGGAGTCATGTTTCAATTATATGAACTATTTATACGTCGCATTTGTTATGGATGGAGGATATCTAAAAGAACATTTAAATTAACTTATTTCAAACCTATGATCATTTAACTCTTTTCTTTATGGGGTCAACACTTCAAGAAAAGGCTAGATTAGGGCAAGGGCTTAAGGGATTAGGGCTAGGCGATGGTTAACCTTGACCATCTCCTAACTCGGTCCATTCATAACAAGAAGTTCGTTTATTTAAAACTTGCTAAGCTTACACATGTATAAAGAAATTCATCTACACATGTGCCATCATGGTATGCATGTATAAGATCCAATACGTCGACAGGTGGAACCCTTTAAGTAATATTATTGCCCATAATAATGGAAGAGATTATGGTAGAGTTGGTAAAACTATAATACAATAGAGCCATCCCTCTATTGTATGCACCTAAGGGGTATAGTTCAATAGGAAACTTCCATCTCGTGGGCCATGTTATGAATGATTCATGTTTCAAAAATAAAGTCTATTAAATAAATATTATCCATAACCTTTATAAACATTTAAAAATTTTGGTTTTTTAATTATTTGTCTGTGATTGGAGAATTATAATCATATGATATGTGTATTGTAATTTGAACCATATTATATTTAGGACAGGCGAGGGACAACTTAATAAAGCGCCAAGATTATACAAAATCGAACTAATGAATTCTCATCAAGTAAAAATGGCCTAAATACACACTATAACTTCCAACAACCATAATTTTGCGACAGATTATACATCTTGTGCATACAATATGTTGTTGGAAAGCTATCAACAAGCTCTACATCCTAACAACGGCTTAAATCTAATAATTTTATGGGTTAAGTTTAGGTTTTAAGTCAAAATTTACAATTTTAGTAAGTTATATTTTGGTTATTTTTATGGTTTTAAGAGTATAATTGTAGTTCAGAGTATTTGTTTTGATCATCTAAGAATTCTCTAAGAATTTAGAGAGAATTAAACATATTTTTGATATTTAAAATAATTTTTACTATTTTAGGATACTTTCCTATTTTGAGTCAAATTCACAGTTTATGATCTCCTTTACTTATATACTTTAAGGCCATCAATCATGTTGATTAAAATTTTTATTTTAAATATATCCTATTTCCTTGTGGATTCAATGGCTATTCTTGAGAAGGAGACAATGATCTATTAACTTTCTTCACACACCCACTATGTTAATTACTTTTCATTTATAGTAATTAGTAAGAGTAATTGAATAAACAATTTCACTTAGCACACATTTAGACTAGGGCCTTAGATCAAATGGCAATGATCATCTATCCGTGCGTATTTTGAGCCATTTATAAGAGCAACTAGATAGACAATCCTGTTACCATATGTGAAGATGAGAGAGAGAGAGAGAGAGAGAGAGAGAGAGAGAGAGAGAGTACTATATGTGAGAAAGGCACGCTACGTGTAGTTTAGCAACGAGTCTATAATGTTGGCTCTTGTGGTTTTGCAAAATTGCATCTTGCAAAACACCGATGATTAAATTCATAATCTAGTAAAATGTCTAATGCCCATTCGCATTGTACACCCCTGAAAATATGGAAAAAGTTTCACTTAACAGTTTTCATTCAAACTAAAGTATTTATCATGCACGCACATTTTGCATGTTTTCCAATTATAAAAAAATTATTGAATGCCCATTGGCATGACGGCTCCACAAAACTTGGAAAAAGTTTCACTTTACATATTCGCTAAAAATATAGTACTTATGGTGTATCTACAAGAGCATCTTCTCCTAATAATAAAATAACATATGAGACCGAGAATTTATTCGTCGTCGATTAGCACAACAAGCTCCACAAAACTTGGAAAAGTTTTACTTGACAGTTTCCATCCAAACTAAAGTATTTATAACATATGTTCAATTTGGGCACGTATCATATCGAGAATCTATCTTGTGCCCAGGCTCTTCAAAACCTTGAAAAAGCTTCAATTGACAACTTCCTTCCAAACTAAAGTATTTAGGGCGTATCTACATTTGCGACTTTTCCACTGACGATGAAGTGACATGTCATATTAAGAATTTATTCATCGCGTTCGCATAACAAGCTCCACAAATCTTGGAAAAGCTTCACGCGACAACTTCCGTCCAAATTAACGTATCATAATCGAGAATTTATATGGCGCCCATTAGCATGGAAAGCCCCACAAAACTTGAAAAAAAGTTGCAACCAACAGTTTCCGTCCAAACTAAAGTATTTATAACATATGTTCAATTTGGACATGTATCATATCGAGAATCTATCTGGTGCCCAGGCTCTTCGAAACCTTGAAAAAGCTTCAACCGACAACTTCCGTCCAAACTAAAGTATTTAGGGTGTATCTACATTTTCGACTTTTCCACTCACGATGAAGTAACATGTCATATTAAGAATTTATTAATTGCGTTCGCATAACAAGCTCCACAAATCTTGCAAAAGCTTCACGCGACAACTTTCGTCCAAATTAATATATCATAATCGAGAATTTATATGGCGCCCATTAGCATGGAAAGCCCCACGAAACTTGGAAAAAGTTGCAACCGACAGTTTCCGTCCAAACTATAGTATTTATAACATATGTTCAATTTGGGCACGTATCATATCGAGAGTTTATTTGGCACCCAGGCTCTTCAAACCTTAAAAAAGCTTCAACCGACAACTTCCGTCCAAACTAAAGTATTTAGGGCGTATCTACGTTTGCGACTTTTCCACTCACGATGAAGTAACATGTCATATTAAGAATTTATTCATCGTGTTCGCATAACAAGCTCCACAAATCTTGGAAAAGCTTCACGCGACAACTTCCGTCCAAATTAACATATCATAATCGAGAATTTATATGGCGCCCATTAGCATGGAAAGCCCCACGAAACTTGGAAAAAGTTGCAACCGAAAATTTTATTGCGAAAATTTCAAATGGAAGCATTTACTAACTATAAATATCAAATTTATGTTGTTATTTTTTACAATCTTAGAAAATAAACAAATAATTGTAAATATAATCTCAAAAGGAACATCGCGCTTATACTTACCATTCTTTATATGGCCTACTATTACACACCAGTGTCTCTTCCTATGATTTTTTTTTTTTTTTTTTTTTTTTTTTTTTTTTTTTTTAAAAAAAAAAGACCTATCAAGCTTGCCTGGCCGAGACCTATATCCTCCACATGCAGCTATTTTACATATATTTGAGTTAATTAATTTTCTAGTCGGTTCACTCTTTCAAGCTATGCTTATTAACTTCAATACTTATAAACCTTTTATCTTAGACTAAATCCTTCCAAATGAAAGCCATTCTCACGGCAATTCAAGTATTTAGCAAACCATGGAAAATGTATTAAGAATATATGCCATGTATAAGGTGGACCATGTTGTGATGGTGTGATTGGTTTTAAAAAAAAGGTGGTCCATTTCTTTTAATGTTCATCTTTTATTTATTTATTATTATTTACATAAATAACATATATTCATCATAGCAAAATCTCTTCCATGATTTTGTAATTTAGACCATTTGTTTGTCCACCATGGAGTATCCTAGTCGTCAATTTTGAGCCTTTTATTAGTTAAATGTGGACCTTTCTTTATCTTCTTAACCGTTTATTTATTGGGGCAAATCTAAGATTTAGGATAGTCCTATCAAGGAAACTCTTGAAGCATCTTCAATCCAGCTTTGTACATAACAAACCAATGGTCTGGATTAGTGGACCATGGACTACAATGATCAGAACTGGAAGTCCAATGACAACATACACAACATATTGGACTTTGAATCTCCACCTTACACTCCCAACAAAACAAAGAGATTTCATCTATGCATGCATGCCACCTCAGCACTATGAGGATTTTTGAGATGCTTTTGGAGGATATGATGCACCTTACTCATTCATGCGTTTCACTCAATCCAGACCATCCAAATTGGGACCATGTGGGGGTATTCCTAATATATTTTTTTTGGGTACAAGGTGTATGAAATTCTCCCTTGAATCAGTGGCCATCAATGGGATGATACAATGAACGGTGGTCAATTATCCATATTGAATGATCGGATGGTTAGGATGGTACGAAGTATGAGTGATGTGGTTTTCAAGTTGTCATCCATCCACAATCATGACCACAAGTTGGACGGTCTGGATTGTATACTTGCTTGCCAAGTGTTCGGCGATTTATGTACTCCTGCGGGACTACAATATCTGCGTGTACCTCAGTGCACTGAATAGTGGCATTTCATGCTGCACACCTGACACACATGCATGCCAATCTGAACCATCCGTATTATGGCCCAGTTTTTTTATGAGACATAGCCAGAAAATCGCATTGATTGGACGATCCTAACTGTCCATCTGGTGGCCCTCAAAATGAATGGCTATTATAAGAAATGGTGATTATCCAAATTCCTCAGGCAAGGCCAGATGGTTAAAATCGTTTGACGAGTGTGATTTTGGGTCTATCCTCCGTCCATAATGAGACCCTCTTTTGAACGGTCTGAAATGCCATGCACTCATGACACGTGCACATTGCACGTGTCGCGTCAACTTCGTGAACCGTGACAAATGCGCACGGTACTCTGGCCGTGCATGGGGTCACAGTAACACGAATCTCAAAGATATTCGCGCAATGAGAACCTGAAAAGTTGTCTCTCAGTATTTCAGTAACGCATGCAATGAAAAGTAGATCCAGACCGTACATAAGATAGGCCCCACCTTGAAAACACCGTGTATTAAAATACAGGTTGGATCTATCACTAAGTGGCCCCAGAAATCATCATACAAGATTTCCACAACCGATGAGTAGAAACTCCTAATTTTTGGTCCGTCCTATCATGATGGAGGACCCCACATGGTGAGTGGTCTGGATCTCTCACACGTGGGATTCCTTGTCACGTGTGCGGCGAATAGTTGCTTCTATCTCTTCGCGCGCAAATCGTGGTGTCGCATTGGAGTCCCTTACAGAGGAATTGTATGATACACGATCCCAACCCTTTCAGTCTATACACGCGTTTTTCTAATTCTAAAAGGTATAGCCCATTTTTCTGTAATCTAAGCCGTTGAAAAGTTGAATACTACATTTATTTTGACAATAATTCAACATAATCCACATTATAAGATCCCATCAACCAAAATTATTAACATTTTATTTTAAACATGGATCGTCAATTTTTAGAATTATAATTCTACTATAAAATATAATAATTATAAATAGTACATTAAAAAATAATATAAAATTGATCAACGGTATGGATTTCAATAAAGTGGGACCCACATATATAAATGGAAAATCATGTATACTGAACCAAAGGTCCAGATGTGTACCATGTAATTCTTCTCTCCCCCATATAAATATTAAAATATATATTCTATTCAACCGTTGGAGCCCTCCCATTTCTTCCATCTCTCTCTCTCTCTCTCTCTCTCTCTCTCCTCTCTCTCTCTCAAAATCCCCTCCTTTCTCTCTGCCCGCCCCCCCAACCCACCCCTTCCTCTCTCTCTCTCTCTCTCCAACGAAGGAATGGAGGGAGAAAATGCGGCCGTCCAAGTGGCAATGGATAGGACCCCCTTCCTCCATTCATCCACCAACCCCACCACCACCACCTCCTTCCTGAGCCGTCGGATCCTCCGAGAGTCGCCGATGCTAATCCGTGGGACCGCCGCCCTCCAGCTGGAGGAGCAGCAGGCCGAGTGGGGCTACTCGAAGCCCGTTGTCTTCCTCGACATCGTGTGGAATGTGGCATTCGTGCTTGTGTCGTCCGTCGTTGTGGGGTCCACCTTCAAGGAGCGGCCGGCGATGCCGCTGCGGGCGTGGCTCGGCGGGTACACTCTCCAGTGCGTCTTGCATGTGGGTTTTGTTTTTTCCGAGTATCGGAGGAGGATGTGGGCCAGGCAGCTGGGAGAGGACGGAACCGAGGGACGGAGCAGGTGAATTTCTGCATCTTTTTTTTCTTTTTCTTTTTTTTTTTGGAAGGAATTTGGTTGAATTTGAGGGAACTTTTTCATGTTTGGGTTTTGAATTTTATCATTCAGCTTCTGTAATGGGATGTGAGAAATGGTAGTCTCTTTTATTTTCTTCTATTTTTGGGGGTTTTATGTTGTGATAGAAGAGATGGCGGAGTGCCGGAGCAGGTAAAATCCCGAAACGAATTGCATTATTATTTTCTTTGGATTTTTAAAAATTTTTAAAATTAATTATTATTTTTAAAAAATATTTTGAGTTGGGTTTTTTGTTTGTAGTGGGAATTTAATTGAATTTGAAGGAGATTTGATTGAGTTTCATGTTGCATTTGATGTTTTTTTTGCATTTTCTGTAATGGGTGTTAGAACTTTTTTTTCCCTTCATGGTCATTTGTTTGCATTGTATGAGAAACTGAGCTCTCTCTCTCTCTCTCCTCTCTCTCTCTCTCCTCTCTCTGTCGGGCGTTGTTTCTCTTTAGATGGACGATTGAATTGCATGAGAAATTGAGCTCTCTCTCTCTCTCTCTCTCTCTCTCTCATTTCTGGTTATTATTATTATTATTATTTTCCCTCTTTAGATGGATTTTGATTGAATTGCATGTTTCATTTGATGATTTTATTCACTTGGGTTTGTTTTTCCTATATGGCAACTCAGGCTCACCAGCATGTGCCACCCCATTGTGGACAGCATGCAGAGATGGTCTGATGATCAGAACTATACGGGCCACTTCAAGTTTCTGACTGTGGATATGTATATTTGAATGTGGACAAGTGGGAAGAAAATTTTCAATGGCTTGTAATCAGCTCAGTAAATCAACTGGTCAGGATCATCCTTTCAGTCTGATTATTGCACTGTAGGCCAGTCGACAGTCGGAGGATATAAATTCTGATTATCCGACCACCTTTGCATGCCCCCATGGGGCGACATGCTGATTATCCTCGTGACGTAGGTAGAACAAACTCTATTGTTTTCTTTATATAATGGTTCTGAGAGATTTTGAAGTTCTTTCTTTCATTTTCCTTTTATAGGAGCAGGAAAATTGTAGTTTCTTTTGTATGGGAACTTTTTTAAATTACATCAGAAATGGCAATTTCTCAAATTTCTAATTTTATAACTGCATGTTTTCTCTATGGTAGAACTTATTGCATTCCATGATGTGTTTGAGGAATCTATTCATATTGTAGTTTATCATACAGTGCTCGGTCAGATTTACTCGAGTTCTTTTGGTCTGGCCAGTGTTTCATACAGGCTGGGACCTCTCTTTTGGTAACCATGGTCATTCATCTGGGGTGCCTTGCCATGAAAGTGCAATGGACCAAAACTGTTGTCAACGGAACAATTTACAGCCATCTGATGAGAGAGTTTTTAGCATTGCACATGGACTATTTTGACCATGTGTTATTTTCAACCATCCATCTGCAGACCAACAAAAGGATGGCTAGGATTTCTGGTTGAGTAGATTTTTTGAGCTTCATCCCTTCACTGTGGGACCCACCAGATGAATGACCTGGACCACTGGAAGGTGGGTCCGAGAAAGCCCTGGAAATTGTATCCCTAGAATTTGTTTAGCTTATGCACGTGCTTGGCATTCCTTTTTCTACTGTTATGAGAAATTAGTGTTTTTTTTTATTTTTGAGAATTTTGTTAATAATATGTTTTAAGGATTCTTGAATTCCTATCTTTGATTTTATGTTGTGACTAAGTCTTTTCCTTTTGTGCCTTTGAGAATTGCATGCTTTCTTCTAATAAACCCCTTTTGCCATTGTAGTCCTGTCCAATATTGAGTAAATGTTTTAGTTGAGATCATCAAAAAATGTATGTACATCTCATCATTAAATCTAGGCTTGGGCCCATGATATTTATTTTATTGGTCTGAATTGATTGTTGGGTTATCAGTTTAGATTTTGTGGTTTTAGGGTTTTATTCTAATGTGTTGATGAGTAATGCTAAGTGAACTCGGTTGAGTGTAGTTTTTAAGTAATCACCTCCCATTTGGATGATGAGGTTGTCCCCACCATGTTAGATGCCACGTCCCAAAGATTAGGTGAAATCTAATGTGCATAGACTTTCAGTGGTTGATCGAATTCTCTTGGCCCACCTGATCATCATTCAGTCTAAACAAGTAGTCGGTCCCATGGTTTTTCAGTCCAAGCAGTTGGTGCGAAGGGCCCACTGTCCATGCCCTGTGCATAAAGAATCTCCTAGATTGTAGATCCTAACCATACATCTTTGGCCTTCTTTTGGTTGAATGTGGAATGTTGTTGCTATATATAATATTTTGAATCATCTGTTCACTGGCCAACCACTTAGAGGCCTCCGTATCCACCATAGCACGAGTGGCTCATCCCCTTACTATCCATGCTTCCTACTTTTAGAGTCTGCTTAGATTAATCACTCACTCCTTTGCCCATAGTGCGGAAACCTGATCCAGCTGCTGTGTTGGGTCAAGTTGATTGACTCAGTCAGGTGGACTCGAAGAGATAACTAGATATTTAAATTATAATCATCATCATCATTGTCTAAGCCTTATCCCAACTAATTGGGTCAGTTACACAAGTCCCATTTTGCCATTCAACTTGTTAGGATTTACGATAAAAGTTGTTGCAAAAGTTTCACGCGGCTACCAACCTAACACAGCCCTCTCCTTTTATCCGACATGAGTTTTGACTTGGCGGAGTTTCGAGTTGACTTGAGTAGAACACCTGCCTTTGACTTTGTATTGTAGATGTTTGTGAAGCGATCATCAAATCCCTAATATAGTAGGGATCTTCCCTCTTAAAATAGAATAGACCACCGATGTCTATTATCTGCCAATCCGTTTGTTAGAATTCACCATATATGAATTCTGGGCTATGCACCATCCATTATGAGCCCCGCATTTGGATTGTCTGGATTGATTTTCTTTTATATGCCACAGCCGCAACGTTTTAAAATTGTTGTTAAACTATCACCCTACTCTTCTCTCTTCTCTATGTTGTAAATTTCCTTCCATGAATTTGGAAGTGTTTTATGGCACCCAAAATCAAGGCATGTGACCAGTTTCTACTGGACTGGTAGGAGATTTTGGAGTTGTTCTGATATTTTCTCGACAATATAAAATCACATGAATGCATGCTAGTTGGGTGTGTGCGTTTGCATTCACTAAGATGATGAAAATGATATAACATGCATAAACAATAAAGGGACTTGGACCCTAATTTTATTTTTAATTTTGTATGCACACTCCCTTTTCTCTACTTTTGGTAATGGAACAGTAATTCCGGAAATAGTTAAAAAAGGAGGAGGAGGAGGAGGAGGATTGCATGCAAATCATCTTTGTATAGTAAATGGACATGAAGACATGCTTACACTTGCAAGCACAAAACCTCATTGTCGATTTTGCGTTTTACTTATATAATCTTTTCTTTTCTAAAATAATATTTAGAACTGAAGCTTTATCAAATAGCAGAAAAGGGTTTTTCATGAATTGAACCAGTTGCTTGGGATGGCGATGGGAATCCTTTTTTTTTTTTTTTTTTTGCAGTGTCGTGAGAGATTCGAGTCTATCAATACGATGGTCTCATTCCTCTGGTGGATAGTTGGATTCTATTGGATCATCACTGGTGGCCAAGCACTTTTGCAAGATGCTCCTCGTCTCTACTGGTAAGAGTGATGTAGAAATGAATTCAGAAAATTTGTCAAAATATTCCCTTTAAGGAGGTAGATGTTCTAGCCCAAAAATAGGGTTATCCACTGATCAAGTGGGCCACACGTGGAGAAAGAAATGGGCCTTTTCTTTTCTTTTCACCAAGGCATACTGAGTGGGGCCTATGTGATGAGCTGCTTAGATCTTGCATTTTGGCACATGTGGCTGCCCACTCCTGCAAATCTGTTTGCATTTTTCATGATAACTGCAATATTTTTCTTGATATTTTATAAATTTGAAACTGAAACACAAATCAAACATGCTTGAAACAATCATCCACACTTCTATATTTGGTATTTTGTCGTCTTCTGTTATGTATGACAGTGCTAGTCTAGTTTGGTAGTCCCTAGATATAGTAATTTGCCTTCCTATTGGGTGTGCAAGTGGAAATGCACTCTGTTCCGTGGGGAAGTCACATCATTTCTCAGTGGGTCCCAGGGTTTTCACCATGGGAAGGACAGTCTACTAAGGCCCGACTCCAGAGGAGTTACGAGCCTATGCCTCTTGTGGGGTGGTTAAACTTTAACATTTAACAATGAGGAAGTAGTCTATGATACCTTAACCTTCAAGCCCTGTTGCATAGGATACGATAAGACATGGATGTGATGATTCGATCTCTTTTGTTCACGTTCCTCGAGAAGACAATTGGGGAGATGGATCATTTAGCAAGGTTAGCCATGCTAGATATGGCTAAGGCAAATATGAGCTTTGCTAGGCACACACGCCTGTGCAATAAGTAAGCTCATGTACATCCACACATGTGCCAGCATGGCACTTGGGTCTATGATACCTTAACCTTCAAGCCCTGTTGCATAGGATACGATAATACATGGATGTGACGATTCGATCTCCTTTTGTTCACGTTCCTAGAGAAGACAATTGGGAGAGATGGATCATTTAGCAGGTTAGCCATGCCAGATATGGCTAAGGCAAATATGAGCTTTGCTAGGCACTCACGCCTGTGCAATAAAGTAAAGCTCATGTACACACCCACACATGTGCCAGCATGGCACTTGGGTTGGAGATCTAATCCATCCATCAGGTTAGTCCATACGGTTGTGGCCCCGTACGTTTAACGGTCCCCACCGTACCGTTACATAACCGTTTTTGGATTCCTTGGTTGGTCGTGTTTGAGATGTAGTTGTAAGGAACCTATAAATGCATCTTTCAAAAAAAAAAAAAAAAAAAAAGGAACCTACAAATGCTAGATTTCTGCAACATATGTAGCTTTGGCATTTTGTTAGAGAAGTTGAAGGAATTTTAGAGTTTTCCTCCTCTTGTGTCAGTGTGTGAGGGTGTTTGGATTGTCAAATTGCAAGCCAACCTCCATTTCCCTAACTGTCCCTTCCTCCTTTCCTCCTGTAACACCAAGCTCCTTCGTAATTCACTGCATGACAAGGGGAGGGCGCACCTATGTGGATTCTGGAACCCATGGCATTTTCTCTGAACAACTCTTAGCTTTCTAGTTTTCTCTGAAGAGGTAATATATAATCTTCAACCTGAGGACACTATAGTATACTCATGTTTTCAGTTTGCTCAAGCGGAGTCCATGGTTCAGTGATTTGAAAGATTGGCCTGTTTGATGCAGCCCGAAGCAGGTCACAGTTGAAGGCTGTGCACTTTTGGGCAGGCTAGGAGGCTAATCCAATTAACATTCCTTAAGTTGGATGAGTTTATATTTTTATTTTGGCATCCTAAATCTTGGTTATCTCTCTCTCTCAAAAAAATAAAATAAAATCCTAAATCTTGGTTTTAAGTGGTTGAGTCCATTGGAGGTCAGGTGGGCCTGGACCATGTGTCGAAAAGAAAAGAGGTCTAGAATAATCGTTTGGAAATGTTTTTAGTGTCATGTGCTATTTAGATGTGTACCACATCTGTCAAAATTGGGAAAATAGATATTTATTTAAGATCTACCTTAATTAAGCCTTACTATAGAAGGGAATAGCACCTAATAGGAAACAATGACTAGGATTGCTACTTCCTATTAAATAGTTGCAGAAAGTGTAAGATTCCAAATATGAATAAGCCTTCTAAACTTTCCTGTTGGTTATGTAGGCCCTTCTAAAGTCTAGGGGTCGCGAGGATTGTTTATTAACTCTCTTAGTAATTAAACTATAGTTTTCTGTGTGTTGGTCTAGTATTTGTTGATTTCAGGGAGCACTGGAATAGCAATACAGTTGAAAATAGATAATTATATCCTATGGTCCAAGTCCAGTGAGGCAAGAGATCATATGGTCATACTAGGGCTGCAACTTGAACTGGGGTCAACTCAAACCCAGCTAACCCAACCCAAGTTCTGGTGGGGTTGGGCCAGTTGTCAGGGTCCTTGAGTTTGGTTAGGGTTGGAAAACTGCAAGCCAATTTGAAATTGGTTTGGGTTGAGCAATTCGGGTTTAGTTAGGTCGGTTGGGAACGAACACATATTTGGGTCGGGTTGCGTGTTGGTCCTCTTGAGGCTGGTTCGGGCTCAGGTTGACCCTCAACCTGACCTAATCCTCCCAAGTGGCACCCTTAGGTCATATGCAAGTATGTTTATATATCTGAGACATCATGAATGATGACTGAAATTCCATTTTGCCTAGAGATTAGTTGGAGGGTTTTGGGAGCTTGGTTGTCAAATGATAAGAAAGAGAATCCAAATGAACTTATGGCAAGTTAGGGGAAAAAGCCCCAGTATGATGTTCAAAAACCAAAGGGAGGAGGTGGTTTTGGGATTGATATCTTGGAGTGGCATTGGAGTTTTGGTTGTGAGAATGAGGTCGAGTCTGGGGATGAGAGGATCCCATGGGAATTGGTTGGTTGAAAGAGGCTGTGTGGTTTACAGTGGGGGAGGGTGACAAAGTGAGGTTTTGGGAGGAGCTTGGTTCCTTACTTTTTTGTAAGATGGTAAGATAGAAGAAAGTCCATATGAGAGTGTTAAGACTTAGAGGTGATTGGAGGAAGGATCATGCTGAATATTTTATTTTGAAGAGGAGATGGAGGAATATATTAGTTGCTCTCTCTCTCGTTCGGATGGGTTATTTCTCCCCCTTAGTCTCATGTTGATAACCAATTCCCGCCATGTGGTCGGATTCTGTTGTACCGAGGTAGCCAACGCAACCCTCACATTAGACTATAGTTTCACAAAGCGTGAAGTGAAGCGGCAACAAATTCATGTGTGGGAGCGGGGAAGCATATGTTTCAGAATGTAAACCAGTATAAATAGGTAGGAAAGCCGCAGCGGTAGCGAGAGTCGAAAGCACAATTCGAAGCAGGAGCAGCACCTAGTTAGAAGGATCCTCACCTCCAACAGAGGCAATATCAGCTCCCGATCATTTGTATTATGGGTAAAGAAGCAAGGGAATCAATCGATCATCTCTTTGTGAAGTGTAGGATAACCTCCGAAATGTGGTGTGCACTAAATTAAAAAATAGGGAATAGATTTTCAAAATACACAAGAGAGCGTGATGACCCAATTATATAGTTAGAGAGACAACAAGGGTATTAGTCAATGTTTTCAAAAGCGATCGCATTATGCCATCCATATGGCTGGCATATGCGATGGTCTGCATATGTCGTATGGATAGTATGCGATTGCATATTGCATAAAGCGATTGCATACTTTCCATTTTTTCCATTTTTTTTTTTTAGTTGTTTTCAAAAAAAAAAAAAAGTTGTGCGATCACATAAGTGATCAGGCATAAGCAACCACACAGGATTGCTTATGTCATTTGACAACATTGGTATTAGTATTATAGTACTAAAAGTCTCAACAGAGTCAACTTGGTGAGATTTTGGGGTCCGTCTCTGGGAAACTTGGCACTGGGCCTAACTCGGCCTGGACACAGAGAGAAACGCGAGTCAACCCAATGGCTCAGTCTACCCGACACAACTCAGCATAACTCAAACCGAGTCACTTGGCTTTGAGTGGTGGGATTTTATTATAAAAGAAATATGTTAGGAATAAGATCCAAACCCCTAATGTCATCTGAGGGGAGTCAATGACGTTAACCAAAGAGGTAATGGCGTGTTGTTGCTTTGAGTTGCGTTTTATATTAGTTATATAAGATCTAGCTATTTAAAATATCTATTACCAATCCTAATGTTTTGAATTTGTTCTAATTAAATATCGAGTCAAGTTGAGTCGGGTCAAGTCTTCGAGTCAACTTGACCTGGCTGAACATGGGGTCGAGTCAAACTTTTGGTTTTTGAACTATGATTAGCATCCAATTCCTCCCATGAAAATTGAATGCTTTGCCCAGCCAAAAGGATTCTAATATCCTTGAAAATATCGCACAAAACCCTCGGGAAAAAGGCCTTATCCCCTAAGCCAACACATAGTGGACCTATTCGCTCCCTCCGCTATTAATGTTAAGCAGCACACATTAAACTGAATAAGCTGGAGATCCCACTTATGACTAGGCCATGGCGTGGGTGACACGGAGAGCCAGAACAGCTCTTCCACAAGGATTGAGGAGAATCCCTCCAAACCTCACTTTGTTGTTGACCCTACACCAATGACCATAGACCTTAAACACCAAAATTCCTGCCCTCACATCAACTTCCCTGTCCTCCCTGCTAGACACCTTAGACCATAGAAACTCTTGCCATTTGCTGGACATTGACTCCATAGCTTTGGCAACTCAATAAATAGAACACTCCTCACCATTCAAGATGTGTCTGTTTCTTTCCATCCATAGCTCCCAACAAACAGCCTTAGGGAGGAGGTTCCGCCAAAATGACTACTTCCCCGTCAAAGTCCCTCAAACCTTTTCATTTATTAGCCGCTCAATCCAAAGCAATCCGAACTCAACCCCCCAGATTTGACACGTGACACATCTATTTGGCAGAGACAAGCCCCTTCTTCTAAGATGATCGACTGTCAAAATTCTTTGTAACTGCAATCCACATAAAAGAAAAACCTGAAAAGGCGCTACCACATTCCATTCCAAACCACCGTAGGAAATGAAGATTGGCTTCTTTTTTAGTCAGGATTTGGAAGGACTTTGCTAAGTAGATTCCTGAGCTTGACCACCTCCACACCTTATGATCACATCCTTTCTTTCATCTCAACCGACTGAAGCAGGCCCATCATTTGGATTTCTGCATCTCTCAGTCTTTCATCTGTGACCTATAAATCATCTTCATCTAAGATTGGTGATGAGTTGTGGATCTGGTGGCTGGTGGCTGGTGGCAATGGATTGGCACATCGTTGGGTCGGTTCCTGAATCTAGACGGGAATGGGATCAGAAGGTTGGTGTGGTTTTGTTCTTCTCTCTAGGGCAAGGAAGATGAATGGTTGCAAATACGAAAGATCAGATCTGACGATGGTCAGCCGTAGGTGATGCAGGGGTAATGATGAAGGTGAAAAGAGGAGAAGCAGAAGCAGGGAAGTTCGACAGTCAAGATCAATGCCAAATTATGGTTTTGATACCATGCTATTTTAGAGACTACATGGTGAAAATGTTCTCTCTTCCATTATTGAGAATGAGAATGACAAGAATATATAGAAGTGGGAGATATGTAGAGATCTTGACAAGCCAAGCAACAATTATTGCATTTTGATCTCATTTTATATTTTCTTATACAAGAGATAACTATTTCAAATCTTCTTTATTATTACTAATAATTTTAATTTACCATTATTAACTTCCTAGTCAAGTCAAGTTGAGTCTTTGATTCAACCCCATCCAAAATGGGGGTATTTTTATATTATTATTAAAAAAAAAAAAAAAAAAAAAAAACTATGGTCCACATACAAGAGCTTGCTAAGCTCCGTATGTGGGTGTATGCACTTGTGAAAAGGGCCAAGATTGTTAGCTAGGATATCCAAGGCACCATGGTGTGCCGTATAGGCCCTTATATAAAGGTAATGGTGGCAACCGTTACACATTACGGAATTGTAACGACTGTAACAACCATTATGGAAAAAAATGACTAGTAACCACTGTTAACGGTCCATTACGCCCCCCTATAAGGCCATAACAGCCTCGTAATGGTCTGTTAGTGGGTAGATACGGGTTTTTAGGAAAAAAAAATTTTCGACGATCCGGGGCAGATATCAGTTTTTTCGAGTTCTTTTTTTTTCCAAGAAAAAAAGATACCGGAACCGGAACGGCCGTTCCAACTGTTACAACAACCCGTATCGTGAAGGTAACATGGCTAACCATTACTGTTACGGAATACCTTGCATGGCACTGTCCATCCATGGTGGGCTCCATCAGAACAATGGTTTGCATCACCTAAAAACAGGACTCGGACACACCAAAGACTGCATGCTTGTGCATATGCTTGATATGAAATGATTTTAAAGGAAAATCTTGTATTCCTAGCCGTTTACTCTGTTATATCATTTGAAAGCTCATGGCCATTCCTTTTAAACGAAACGCAGGTTGACGGTGGTGTTTCTAGCATTCGATGTGTTCTTTGCGATATTTTGTGTCACACTTGCTTGTGTCATTGGAATTGCTCTGTGTTGTTGCTTGCCTTGCATCATTGCGATCTTATATGCCATGGCGGGCCAGGAAGGTGCATCGGATGCTGAAATCAGCATCCTTCCCAGGTTCAGGTTCCGTCCCGTGGTTGATCAACGGGAGAAATTTGGTCTGGAACAGCAGCAAGCAGTTGTGGTGACAATAATGGAGTCGAGCACCCGAGAGGGCCTAGATGAACTTTCTGTTTCACCGGAGGATTCGGTCAGTATTTCACCTGGTTATTCTCTACCACCCACAACTAGTTTCATATCAGCTTAAGCTACAACCCATTACGCATGCCTTTTTGTAAAAAGGCATATAGCATCCAAGCCATGCAGAAAAGGTGGGCCCCACCAATAGGATCGACTTGAAAATCAGGCCTGTCCAGTCATCAGGTGGCCCAGACACCATTGGCAGTTATTGTTTACGCCATCTATTGTTTTTCTACAAGATGATTGGACCGCCCTCGTTTTTGCTCTGACAGGGCCCACCTTTTTAGCATCTCAGATGTGTATGGTGTATGAACTTGGCATGCTAGTGCGTGAAATGGGTTGTAGATTAAGCTGACGTACAGCCAGTTGTAGGGGATCATTACTCTCTTTGTTAGCACACATGGTATGTATGTAAGCAGTTCAATATGCGGGACCAGTATCCAAATGATCAAGCTGGTCTGACAATCCTCCCTGCTGGACCTGAGGGAAAAGATGATGGGGGTCAAAAGATGACCAAAAGGTTCAGATTCCGTGTTACGATCTAGCGGTCAGGATTGTCTGACCCACCTAATATTTGGCTATGATTGCATCAATGCTGAGGCCTGCTTGATGAGTTGATTCGATCATCATGCAGACATATGATGGCGTGGCAGACAAGTGCAATATCCAAGCCATCCATCAAAAGGGTACCACTATTTCGATTCCCTATCCCAAGAGTCAGGTGGGCCACAATTAACTGAATGGAAGTACTGAAGTTTTCAAACCTGTCCACTCATTCCTAATACCATGACACACCAACTGAGTGGGCCACCTCTATTTTTCCACCACATTATCATCTAGTGAGTTCTACATGATGGACGGCTTGGATGCTTCGCTTGTGTGAGAAATTATAGGATTCTCAACTTGTTACAAAAGGTTCCTGATTTTCAGTTTGTACAAGTGGGGCCATGGTTCTATGAATTCAACTGTGGAACTGTGGCCCATACACTTAAAATTTGCACAGATTAGAAGATCCCAGCTGTAGAGTATTCTGATCTCTTCTTTCTCTTCCCTTCTTTGAGAACTGATCATTTGCTCATATTAGAAGATCCCAGCTGTAGAGTATTCTCATCTTCTTCTCTTCCCTTCTTTGAGAACTGATCACCTACATACGCCTAATGCTAACTTACCATGAATCCATGTTTTCTTACCTAAGAACACCCGTATTGAGAATCCAGCAGATCCAATCATTATTTGGCCCGAACCTATCCGTTGAGTCAACCATCAGTCACCCATTTATTTCTATGTCATGGCCCACCTAATGAGTGAACCAGCCTTTTTTTGGGTGTCCCACCACCATCTGCAGAGTCTGGAATTCCCTACAAAAGTGACAAAATGGCTGGAAAGTCTCTGTTGGCCACCCATGGAAAGGTCTAGGATTTTCCTACCAGGGAGATTTTGCACTCTCATGGACTATCCACAGCTAGATCCATGATATCAATGGTTCAAATTACTAAACCATGGACCCCACTTTACAAATTGAAACCACACACTCAGACCCAGCATTATATAACAGCTTGATCCTCAAACACGCTGGCATTGAACCTTCTCTTCTTCTTTTTTTCAGGAATGCTGCATATGCCTGTCACAATACGAAGAAGGCGCTGAGCTGCGTTCGCTTCCTTGCAATCATCATTTCCACTCCGACTGCATCGTCAAATGGCTCCGCATCAATGCAACATGCCCACTTTGCAAATACAACATCATCCGGGGCAATGAGCTGGTGTGAACCCGACGGCCGTCCCTTACGCAGAGACAGAGAAAGAGAGAGAGTTGTAGTAGTTATGTGAGAAAGAGAGAGAGAGAGAGGAGTTATGTATATATTCATGGGGGCTTTTGTAGCTCTTGGGTACTCTCTTAATAAGAATAAAAACATTCCAAAATCATCTTTCAAGGTTTCAAAGATTAAAAACATAGATGGATGAATCTGCATGCATCATAGTTCTAAAACTCAGTGGGTTGACTCGAAACTCAGTTGAGTTGACTCAATGAGATTTCTAGCTGAGTCTGTAGGAAATATAAGCAGATACCCAACACACCAACGCACGTTTTGTGTGTCTTTTGCTATTTTCTTATACAGAAATGCTCCAGTGCTCTTAGATTGCTGAGATATAGTGCTTCTAGTTGCATTGGATCACTTCAACAGTCCAATCGATAGATCTGAACTGTCTATTAAGTCCACAAGACATTTCATGAGCCACCATAAAAAATTGCACTGATTGGACGGTTTAATCACCCTTGATTTGGCCTTATTTTCTGTAGCCTTCTCTTTCCAACCCTTGGATGGCATGCTTATGGCCGCTTAAAGAAAGTGATACTTTGGAATCGTGAGCAATCCATGATGGGCCTTATCAAATAGATGTATCAGATTTTTGATTGGACCTATTTTGCGTAGACAATCTCAGCCACCCATGTTGGAGGCCATTGATCGAATGGTTAAATATTTGACAGAATGTTTGTGATGTTTGAATGGTGGCCCATGAAATGTGTGCTGAACCTAATGAACGGTCTGGATCAATGGGTTGGATTATCTAAGTGTCCCAATGCAACAAAAGTTATTTCCTGGATGGTCTGCTGACATGTGGGTTGCTTTGCTTGTTGATTGATGCTGGCATGCGGGTCATGCAAGATGGATGATGGCATCTGCTGTGGGCCATGCAAGATGGATGGTGGCAGCACGTGTGGGTGTTTGATAGTTGAATGTGGCACGTGGGGCAGTTGGCAGGTTGACGGTAGCACATTGGCAAATGAAAATTCATGTTACCATGCGTAGTCATGCGAAGGTTGTGTGTGTGCTGAAGTGGATGGAAGACTTCATGATGATGCGATCCACGCCGTCCATTCATTTTGCCTGATTATTTTAGGGCATGAGCGGAAAAAAATGAACAGATCCATATTTAGGTGGACCATACCATGGGAAACAGTGGTGATTGAATACTCAACCATTAAAACTTCTTGTGGCCCACCATAATATTTCCTTAATATTTATTTGCCATCCAACCTGTTGATAAGGTCACACAAACCTAGATGAAGCAAAATAAAATAATATAAAATATCAGCTTCTTTCAAAACTTGTGGCCCATATAGGTTTTTTAATGGTCAATCACCACGGTTTCCCATGATATGATCCACCTGAGATTTGGATCTGCTTCATTTTTGGACTCATGCCTAAAATAATATGAAACCACCTGAGATTTGGATCTGCTTCATTTTTGGACTCATGCCTAAAATGATATGCAAAAGTGGATGAACCGTGTGTATATAGAATACATAGATCAAGGTCGGTCCCACAGTAAGGGCCTCACCTAATCCGCTCCCCCTTGATGCATGATAAGTCCCATTGTATAAACGGTCAGGACATGGAAAGATGACCCAAATCCAACGAGTACCTTTAAACCACATATAATGAGAACCACCAACAAGTATCTTTAAACTATCTATCCTTTCTTCCTAACCATGGATCCTTACTCTTGCTTGGGTGGTAGCTCTCGGGAGTTTCAACACCCGGTCAAGGGTTCGAATCCATAGGTGGTGAAATCCCACTACGGAGTGAGTGTGTCTGGGGGTGTGGTGTGCGTGTTTGAAAAAAAAAAAAAAAAAAAAAAAAAAACATGGCCCCACCTGCAAGTAGACCAGACCACTCATCATTGAGTCATGCCCTGCCCCTCTCATGACTCATCCCTCCCTAGAGGGCTGGACCACCTGGCCCATCCCGCCCTTATCTACAGAACTTGACTCAGTGTCAACTCAACTGATCGAGTTAGTAAAGACTCGACTCAATATTAATACTCAAATTACAAATGTTAATAGGTGGAGTAAATATTAAAAATAGTTATATCTAGTTTAAATAAAAAAATAGCTTAAGTGAATAAATACATATCTACCATTAAAAATAAATAAATACATGTACTTTCATATAATTTCTCTCAAATCAGCATTAAATGCATACATCAAACACATCACATGAAGAGGAGTCTCCATGGATCAGATTTCATGATAATTCGTGCCAAAGTTTGGTGAGCCCAACCATGATATACGTGTTTGTATCCACCCCATCCATTCATTAGTACAAATCATTTTAGGGCAAGGGCCCAAAAATGTGATAGATTCAAAGATCAAGTGGACCACACTTAGAGGTGTACACAAGTCGAGCTTTGCCCAGCTTGTGCTCGACTTGGATTGCTCGAGTCCTAGCTTGTGCTCGGCTCGGCTCGGCCTTCGAGCTCGGAACAGCAGCTCGTGCTCGGCTCGGCCGAGTTCGAGCCGTGCGTCAAAATGACCGCAGTAGCATCCTTCTTCATTACGTGCGGGCGCAATCGGTAGTGACAGGGCTAGACTCGGGCAAGGCAATGCCGTACGTGCGGAATGGAGGATCGAGTGTGGAAGAATCGACGGTAAGGGCAGAGATGGGGGTTTCTGCAGTCCCATTTCCATTTGTAGAGGGTCGAGGAGGAATGACAGGATGAATTTCTACCGGCTTCGGAGATGGTGATGGATGTCGGGGCTAACTCCATGAAAACAAGCTTCACGTAATGAAGAGAGGGAGGAAAAGAGGGTTTGAAAAGGGGGAGGGTTTTTTTGAAAAGGGATCGTGCGGGTGCCAGGCGGAATGTATTTTGAAAAGGGGGTAGGATAGGATTTATTTTTTTTGAAGGGTATATATACCATGTACCGAGTCAAGCCGAGTTCGAGCAATATTCAAGTCGAGTCGAGTCGAGTCGAGCTGGGGCAAGATCGAACTCGGCTCGAACTCATTTCAAGCTCCAAAAATCAGCTCGACTCGGTTCGAACTCAGCTTCGATCCGAGTCGAGTTGAGCATTTTCGAGTCGAGTCAAGTCGAGCGAGCTACCGAGCTTACTCTACCCATGTACAGCTCTAACCACACTACACAAAATATTGGAGATTGAATGCTAACTACTTAAATGTTCTTCCCATAGTGTGGTCCACTTGAGGTTTGGATCTGTCTCATTTTTGGAGGCATACCCTAGAATGATATGGCCAAATGAATGGATAAAACATAATATACATCATGGTGAGAC
Organism: Magnolia officinalis; assembly: GCA_021015155.1. NCBI lineage: Eukaryota > Viridiplantae > Streptophyta > Magnoliopsida > Magnoliales > Magnoliaceae > Magnolia > Magnolia officinalis. The sequence goes on from JAJHSJ010000014.1 coordinate 59,282,316, forward strand.
CCACAAAATCCATCTCCTTTTACATACCTAAAAGTTGTTATTGTCCATGTCATACAACATCCCTTCCACCATAGATTCATGCAGTTAGAGCTGGGCATTGAGTCAAGTCAGACCGAGTTAGGGCTGACCCGACTCGATTCGATTTTGAAATAGGCCTGACTTGAACTCGACTCGACTCAGTACCGACTCCAACATGCATGAATCGATCCGAATCCGAGTCTGGCCTGGACTAATCTAGACCGAGTCTGACCCGGTAAAAAGTATCGAGTCGGTTCAAGTTGGCATTAATTCGGATATATATATAGATATATATATAGATATATATATATAGATATATATATATATATTATATAGAGAGAAGAGAGAGAGAAGGAGAAGAGAGAGAGAGAGAGGGAGAGAGAGGAGAGAGAGAGAGGAGAGAGAGGGGGGTGGGTGGTTGTCGAGCTTGGAAGATGAAGATGATAGGGAGGAAGAGAGTTTAGATCGGGTTAGGTGCGGCATACAGGGTTAGAGATACTTAAAATTAGGGTTTTTTATTATATATATACCCGAATCCAAGTCAAGTCGGTTTGGATCGAGTCAAGTCTAACCGGATCGAGTACTGGGTAACTCGAACTCGACTCAGTTTGAGTTCAGATTGGGCAAAGCCTACTCGGTTCGGACCAACTCACCCATTCAATTCGGATCAAGTCGGGTACAAACAAGTCAGAAGAGTCGAGTCGAGTCGTCCCGTGCCCACCTCTACCCATAGTATGTAATTAATGCTTAAAAATCATAAAATACACTGCAATTCCCTTGAAATACATCCCAACCAAACAACAATCCATGAGCCAACTTTCCAAGCCTTTTCAAGGGACTAACTCACCCTATCAGCAACTTTCGTATGACCCGGTTCAAAATGTCGCTGAGCCACATCAAGTTGACTTGGTCGAGTTTTTAGCCACGATATCAAAGAATTATAAAGAATCAAAATGACATGGTGCCTTAATTACGACATCTGGCTTGTGCTTCTTGGCAGCTATCTGGCATTGGGTGTATTGGGACCAATAAATATTATGTGATGAACGTGCGGAAAACCCCTTTCCTCTTCACCTGGGGGCCAGATAAATGACAACAAAGTCAGCCTTTGATTTGATTGGTATTGATTTTTTTCATCAGTGATTGGAAAGGAGGGCACCTGGGTATGTTATAGAAAGGGAAGGCAGAGGTAGTACTTCGAAAACCTGTAGTTCATCCTGTCAATCCTCCAGGACCCAAATAACTCGATTTTCGCCCATGAACTATTTGTGTCAATGGTCGGGGAAGCCCACCCTACGCTCCGCTTTCCAACATGATTGTCTGTCCAACTTAAGTGGAGTCATTGAGTCTTAAGACCACTGGTTTTCAGTCTTTTTAGCCTTCTCTCCTTTGTTTAAGGCATGAAAGGGCAGCCGCCTACCCGTACAGCCAGTTTCCTGTCCTTGTGCACTCACAAGGATGTTTTGAAAACTCAAAACTTGACTTGACTCGACTCAATGCTCAGCTGGACCGGGTCGACTCAAATCAATTTAATGATTAGAAAGGTATGCCAAATTGCCAATAGACATAGTAAATAGTTAAAACTAAAGATGAGGAAAAGTTAGATACTTGACAGTGTGATGGATGATACACATGCACTTAGAAATTACTTAGAAATTGCATGTGGAATGCAAGCAGGCAAATATAAGTAGTCCATACCTAGTGTAGATGTATCATGATTATTTGATTATCTGAGTATCCAATTGGTGGAAATTTATTGGATAGTTTAAAATGAAAAAATAAAAATCTAAGTCCTATTTCCACAAACATGCGTTCACGAAGTTGTGGTTCAATTCTCACCACCCTCAATTTTTTTTTTTACTAATAGTGGGACAACTCATGGAGTGACTTGATCTTGTCGAGGCGACTCGACGAGTCTTCTTGAGTAAGATCGAGTCAGAAGTTGCTTGGATCTCCAGTCCCTCCGGCAGGCCAGTACCGTCCCTGGTTTAAAACATAGTATGAAAGACCTATATATATATATGCAAGAGGTAGAGTAAATATCGGGCCATAGGTTTGTACAGAGCCATTCAGGTTTTCAGTTTGTCCAGGTGGGTCCAGGGTTCAACTGATCCCAAGGACGGATATTGCGGGCCATCATGTTCATGCCCAAACACTAAAATAGCCTAGATCTCAGGAATTCTAACCATTCAATAGAAATAGATGGATGATTAAGAGAGAAAATTACAGCAATGATTGGCATTTGGTCTGGCAAGATGGCGGCTCATGTCAACCGTTTGCATCATCAAACCCCACTCATACAAACTGAAACTCCAAACAGTACCATACAGCCTTTCGCCCCATAATGAGAAATGATCAGATACAACACTTACATCAGATGCGATACGTATAATATATATATACACATGTAGAATATCCAACTGTTGCAGAAGGTGGGCTGCAGCAATGATGATCATCTGATGTGAATGGGCGACACAGTACAGAGTGATACCATTGGCTGTCCATTGATTTTGATGTTGTCTCCCATGATTAGATTACCTGATATCATACCAATGGTGGGCTGCAGCAATGATGATCACCTGCTATCGTACCAATGGTTTAGATCACTGAACCATGAGCCTAACTTGGACAACCAAAAATCCAAGCCTTCTGTCTATATCCTCAGGTAGATACCCTCTTAAAAAAGAGGAAAAGAAAAAGAAAAGGACTTCCCTTCCCTTGAATCCAAAGAGAACATAGAATCAAGAATTTAAGAGATCGATTTCAAAAACATAATGAGATATCATGAAGAGAAAAACCTTGCTACTCTAGCAGAGTGTGATGGTCAATATGCAGGCACTCAGAAATTATACATGACACAGAAATAACTAAAATAAAACCATCTAAATGGTAAACCCCACTTTAGATGGACCATTAAAAAAATTACAGTAATTTGATTACTTAACTAGTTAATGATTTGTGGACGCCTAGTGGGCGTTCAATACGAAAAATAGCCAACGGTCTGAATTCAGTGAACAAGTGTCCATGAATCAGAGGTTAAGATTGTTCAACAAATCCAAATTTAGGTTGTGACATGTCTAAAGTGGGTTCCACAATTTGGCCAGTTCAATTTATGATAAATGTATTGTGCATGAACAATTTCCAAGTGCCCATGTATCAACCATCACACTCTACCAGAGTATCAAATAACTCCCCTATCATGATAGCCCTTTGCCCAAACACCATTGGATTGAAACCAACAATAAAATTGAATTTGACCCAACAAGCAAAAACATATATTCAAATGCCGATTAATCCAAAATCAGGAAACATCGAATGCAAAAGAAAAATCAGAATAGAGCTAGCTCTAAACCTGAAAGGCTTCTTGAACTTGTTGCCCATCAGACGTTCTTGTTCTTCTTCATCTTGGAAGGTGGCCATCTGCCCTTCTTCCTCATCCTCCGCTTGCGGACGAGCCGCTTCCTCCGCAGCCTTATCTTCTTGGCCAACTTCATCCTCAGCTTCTGTTCAAGCATCATCTGCTGCTTGGATTCCAGGGGAAGATTTTCAACCGAGACAATCTCTCCAGATGCCTCTGCGGGCGTTTCTTTGCTTTCTGAATCCTTTCCATCCACGTCCGATGAAGCCCGAACAATCACAGCCAGTCTTTCTCGAGAAGCAATTGGAGTATGAAACCGCACTCCATCAAAAGAGCTTGGTTGCAAATTCAGGTTTTATTGGGCAACCTGGAGACTACAAGCCAATGCGAAATCCGGAAGCAGGCTTGAGTAGAATCAAATTAGCATAAACGAACTACAATTCAAAGAAAATATGCTAACAGCCCTTATACAGTGGGAGCTGACTACTTCCCTCTGGATACCACACACATGACATGTGTATGATGATCCACGACAGGTATCATGTAGGATCATCCATTGATTGGACCCTAACCAAATGTTATCTTTCCTCACTTAAAGGCATCTGTTGCTGATTTTTGCCTTTTGGCGTGTGTTTGTTTTTCACCAATTGAAGGGCTAGAATCATCCAAAAACTGATTTTGGGGCCATGATCCATTCACCATCGGAAACACAAAATTGACAGTTTAGATCTCATCCACGTGCCACGTGTTGAGAATGACATGGAAGTATGGAAAATGCCGACCCTCCCAAGGCACAGAATCTGCTCACACAGTCAGAGCTCACTATCAAGGTAATGACCCTCAACTGTTATGTTGTGCAGCTATATCAACTAATATATAATGACTGAACAGCCTGTTGTAGAACAAAATTTTTGTATTGGCTGCTAAAACATGACAACTGCCCAATGCAATGAGCATTTTCCTTTTGTTTGAAATGCCCATTATGGTGCTGCAACCATTACAGTAATATCCTTTAACAGCTTTGTTTATCTTCAAAAACCTTCTTGTAAACACACACAAAAACATTAGAAAGAAATCAGATGAAAATTTGAGTGCCTAGCTATGATGGATGCGTGTGTGTGTGTTTGGGGGGGGGGGGGGGGGGGGGGGGGGTGGGGGGGGGGGGGGTTAGTGACTGGCAGGAAACTGCCTGTTGTGCACGGAGTTTGTACACATGGGGCCCATGGTTATTGTGATCTGAACCATCGAGCATGTGGCTCCCATCATGGATGGACTATCAAATTAACAAACGGCTACATTACTGCCGTATCAGCTGTTGCGTAAAGGAACAGGTCACCCCTTCTATGTGGTACAGGGGTGAATTGGTCTGTTATGGAAAAAAAAAAAAAAGGGCTGTATCAACACCATTACGGGGCCGATATCTGTCTGTTATGAAGAAAAAAAAAAAAAAAAAAAAGGACTGGGCCAATACAGCAGAAGCATGCCGATATGGCCATAAAGGGGCCATTATGAAAGATTTTATTTCCAAAATTTCTCTCATTTTTTCACTTCTTTATTCATTCCAACCATAAAGGAAGCTTAGAATCTGATTTTCAACTAGATATATGCCTATTTTGAAGATTAAAACGCAAAATTTGAGTGGGACTTGATGAACTAAAGTGGAGTGGACCATTTTGGGAAATATCAGAAGAAGGGGTGAACTATCACCTCTCTCTTCATTTTTTAAATTGTATTTATATGTAACAGGCCCTAATCCACCAAATCATGCTTGATTTGTGTTCGATTAGGGCCCATTTGTTGGCTTTCAGCAGGTCGAGCTAAGACTACCTGATAGATAGTATTCTTACCAAAGAATGGCCCATTACACTGCCCAGCATAGTCCATCCATGAAGAGAGCAATCATATCAATGGCTTGGATAAGCAACCATGGTCGCACGTGAATGAAGTCCATGCCCAATATGGAAGTTCCCTATCAGTCACTAATAGAGAACTCGCTCCTATATGTATAGTATTAATGTTAAGACAGTCACCTAGTCGGTAGGGTTGTCAATGGGTAGCTGGACCTGCAGGTACCCAATGGACACTATCTGATTTGAATGGGTCAGGGTCCCATTTGTGGACATTAAGAAAATTTGGTCAGGTTCGGACCTTACCATTTTGGACCATGGTTTAAATTTTTTTTTTTTGGGGGGGGGGGTTGGATCTCACCTTTTGGTTCTGGTTAGTTTTAATAGTACAATTACATATTAACCATATATTGATTATCCTCGCAACAAAATGAGGTCTTGTAGCCCACGTGAATGTAAATAAGCCCATTTACATACTATGCATGTGTCAAATTAGCACATATATGCAATCTAAGCCATCCATCAAGTGAGCCCGACTATGAAAATGCTCTTATTTGTCCCAAAACCAACTCGAAACTAAGCGTGGCAATGGACCGGGCTGCCCAGCCTAGCCCGGGTGCCTGACATTGAGTGGCTGGAGCTTGGGCCACTAAAACTTGGTCCGACGGCTTAGGCTAGGACCAGCCAATGATGAATAGCCTGGCCCAGCCTGTTTCCTTAGTGTATGCTATATTGTACATAGGTATTAGTAATATAGACTATGGAGTTCATATACTAGTATAGTGCAAAGTTACACATAGATAATAGCGTTAGTTTAATAGGTATACTAGTGTATGCCTAGGAACTATATAGCACATAGGTATTATTTATTGGTAGAGTGTGATAGATGATACCCAAGTACTTATAAACTGTCCAAATAGTAGAACCCACTTTATATGGTTATTTAAGTCCATGCATCCCATGGATAATTAGGTGGTGAATATGCTTGGTTAATGAATGATCTTATTTGACACAGATGTGCCACTGAAAAACTTCGATTCACTGGAAAAGCATGATGGTTCATAAAACACGCACTCACCGATTATACATTAATTGTATGTGTGGCATATGTGTAACTTATTAACTTAAGGCCAGTCTTGGCCCCGTCCGACACAGCTGTAGCCCGGCCCAGCCCTCTAGGGTGAGGGCCAGGGCCAGGCTAGGGCTAGAGCCTAGGGTTCTAGGGCCTAAGCCTAGGCTCTAGCCCGGCCCATTGCCACCCTTACTCTAAACCTAGATCCAAAGACCCAATGGATACGGATACATGAGCCTGATTGGATCCGAGTCCTCAAGAACGAGATCCGGAACCAAAAGGACTTGGACCTGACCCATTGACAGCCCTAGTAATGGAGGCCCAAATGTGTACCCGACAGATTTTTAAACGGTTTAGAAAACAGTGCCCAGACCCGTTTAAATCGAGTCGGGTCCATCATGTACACACGGACCCGATTCCCATAGACAGCCCTTTTTAGGCTTTAGCAACAGGAGCTCCCAATGGTTAGGAAATAGTTCTCGGACCCGATTAAAAACATGCAGGTCCTTCACATACCCGCGGACCCGGTTCCCAAAGACAGCCCTATTAGCAATAGGACTCCTACATTTGAAGAAAACCCAGTTGACAGACATAGATAAAATGCAGAAATAAGAACCCGGAAGAGAGAAATTCGGCGGTTTGTAAGGAGGGAGTTGACATCAACACCCACTATGATTGATTTGCATACACCCATTTTTCCATTTTGGGAATTGAAATGGTACAATTAGAGAAGTGATCTGAGTAGCTTCCAGCCCTTGAAAGAAACCCATATGAGAAATTGGATGCAAGCTTTCAGAAATCTAAAGAAAACCCACTTAAGAAATGTGCGGAAAATGCAGAATTCAGAAAGAGACTGAGAAAGAGAGAGACTTACATGGATGAGGAGAAATGGCCAATGATAGAGAAGAAGAAGAAGAAGAAGAAGACGGAGAAAATATAGAGAGAGGAGAGAGAAGGTGGAGAGCCATCTCTCCTTGCATTCGGGTATTTGGATAAGCCCCCCCTCTATAAAAACACCAGGAGGGAAGAAGATAAGTCGAAAGGGGAGGAGTATAACGTGCGCCGAGTAGGACAAGGTACGGGCCTTTTTGAAGGGGAAAAACGCTCGCGTACCTAGCGTAGGTACCTACGGAAGTCATACTTTCTCTAATGTGGCGGAAAATACTAATTTTTTCATGAAATCCGACCCGTCCATTTTATTTTTATAGATAACACATTTTTTAATTTACATTAGAAAAATTAGGATAATTAAAGACTCATATGGGCCACCCTAAAATTATACATAAAATCTCTAAATTCACTTAATATGGCCCACCTGAAATTTTTTTAAATAGTATGATTTTTGGATAATTATTTTATTCATGATGATTAATATCATATGAATGGATTAGATTTCATATAAAAACCACGTTGGCCCTGTACAAAACTAATGGTGAGCGTGCCATTTCAAACTTTTCCTAGGGTGTGGCCTACGTGACTTTTGGATGGTCATGATTTAATGGGTATAGGATGAAAATAATGTATTTTATATGATGGACAGTTTGGATCTCATGAAAGTTTTACCCACGTGCTCAAGGCACCTAGCACGATTTACACTAGTGCGCAGCTCTTTCTCATATGGTCGGACCGAAATCGCAACAAAAACACACAATCGGTATGTCAACCATGTTATAGATGTAAAATCCAGTCCGTCCATCAGGTGTTTAACATTATTTATGGAGTAAATGAAGAATATAAGACGTATGAAAAACTCATATGAGTCACACCAATGCGAACAATCTAAAACTGCCCCAAGACCACTAATTCACACCGTGTGGCCCACCTATTTTTCTGATCAGTCTAATTTCTATTAAATATCTTCATCATTTTGATGTACACATGATTAACGGTTTTGATGAAAGATAAACACCATGATGGCTCGACACATAAACCTATGGTTGGCATCCCATCCCCATTTTTCACGTGGTGTGATCGATCTGAGCCGTAGATCTATCTCAATTTTTGTCCTAAGGGTTAAAATCGAGAATATAACATGATAAACGCAGTGGATTTTAGATATGAAACTCTATGGACCCCACAGACTTGAGCATTTTCTGCAAGAGTGTAAAACAGGTGGACTATTCCCGTTCCGCAGGGACCACCTACGTGTATGTTCGAAACAGATTGGCTACTCCCCCTGCCACCAGCCAATGGCTGGTGGTCGGTGCTCTGTGAGCCCCACCGTGATGTATGTGTTTCATCCATGCCGTCCATCTATTATTCTAGATAATTTTATGATATGAGACCAAAATTGAGGTATATCCCTATCTTAAGTGAACCACATTACAGGAAACAGTGTTGAATGAACTTCGACCGTTAAAAACTTTTTGGGGGCCATAAAAGTTTTGGATCAAGCTGATCTTTGTTTTTTCCCTTCATCTAGGTCCGTATGACCTAATCAAGATATCAAATGTCCAATCACTATTGTTTTCCTGTGGTGTGGTCCACCTGAGATTTATATTCGTCTAATTTTTGGGATAAAGCCTAAAATGATATGTGAAAATGGATGAACGGAATGGATGAAACACATACATCATGGTGGGGCCCACAGAGCACCGACCACCAGCCGCAGGCTGGTGGCAGGGGGAGTAGCCAATCCGTTCTCGTTTTCTCTTGCCCGTGTGGATGGACGAGATCGTTTTGCCTCTGTTCCATTCAGGATCACCATGTATTACCCCGTCCGCCCACATGAAGAGATGGTCGGATGAACCGAAATTTAAGAATCTGAACCGTTGAAAGATTTTATTTTTTTTTCTTTTTCTTTTCTTTCTTAAACGGCTTGAATTAACCTAAATAAATGGACGGTCTGGATCAGATTCTGTCATCCAATAATTAGGCTGAAAATAGAGGGACCCACAAACAAGTGGTCTGGATCACTGAGCCATACTGCTGCATGCCCTGAGAGCCCGAAGGTAACGAAAATATATTGGATGGTGACCCTACACCCCAGCTATTTGGTGTTGAGTGCTGTGGGGCTCACCTTGATATATGTATTTCATATCCGCTGTCCATCAGTTTTTTCAGCTAATTTTAAAGTATCATCTAGAAAACGAAGTATATTGAAGCTCAAGACCACTTAATAACATTCACCATTGAAACCTTTTTAGGGCCACCTTAATATTTATTTGCCATACTGTGGCCTCAGGACGTTCAATCACCTCCGTTTCCAATGGTTTGATAAGCTGGGCGTGTTTGGACGGGCCAATCCCATGGGATTAGATTGTATTAGGGTGGATGGCAAGTAATGATGGCTCTGTCAGTGGATTGGTGTCAATCCAATGGAATTGTTATATCCAGGGAACTCACCACCGAGTATGTTTGGCTCGCCTGGCCAATCCCGGGATTACACCAGCCAATCCTGGGATTGCTCTGTCTAACCAAACATGTCCCAGGCAAAATAGATGGATTAGGAGGGATTGGGTGGGATTAGGAGGGATTGGATGGATTTCAAGGTAATGATGGTGATGTCAGTGGATTGCTGGCAATCCCATGGGATTGCTATATCCAACTTCTGCCTGTTTGGCACGCCCGGCCAAATCCCGGGATTGGTCCTTCCAATCCACCCTAATACAACCTAATACAATCCACCTTGCCTGGCCAAACAGGCCCATGCTTTAAATGATCTGAAAAAAAGAAAAAGAAAAAAAGATAGATGGATAAAACAGGTATATCACGGTGGCCCCGACACCGCCCAATCTGCTTTTGAAAGTGGAAATTGAGTTCAGCACGGCGGGGAATAGGGCTCTCAATGAAGCGGGTCAGATCCTCACCATTACAAATTTGCCATCCAGATTTCTACTTCTAACGAATCTCGAACATGTAGAAATCCAAGGTTGTCCCCATTTAGAGAAGTGATGCAAGAAGGAGAAATGCGGGGATTCACACAAGATCGCACTCATCCCACATGCAGAGATTGGATGGCCATTCCTGAGAGGAGGTGAAGGGCGTGGACGTCTCTTGGAGTTGAAGACAAGATGCATCAATACTCTCCTTCCTACCTCTTCCTCCCATTGTAAGTTCCAGTTCTCACCCAGCTCTCTACCAAAAGTGAATGCTTCTTTGTTTTATAATTTGGGGAATTTTACCGCAAGGTTCCTTACTAACATGATTTTACCATACGCTGCCTGGCTAACTTTAAGTACTGGAAAGTGCTTTTTGGGAGCTACAATGGCCCAAAAACTTCATCTTTCATTTAAGCAAAAGAGTGGTGAAGTGAGGTATGAGTATGACATCATCCAGACCGTCCAACAATTGCATCCCACCATGTTGATTAGGCTGACAAAAAATCAGGACAATCTAACCATCCGGTGGGCCTGGCCCTAAATGTCACTTAAGAAGAAAATTATTTCTTTTCTTCAGTTATTTTTTGGATTCCACCAATCCAAACAGGCAGGCAGATTGTCCTTTTATGGACACTTCCTTCTTCGGGTACTTGGATAGGCCAGTTTCCATGCTTAGATATCATACATTGAAGGATGCTATCATTCAATTATACACTTATCATGATTATACATACCCTAAAATGAAGTAACTTTGAAGGAACTATGGGTCCCACTTAAATGTGCCAGAAAATTCTGTCTGAGCATTGTCAACTACTTCCATTTTTGGTAGATGCATTGTATCGTTCCTGGATTGCTTTCTATGGTTAACAGATGTGTTTGGCAAACAGAACATTTAAACGCCATCATTTCATCAACGAATGGGAGTGGGACTTGTGCAGATGAGATGGAGAAGGGGCGTAGCGGCACACGTGCCACAGTGCTACACTTGTGGAGGATGAACAAGGCGGTTGGTCATTGAACTGAAAATCAGGCCAGTCTGCTTATCGGGTATGCCACAAGTGTGGTTGAATGTGAACCGATAGTTATTTTCATTGCAAACTTTACAGTTTTTTTTTTTTTTTTTCTTGTTACAAGGTGCAACCAATGTGTGGACCACATTCAGTTTTGAAACATGTTTACATAATTTGAGCTTTCCTAACAGGGTTCTAATGCAGGGGCATTTCACACCGGGCTCGAGTGGGGTACCCGTGGGATGCAGGGACACACTCGGGATGGGGGCCCATGTGATTTGGGGCCCACGAGCCCACGAGGGGGGTTCGGCCGAGGTCCTAACAGTTCGAGCTTTTAGAGCAAGTGGTTAATTGTCCTGAATCAGGTTCTCTCCCCTTCCATGTGATGATTCAGATTGTTCATCTAGAGTTGCCACCAAAGATGGTCCATACACAGAAAGTCTTCCTTTTCTAAAAGCAACTTGAAACAATGGTCCGTTTGTTATGGGAACTTGAAGATGTCAGATAGATGTGAGATCTCTCTCATGGGGCCCAATGTTATGGGACCTTCTAGATGTATGGTTTGTATCATCACATCATGGGGTGAACAGGCAAGCCGATCAGGCAAAGCCTTGATGGCAAATCTCATTTAGTACTAAACAGTCACTAGATAATAATCAACTTCTTTACTCTCTCTTTCTTTTTCTTTTTCTTTTTTTTTCTTTTTTTTTCTTTTTTTTTTTAACTTGATTTTTTTGCTGATATTTTTCTTAGACATGTAGGAATGTTCGTCTCGTTCTCTTATAAGAAACTTTGGTTTTGATAATCACATCCTGTTGAATAGTGCTGGAGAGATCATTGAGAATTGAGCACCTACGAGCAACAGTACCACAACTTGTATTATAACATCTTATCTGCCAACATGCCACTTGTGTAAGAAATCAATACTATGAAAAAGTAAACTATAGGCACCGCTTCTCAAAAATCTGTCTGATCAGAACACTAGGTGGGCCACACCTGTATGTTGAGTCAGACCATTGTCTGTCCGTTTATTCCAACGAAGTGGCCCACCTGATCAGCGGACTCTCCTTATTTTTGTGCCAGGATATCTTCATGGTGATGCCTACCATCTTCATAGCACTGATGTCATACACAAGTGGTATGCCCTATGTTGGCAGGATACAACACCATAAGTTGTGGTACCTTGCCTATAGGTGATTGATTGGTTCTCAGGATGACTTCTTAATACTGACAGAAGTTGTTTTGGTAATACTGGGCTGTTCAGGGTTAGAGTCATGCTTAAGGATGGATGAGACAACGTTAAATTTGCCTTTTTAGGCTGGTGGGGAAGGGATCCTCAAACAGAACAGAGCTGTTGGCTATTGAAAGCAGTGTGGAGATTTTGTGAATTGGTAGCGGCACGGAGACTCTATAATGCTATCACTTGTACCTTTAGGAAGTGCATTCCTGCTTTGGAGCCAAGATCTATTTTGAATGAAATGAGGTTGTGTTCTTGCTTCTTGGAAATCTCATGTGTAGATTCCTAGTATTTCTTTTAATTGTATTGCTGACTCTATTGCAGAGGAAAAAGTTGAGGTTTGCTAAATTTACATGGTGCCCTGCCATCCACATGCAGGCACATGTCCCACTGTTAGAACTACTGCTCTAAAAATCATGCTGCCAACATACAAGACGAATGGATGGGTAGAAAAAGTTGTTTGAATGGGCAACTGTAAACATTGTGACCCACATGAGGAGTGAAACTGCCTATTTTTAAAGCACGGATCATCTGAGGGTGTCTTAGAAGTTTCCCAACTTCTATTTAGAATTTGTTTTTTTTTTTTTTTTTTTTTTCAATTCCAGTTCAGACGAATTGTTGAAAAGAATAGAACCTGTCTTACTTGTCCTCCCAAATTGTGAAATGGTCGTGTATTGTGACCTGATTCAGTTGAATTCATCGTTGTTTTTTTTCATACTTCTTGTGTATTGTGAGCTTGTGACCTGATTCAACTGAATTCATGGTTGTTTTTTCATTCTTTTAGGAAAGAATGATTGTTTTAAAAGAACATTCATTTGGGATTTTATTTTATTATTTTAAATTTTTTTTTAACTTCTTTTAATTTTTTTAAATTTTTTTTTTTTTGTAGGCAGTTGGATTTTCATAATTCTAGAATTGTGATTTGTGATTTTTGTTTTTGCATACCTAGTCTGGTAGAATTTATTGCATTTGTTGTCATTGTTTTTGCATTTATGATAAAGCCCATATCAATCTTATTATGTTCTCAGTAAAGACAATTTATTCTTCATTTGGTGTCCCTATCAATTGATGTTCGACATGTAATATCGAAAACAACAGAAACCATTCACAAATTCTCTTCTCAAATCTAGAATTGGATTTTGTTTCTCGCAACCTGATTTTGTACAGAGCATTTCCTTTGTTCTCATTCTTTTACATTTTCAATAAACTAGAACCCTTAATTTAAAGAGCATCTCTTCAATTATCCTGCTTTAATCAAGTGGGAATTAGGTAATTTGTGCTCATTCGAAGCTGTCTGAGTAATAGAGAGTAATTCTACTACTAGAAAGTGTTGAGATGCGAAAGAACATGATTAAGATAGTGATGTTGGAGACAGCATGTGATAGGCAGAACGTCTAAACGACAAATGGAGTCTTGAACAATGTTAACTGTCGATTCTATGCGACATAGATATTGTTCTTCTCATGTTTACTCCTGGCGGAAAGCTGACCATCTTTTTTGCAGAACATTGGCAGTTTCTTCTTCCCAAATCTTTTTTTTCGAATGCTTAGAGTGGTAACTGTGATCTTGACTAGTTATAGGGAAACAAATTTCAGTTTTGTAGTTTTAGATTTTTGGTTTCTACCAATCATCTATCCAGACTTCACTAGTTTTCTAGGTTTCCTTTCATTTTAATTATTTTGATTTTTCACAACCTATATATTTGTATGTGTAATAAGCACTCATATTCTAGAAATTTGCAGTGTTCGACACCCATGTCAATCACACGTCGACACTCCATTTTCTTCTTACATCTAGCAGTATTTATATGCTTTTTGTTTAGGTCATGGTTTAGCTATTAGAATACATTTTCTTGTTTCTTATGCATATGGTGTTTGGAATCAAGGAATATATATTAATAAAAACATACTCTAATTGACACCCATTATTAACTACCATGGCAGAGAAGTTTGTTAACTTTTTTGTAAAAAGTGTAATGAGGAAATATCATGCTCTCCTCCACAAAAAAGACAATATACATGTACATGGTGATAATGGTGGGTGTCTATCAGCTTGTGTTTTTATTAGAATATATGTTCTTGGTTCCAAACTGACCCAAACTGAAGTAATATCTAATAAAACAACTTTCAATGTCATTATACGCCTGTACAGACATGTCGGCATGGTGGGTTTTCGAGGACCTTGTGTCCATTTTCTTGTTTCCTTGCCTGAGAAAACACTGCTGTACATGTCTGAAACAGGTAGACGTATCTGTGCTCATGTTGCATTGTTGCAACATTCTTGTTTGGTTATCTTGTCTGCCCCTCTTTAAATCCTGGATTGTTTAAAATGTGTAAGATCTGTTCTAATGGAATGCTTTACTCTTTTAGGTTTGTCTTCTTTCAGTGATTTGAGTAGTCCTCGAAAGATATTCGGGGATAAGTCCTTGAGAATGAAGAAAAAAGGTGATATGTTTATCTGTTTGCTACAAGCAATGTGATTACTCCTTTGTTTGCCAATGAAATGCATTCATGAATACTGAAATCTTTTCAATTACTTGCAACAGGAATGACAGAATTCTGCAAGATCGAGATTGTGCTTTGTTAACTGTAAGGAGTAGACGTGTTTTTTTTTTTTTTTTTTTTTTTTTAATTTAAATTTTAGTTGATGTATAGTATGTTGCTTTTTATATTCTCTTATGATTCTTCGCCTAATGCTATGGTTGTGTATCTCTCGACTAGCAATTTCTCCAGAAATCATTCAGAAGGCAGGATCACAGGATTGATGTAAAATCTTTTTCGATGAAAGGTACACTTACATTCAATCACTAACCTAAGAGGCATGCATCTGCAGATACCTAATACATCAGTCTCATGAATAGTTTGAACACTGCTGGTGATCCAATCACACAGACCTCCAGATGAATGTGTCTTCAGCTAGGATCAGGTCTGTCAATTCGTCAGGTGAGTCACTCTTGTATTGAGAAAATAGATACTTAAAAGATGGATAACCAATGGTACATGGGTGGCCCACCTATTCATCTTATTTATGATCTGACCGTATTTCTACGCAGGAGTCTAGGACACTTTCACCTAAGGGTAGACCTGATGAATGGAAAGGGTCTCATAAACAAATGCCACACCAACACATGTGAGGGCCCTTCTATTTCTCCTCCGCAAAAGTACATCTATAAGAAGCACTTCTTAACCCCTTCAAATGTAAAATTTCTATGCACCGGCAGATATTTTCAATTCTGTTGCTACTTTATTTATGTATTATCTCCACAGTAGCGAAATAACTGGGGTATGTTCATAGGAATGTGTCAACCTACGTAATGTTCTCTAGAAGCTCAATTAGCAGTTATAACACCATTGCCTTATGCTCAGGAATTGTGAAATTGGTAATGGTTGTAGCAAGAAATGGCTCACTGATGTGAACTATAGATTGAGGCGATTGTTTGTTTATAGCGGAGTTTCTAGGAGTGAAAAGCTGTTGCACTCTTTATTTTTGTATTGCATGCATACACAGGCACATGTGCCCTAAATATTTGTGTGAGCCATAGTGTGCTATAACAGCTGTTACATAATGGTAATGGTGGCAACTGTTACATGTTATGGGGTTGTAAATGGTCATAATGGCCGTTATGGAAAAATGACTCATAACATCCCCATGATGGTCTATTATGAGGACGATATAAGTTCTTTTTTCTATATATATATATATATATATATATAAAAAAAACCGTAATGGACATTATGGCCTGAATCATAACAGTGATGGTGGTGGCTGTTATGGCCACTGATATCGTTATGACACACCATGGTGTGAACATGAAGTGTTTCTTACCGACTATCTTTTCTTGACTTGCATTAGAATAGAATAATTGTAACACCTTGGCCCTTCGATACTCGGGTATTGTATGTCCTCGGGTGTTATGTGGCAAATCTTTTGATTTAGCATAGTGTCCGCATGTGCGAGTCCGTGGAGTAGAGGAATTCGGCATAACTCTA